>OX579634.1:29466464-29778879 GCA_951230915.1 Antitrichia curtipendula | reverse complement strand
AAGGTGTGCCCAAGGAGTAGCTTTAAGGCCCAACAATTTTCATAACTTTTGACTACGTAATTAAAAAGTTATTGCATGATAAGTCATTATCATTGGTTGGCGGGCAGTCCGGGCAGCTGAAAAAACTTCTTTAAAAATCATTTTTTTTAAATAAAAATTTCAAATTGGTTCATTAGATTTATATATACGTGGGAAGATTTGAATCTTTCCTTTTTGATTAATGAGATGAATATTATGAGGAGTTTTAGTTTTATGGTAGTTATGGAATCTCTACTCTAAGATAATCTTTGAAGTCCTTTATTTAACTCGATTTTTAATATTTTGAAAAAAAATTAAAACATTGGTTGTAAATTGTTTATTACAACATTACAACCATTGGGATTGGCCTTTTTCAATTCTATATTTCAATTCTTAACAATTTAGTGTTTTGAACATTCTCTACCTCTTTCTACTTACTGTTTTTTTCCTATACGTTGTACAATTCTAAATGATCTGAAACTTTTCAAGAATGTAGCCAACTAGCCTTGAAGAGTGAATCCAAAGCGTAACCACTATTTTGTACATTTTTTCTTACAAATGTGACCTTGTGAAGTGTAGCTGCCTAGATTTTCGGAAGGACAAAAAAAGGATTTTTGTCAATTCAAATGCTATTATCTTGCAATCCACACGGTGGAAATTTCTGAAATTTTTTCCCCAACTTCTTAAACTAGTTTAATACAATCTTGATCCTATAGTTACATTTTTTCAAAAAAAAAATTTCTAAAATTTGGTACATGTATTAGAAATGACAATTTTAAAGCAATTTGGGTGAAAACATAGTCTCTGACCTTTAGGGGTTAACATTGTTGCTTTTCAAATGCCTCTTTCTAGAGAAGCAAAATGACCCCTTCAAAGTTGGTTAATAATGTTATGAGTTTGGAAGGCGTTGTAGCTGTAGAAACCCGACTTTGTTGCTTTTCATATGCCTCTACTCCAAAATTATAGCTCTCTTTAAAAGAACTAATTTTGGTATTGCTAGAAATAGGATATAGTAAGTTTTGCCTTTTATCGGATCTGAAGGACAATCAATATTCAATGAATAAATAATTAAATGTCTGAGTAGGTTCTTGCGAGTTCAATTTTGAACAGACGGTTACAAAATTTTGACATGAGGTGTGTACACTGACCATCTTTGTGGGATAGAAAAT
Source organism: Antitrichia curtipendula (assembly GCA_951230915.1). Classification (NCBI taxonomy): domain Eukaryota; kingdom Viridiplantae; phylum Streptophyta; class Bryopsida; order Hypnales; family Leucodontaceae; genus Antitrichia; species Antitrichia curtipendula. Next base: position 29,777,692 of record OX579634.1, on the reverse strand, counting down.
AATCAGTCCAATTGGATGCCCAATTGAAAAATTATGCTAGCTCCCCCCCAATTGGGAAATCGGACAATTCTAGCTTCTTTTAGACATCTTTTTCTACCCCTCTTGTGAACTTTTGAACTTTTTCATTTATATAAGTAATATGATATGGCATGTTTAGAAAAAATAAATTCAATTTCAGTTCTAAAATCACATTCTAAGAGGAGTCAAATTTGTGAACTATATTGGAGAACTTGTGGAGAAAAACAACTTGCATCTAACTTCAAATGCTATAATATTGTAATCTATGACATTAGATGTTTTTTGGGGGGTCTGGAGGGCCGTTTCAGGCCTGTTCCCGGTGTTGTTCCCCCAGTAGTAAAAAAACGGCCGCTGTCAAAAAAAATTTGAAATGAAAAATCTTAAAATCTTAAAATCTTAAAATGAAAAAACAAGATGAACAAAAAAAAATTTGAAAAAAAGTTATTTTTATATGACGTGGCAGTCCCTCTGCCACATCACGCAGCTGCTGTGGCACAATTCCAAATAGTTCCAAAGTCTAGGATCTTGTAACCCTCCACAGGGGCTGAAAAACATGTTATGAATCAAAGGTTTTGAAATTTTTTCCACATGTTTCAAATGTTTACCTTTATATTTTTACCACTTGGATGTCTAAAATTTTCACCTCTATTATACACCTTGGCTAATTTTCTTTGCATCTTTAAAAAATGTCTTATTGTCCAAAAATAGCCTCCAATTTTTTTATCACTTGCTAATTTGGGGGATTTTAGTACTATTTAATACCTTCAAAACCAAATTTGGAGCTGAAATTTGAAGGGGATGGTCTTCTAGTAGACTTACAGCTACTATCTAAAGGAACTCTAAAAATAATTAATTGTATATTGTATGGAATTTACAATGTGAGTTTTTTTGTTTTTAAAGGGTGAATGACCATTTCTACAGAGTTGCTAAAAAAAACTAATATTTGTGTTGTTTATTTAATTTTTTTCCTATTTTTTCCAAATTAAAACATCAAAGTATCTATTTTTTAAAAGATTTTCCAGTTTTCCAGTTTTCCTATTTAGAATTTTTTCCTATACTTTATCTTCCTAGGATACAATCTTCTTTAAGGTGTATACATTGGCCATATTTTTGAGTTTTAAAAAAAATTGATTTTCTAGTTTTAAAGTACTCCCCAAAATCATGCATGAATAATGTAAAATGCAACCAAATCAATAGGTGTTTCTTGCTATGATCTATGTCAGAGAAAAAAACATTTTCATCTAACTTCAAATGCTATAATCTCGCAATCTATAAAGTCAAAGTTTTGAATTTTTTCATATATTCTAAATGTTTATCTCTTTATTTTCACCATTTGGATTTCAAATAAAAAATTCTAGAATGTACAAGATTTCATCAAAAAATGATTAATATATTGCTAATTTACTTGACCTCTTTGTATTGTAGGGTGATTTAGAATAAACTAGATCCCTTATTTACTTTGGAAACCTTGCATAAGTGTATCTAAAAAGATATAATAATGAATGGTGAATATCTTCATTTGTTGTAGAGAATTTTTTAATGTAAGAAGGCTCAAAGTTTGTTGCTCTTGTCTTCAAATTTCATATCCTATATGTGCAATCTTCTTCATCCATGGCATCTCTATTCATATGATTTCTATAAATTTAGACAATCTTAATACAAAAATTTATATTTATCTTGGAGTTTCTCAAATTTTAGACATTGCCCATTTTTATTCAACTCCTAGAATATTGTGGTGTTTTGAGGCTCAAAACTCCTTTAAAATACTTGTACACAAAGCAAGACAAAATCTTCATCTATATTTATTTTGTAACAAATTCAACAATATAATCTTTTAGCTAACATGTTTGAGTATATAGTCCTAAATCTTAGAGTGAAAATTTCCACCTATGGTAAGTTTAATGTGTTTAATCCCCAAAGGACCAAACTACGTTTTTTTGGGCAACATAGCAATTTTAAGCAACTCACAAGAATGGAATATTTATTTATTTTCTTTGAAATTTTCACACAACATGTGCCTCAGGAGTAGCTTCAAGGCCCAAAAAATTCATAATTGTTAACTACATGGTTAAATAGCTATTGTATGATATGTAATTTTCTTTCAATTGAAGACAACTGAGGCAAGTCAATATTTTCTTAATAAATCAGATTTTTAAGAAATAAAAATTTGAAAATGCCTATCGTATACATGGAAAGCTTTTAATCATTCCATTTTGATTAATAAGATGAAAGTTATAAGGAGTTTTAGTTTTGGGGGTAGTTATGGAATCACTACTCTAAGGTCAACTACCCCCAAAACTAAAACTCTACTCTAAGGTCAACTATGAAGTCTAGTATTTAGCTCAATTTTCAATATTTTTTGAAAAAAAATAAATCAGAGGATGTACATTTTTATTACAACATTACAACTATTGGATAGGCCGCCTTTTCAAGTCCATAACAAAATTCTTATCAATTTGGTATTTTAAATGATTCTCTATTTTTTTTTCTATTTACTGTTTTTCTTCCTATGTATTGTACAAGTTCAAATGATCTGAATTTTTTTAAGAATGTAGCCAATTTTCCTTGAAGAATGAATCCAAAGAAGAACCACCAACATGGACATTCTATCATACAAATGTGACCTTGTGAAGTGCAATTACCTATTTTTTTCACAGGGTCAAAAAAATAATTTTTGCCACTTCAAATGTTAATATCTTGCAATCTACATGGGTAGAAATTTCTGAAATTTTTTCCACATCATTTTGAACTAGCATACTAAAAGATCGTGCAGTTACATGTGTCCAAATTTTTTTTCTCCCTAAAATTTGATATTTATATTAGAAATGGCATTTTTGGAGCATTTTTGGTGAAACACTGTAAAAAACCCATTAAGGGTTAAACTTTGAAAAGCTGAATTTATAGCCTTTACAATTTAAAGTGAAGTTTGACTTTCAATGTTTTATGAAAAGTAAACTTTATCCAATAATTTGTGTATTTAGTCAATACATTGAAAATAGGTTAAAAGTGTTCGGAGTTTTTTTTTAACCAAACATACTTTTATTTCTATATTTTAAAAATTTGTAATGTGGAAGGTGGTACTTGAGTAGAGGAAAACCTAAATGATTATATTTTAAGAACTTGTAAGGAGTTTAGGAATTAAAGGAAAATCTAAATGGCTATTAACTTTTGCATGAAAGTGAGGATTGTCTATCCCACTAGTGAGAATGTTCTAGTAAATCCTTTCTTTTTGTTTTTATTTGGAGATTTTGGAAATTTTCAAAATTGAGTTCAATAACAAATATTATATATTTTTCTACCTTCATTGACTAGAAAATAAAACTTTTCATAACTTTCACCTCATTAGTAATTGAATGTTTTAAATGTTTTTGAGTATGTATGAATCTACTAAATTAAATTAAATATCCTATAGAATACATATTTAGATTCCCAATTTGACATTGAAATCAAGAAACATTTGTAATTTTTGCAATATGTATTGAAGTGACGTGAAGCAAAATCACATGTAAATTAGGATGATTGGTATCTATCCTAAAAATCTCTTGCAAGATCTCCAAATTATGAAGTCAATAGAGCCTGTCAAGTTCTAAGAGAATCCAAACTAGGCTCTTTAATTTTTTAGGGGTTAATTTTTTATAAATGCAAAATAGTAAACTCTAAATTGTAAGTTACATTATATTGGTGAACAAATTGCACTAAAAGATAATCCATCTTAAAGCATTTTCATTCGTAACAATACTAATATCTTCTCAACAAAGGAATTTTTAATACTAATTTTTGCTTATCTATCCAAATAACTCTAAATTTAAAATGGATGAAATAGACTTCCTAATTTACTAAGTACATTCAACAAATTTTTATTTATTTTATTAATGCAAAATAGTAAACTCTAAATTGTAAGTTACATTATATTGGTGAACAAATTGCACTAAAAGATAATCCATCTTAAAGCATTTTCATTCGTAACAATACTAATATCTTCTCAACAAAGGAATTTTTAATACTAATTTTTGCCTGTCTATCCAAATAACTCTAAATTTAAAATGGATAAAAAATAGACTTCCTAATTTATTAAGTACATTCAACAAATTTTTATTTATTTAACTACAAGCTCTTACATGTAAAAATTTAACCCTTGTGCCCAAGCCTTTTCAAATGTGTTTTTCCTGTGAAAAAAGAATATGGATTTACAGTTATCCTTAATGAAGCACATTTTGTTTCTCAAAATATAATGATAAAGAAGATTAAAGAGCTTGCTTATTAGTGTGCATATTAATTTTGAGGGTGAAATTGCATAGGAGTTATGAGATTATAACAAAAGAAATGTATGTATCCTATTTTTAGTATGTTGTCCCTTACCACAAGATTTTTTTGGAATTGGAGGTGACATGAACAACTAGAAAGTATGTTAGCACACTAAAATACACTTCTAACAACCTTAAGTTCGAATAAAGAGATATCAAACTCATTACACAATCTACCTTGCAATTATTGAAATGTAGTTTTCTTTGATAAATAGAAATTGCAAAAAACTCCAAACTAACGCTTGCATGTATAAATTTTCAACAATGAAAATCATGAAAACACTCTATTCTTTCCATTGGAACCAATTTCAAAGCAAATGGATAAGTGCAATTTTTTTGATCTCAAATCAAGTAAAATTGTCAAGCTTTGCTCAAAGCCGGAAAATCAAGTAAAATTTGTAAGCTTTATAATTCCACTAATGGTACATATATGTGTTTGAGGATCTTTCAAAAAAAAAAATTTACCTTATTCAGTGAAAAAAAAAGCTTCCAATAGTTAACCTTTAAAACTATCCATAAATATTTTTTAAATGGTTGAAGGAATTTTAAGTGCCTATACCAAAACAAGCTTGAAATTTTAGCATTGACCAAATGTGGTCGGTTAGGCAATCATTGGTTACCCCCTAAAGGACCAAGGAGCCCACTTTGGGCTTTTTGAGAACTCAGGCAGGTTCTCTTGACTTCATAATTTGGAGTTTTTGCATAAATTTTTTAGGATGGATGCTTTTCATCATAAACTATGTGCGAAGCTTTGTTTCATGCCATTTTGATATATATAGCAAAAGTTATAAGTTTTTAAAAAATTTCAGTGTCAAATTGGGCAACAAAAAAATATATTCTAAAAGAATATTAATTATTATTTTGGAATTTTATAAATTAATATCTACTAAAATAATTTGAACCATTGGATTCCAAATAATGATGTAAAATTTATGAGGAGTTTTATTTTGCAGGCAATGCAAGTAGAAAAAACATATGAAGTTGTCTTTTGCTTTCAATTTTGAAAACTTTCAAGTAAAGACAAAAATAGATTATATTAATTGTTCAAGAGAAAATCCTCACCACTAGAATTTACAATTCTAAAATTCTTTCAAAAGTTATTAGTATGTTAATTATATTTTTCATTCAATAAAACCTTCCACTTTAGAATTTTAGAAAAAAATGAATATGAAAGTTTTTTTTATGAAGTTTTTTTGAAATAGATTTTCAACCCGTTTTCAAACTTACTAACTAAAATGTTCAAGTTATGGAACATATCTATTTTTTCCTAAAAGTGTTGAAAGACAAAACTTCACCTTTTGGAAGGACTAGAAAGCCTACATTTCAAACCCTAGGTACATTGAACTTGCAATTGGTGGAGATATTCACTCTAAAATTTTGGCACAATGTACTTGAACAAGTTAACCAAAAGATTATATGGTTGATTTTGTTAAAAAATAAATATTATTGAAGATTTTAACTTTGCTTTAGTGACAAGTATTTTGAAGCACTTTGGGTCTCTAAACATGATGGTCCTTCAAAATTTAATGAAGAAAATGCATTAGAAAAAAAATGAGGCATTAGGAGGGCTGCCAAAAAATGACCAAACCAGTCTATTAACTTCCAAAGGACCAACATGCATTTTTTGGTTGTATAGAAATTTTGAGTAGGTACGTGTGATTGGAGATTTTCATGTTTCAGGTTGAAAATGTAATTGATGATGGGGATGAAGAACAACTTTTGTATGCACTAAATTTCATGATGTTTAGAAATACGAGTCAAAAGTTATGGCCTAATATGTTGTTTTTTTCCCTGTAAATAGACAATCCGGGCAGATTAGAAAAAATCAATTTTGTGAAAAAAGTAAAATTGACATTGGTTTTCTGGAGTTATATAGATGTGGAAAGCTTTTAATAATTCTATTTTGATCAATGAGTCAAAAATTATGAGGAGTTTTAGTTTGCGGGCAATTATAGATTCTCTACTCTAAAATAAACTTTGAAGTCTGTTATTTTACTCAATTTTCAATATTTAAAAAAATAAATAAAACCATAGGATGTAGATTGTTTATTACAATATTGTAACCGTTGGGATTGGCATGTTTCAATTTCATAAATAAACTGTTAATAATTTAGTATTTTAATCATTATCTACTTCTTTCTACTTATGATTTTTTTCCTACGTGTTGTACAATTCCAAATGATCTAAAAAATTTCAAACATGTAGACAACTTCCCTTGAAGAATGAACCTAAAGAGTTACAACCATTTTGGAGATTTTTTCATAATTTGACTTTGTGAAGAGCAGCTGCCCAATTTTTTGCAAGGTAAAAAAAATTGATTTTTGCGAAATCAAAAGCTCATATCTTGCAATCCACGTGGTGGAAATTTCAGAAATTTGTTCCACATATTCTCAAGTCAGCATACTACAAGATCCTACGGTTACATGTGTCTAAAAATGTTATTTTTCCAAAATTTGGTAACTTGGAGCGGTTTTGGTGAAAGCATAGTCATGGTCCTTTAGGGGTTTAAAAAAAAATAAGCAACTGGATAAATCTAGTCGCAGTGTATTGTCAACTTGTGTGAATTTTGCAAAGGATGTTGGGACTTATAATTGAGGGTGTAACAAAGATATGTTTAGTAATCAACAACATCAAATAACACAATGATTAATTGACAAATGAAACAAACAAAGTCAAATAAAGTGGCTTTTGCAAATAGTTACCAAAAAAAGTAGAAGCAATAATGATTTTGAATTAACTTCACAACTCACTTAATTTAGTGCAATTGCAGTGGTGAAGGAGAGCTATTTATACAAGTGGGTTAGTAGTAGGTAAAACAATCCATGTGGGATATGTAAATTAGGATTAATAGGAGCACAACCGCTCATAGTTAACTGAAAATCAGAAATTGTGTTCAAAGTCAAATTTCAGACCCCATTTAGGCATAGTAAAATAAAAAAATTCAAAAATCTTTGAACCAAAATAAGTTGTGGAATCAATCTAGTTTTCATCTCAAAAAATAATTTTGAGGTTTAGAAACTCTAATAAAAAGTTATAGACAGAATTCAGAGAGGGTTTAAATGTCAAAGAAAATTTTCCATCCAACTCCTTTTAGATTTGTCCATAAATTTTTATTGGAGTCTCTAAACCTCAAACGGATTTTTGGAGATGAAAACTAGATTTATTGTTCAACTTTATTAGTTCAAAGATTTTTGAAATTTTTTATTCTATTATGCCTAAATGGGGTCTGAAATTTGACTCTGAACACAATTTTTGACAATGAGTGATCTCTCTTAAAAATATCCCATATCCTTTGAGGATTCACCATGAACAATTGATTTCTCTATAAAATCAACCACTTCATCCTTCATTTAGACCATGTGTTAGTGAATTGTGCCTAACATTGCCATTAAAAATGCTATTGATGGTGGATGTCGTTGGATTGGTTTTGACACTTGTTTTTTTCTCCAAAATTTGGTTAGAGTGCAAGGTATGCAATAATCATCGTTAATGTGCATTACAATACTTGAAACTTGATTACTTAATACCTTTTACTCGAATTTTGAGCCATTAATAGTCATCTAATGCTACGGTGCAAAGTGAGCCACTATAGGAAAAAACACCCAATCCTTAAGCAAATTTAAATGTTATCATGATGTCCTCTGGAGTAGTCCTTCGGAGTCTTGAGATTTTTTGTAATGTAATCATTTAGCTTCACTTTATATTGAAATTATTATAAACTGCAAGAGATTATATTCTAGTTACCGAAATAATAATTTATTATATTTTCCTAAAATTAGTATGTTTAATGAAATTCTTGAGAAGGGATAACTCTAACATGCTTAACTATAGAAGAATGCTAAGGCCAAAAAGTGACCAATGGATGACTTTCAAAATTATTTAAAAAATAAAAAGTGCACCTATTAGTATGCATATTGGATCATTTTTGGCATAATGAAATATCTTGGTGATAGGTCTTGTCCTTTCAAACTTAACCTTGCAATAGATAAAATACATTACCAAGAAAAGATGAAACCTTGGATTGAAAATCTAGCCACGTTTGATTGGGACCCTAGCAAGATTGAAAATTTGGAATAGATTGAGAAGGATAAGGTCATATATTGAAATTGAATTAATGTTGTATATGTTGTTCACTTGAATTTGGTTGTGAGCATTTTGAGAATGGTTCCCATTAAATGATCTACATTGTCTTTTGCCCTCAAAGGATTCAAATGTGCATTGTAAGCCTTGCTCACCCCTCACAATTAATACTCTCTTGACACACAATCTTTGCATGACATAGAGCAATTACCACCCTTGAAATCACTCTTCATCCTATATTTACTCACTTTATCCTTTATTCTACTTGATGGTTGGTCACTTGACTATTTATAGGTCGTATAGGATGAGAGACAGGGCTATTTAAAATTAGATGGAAAATTTGAGCATGCCAAGTTTGGTGAATACGGGTGTAGATGGGGTGAATAAAGGGGAGCACATGTGAGGCTGGCCCACTTCCTGGCATGAAAAACATTCCAACCCTAAGTTGTTGGGAACAACTGAGAGGACTCAGCAGTGCTAGTCAGAAACTGACAGCACGTGTCAGAAACGGGTTGGTCTGAATTCTGAAACTCTTCTCCCTGTCCAGTCAGCACGAGAATAATGCTGTCAATGAGCATGACACTCATTGTCGAGTGCAACTTACTTCACCTTTCAGTTGTTCATGATCTCCAATTACTCGTCGGTGTTGTGTGGCAAATTTCCACCACATGTTGTGGATCTCATCACTCATCATGAAAGCAATCCGCTCCCAGATAAATGGATTCTTCTAAAATAAAAACAAAACAAAACAATAAATGAGGGTCAGTGAGTTACTGTACATGTAGCTTCATTAGTTTAAGTATGGAAAAGTGCGAAAAAAAAGAGTCTGCCTAACCCTTGGGTTAAAAAACTCCCGCGTGGCCTGACTTGGTCTTTCAGTAAGGTACGTTAGTTGTGATAAGTTATAAAGTTGGTGTTGTTCGTCTTGACACTGGAATGAAATCTTCCTTTCGGTAGTACGGGCCCAAATATCAAAAAAGTTAAAAAAATCAATTCGTGGCTCAAGAATTTTGGCCATTTCAAGAATTTTCCTAGCCCCTTCAATTGGTTATCCTTGTGACTGTCCGATTCTCAGGCCATGGCAACACGTGATTGACCGTTTTGATATTGGTATCCCGCATATCCCTGAGTACTTTGGAAGTCTTTTCATTACTTTGGAGTTCTACTGGTTACAATTCAAGGCCTCCGTGTGATCGATCAGGACGCAAGGAATCGATCGAAGGTCACACATGCACGGGCCAGGCGCGGTTTGCCACAAGGCGGCTTAAGATAATCTTAATGTGTCTAGCTTAATGCATCATCCAAACGCACGCAGGCGTTGCTAGTAAAGTTCATGATACGTGGATTGAACTATTGGAGGAGGGTGGAGGAGCATGGAGAACCCTTGGGTTCTAGCTAGCATAGGATCGACAACATAGAATACATGCACCCCGGCCACCGAACCAGGCATCTGGTAGCGTGGACGCAATTGGCTCGTGAGGTACCGCGGTCAACATCGATCGATCAAACGTGCAAGCTCAACACTTTAATTGGGCTCAGCCCGTCTGGAGATCATGGTGCATGGTGCGCGCGCACCAGGATTGTTCAGACAGAGCCGCTCATCTATCAAGAATTCATGCATGAGATAATCGTTGCATGTTGCAACCCCTGGATCACTACCAAGGACGGATCGCGGATGCTCGACAGGATTAGCTAGAGCCCGGAAGCAGATGCGCTAACTGGCCCGCCAAAGGCCTCACCCATATCCAGCACATTTAATTTGGAGCCTAACCGATGACGATTAGAGGCCATCGATCACTAGCTAGAGCTCCGAAGGACTACGCGATCGTGGAAAACCAACGAATAGCGAGCTCTACTGGCGGGTCGCGTTCCTAGCTAGGACGCCTTCACAAGCTATCAGTCCAGCACCAGGCCTCAGTGTTCGGGAAATTTTTGGAGTTTTACCGGCTAATTTCCTTTAATTCTCACACCAAACCGGTTTTTAAGAACTGAGTCCGGTTATTTCCTCTATTTTCTACTTGAAATAGAAATTTTATAGTTTTTTTCACCGGGTTTTTTGCCGATGTTTTCAAATTGCAACCGGTTTTTTCCCAAATTCTTCCGGCTAACTTTGCACTAACTGCCGGTTTTTTCTGTGGGCCACTCACTGCAACACAGTACAGACAATCAACCAAGCGAAGTATTAATTCAACCTGATCACTGGAGATTCGCAGGAACTACAGGTGGTTATCTATCTAGCTCTCGGCCGCAGGCTCCGGATTCAACAAAATGGATACAATTCGGTTGCGATTGGACCCAAGATTCTCCCAACTCAGTCGCTCCAACTAGCCAGGATCAGGCATTCGCAACACAACATGCTCATTGGATTTAACCCGCCACCCCCCCTTCCCACATGCATATAGTTAATAGTTGCGCTATATCGGTCGCATACAGTTGCAGATTTGGCATGACCCGCGCGAATGGACATAGGCAGGTGGAGGTCGATTCCAGGGTAGATACCTAGCTATATACAATATAACTTCTAATAAGCAGTATGGCCGGGGCTAGGACATTAGAGAGGTTATTACATTTAGGGAAGGGAGGGTTCATTTGCATTCATGACATTAATTTGTGTGAGACCAACAACCAATATTACTATGGAGAGGTTTATTACTTTAGAGAGTCAGTACTGCTTATTAGAAGTTACTTGTACTGTATACGACTACAGCCAAATGTAGCTACCACATCAGCCTCCAAACCCCTGTCAATCCTACCAGGTTCAGAGTGCGCCTAAGAACACAAGGTCACGACGACAGGGCCCGGGCGCAGAAATATCAGCGCCTATGGCATGCTTGTCTGCTCAGGAAGATTTGCACCTCTTAATTTATGGCTCCTCCTAGCTGAAGGACTTCCCTTCGGCAGTATGTTGACTCAACACCATGGGTATGGACAGGCAATGCAGGGTCCGTTGAAGACAACCATGCATGCATTCGGTGAATGCCCAGAGGTCATGTACTGTACAGTACGTACACCAACATGGGAACACTTCAATGCCCTGCGGAGACACTTTGGTCAGCTAGGCTCCACTCCAACTCACCTCGCAGGACATCACTGACGGAGCTTCCTTTACCAATCCCACCCTCATCAGCTGCAAATTCAGTCACTCTTGTCAGGTGACACAAGAATTAACTCCTTGGGACCTCCTCAGGTACCTCATCTTGAGACAGATTTGGTGTAAACGTAACGGTGTAGCAAGGTAATGTGCAATCACACCTTCTACTTTGGCACCGCATTATATACATAATTAATGCGTGGCGCATGCACCCTTCTCCAAATCGGCATAGTTACACAGAGAAACATCTCAAAGCTAAAACCTGCACACCGCATGCACCGGAGCGCATCCAAGTGCTCATATCATGGCCACTTGGTCGGTTTGCAACTGGAGCCTTCGGAACTAGCTTTGCTAGACTTACTCGTCCAAGTGGAATTGAACTTAATGCACAACGTCGATTACTTAACCCCTCATCGCCGCAGGGGACGAAAAGTGTCCTCAAAGAAACGAAAATTCAAAGTGCTGTAACTTTTGCATCTGATGTCCGAATTCAATAAAATTTCTTGTTAAAGTTGCGCTCTCTTTTTTAGTTTGTGTGGTAAAATTTTCAGATCGATCCAAGTTGTATTGATTTCTTGGAAGTCAATCCAAGTTCACAAGTTCAATTTGAATTCATCAAACTGCATTTGAAGGCTGCAACTTCGGGGCTTGTATCTCCTTCATCTAATGTTTGTTTTCAATAAAATTTGTTGTATTACGTTCCACTTGAAGTCTAGTTATTGTGGTAAAGTTTTCATGTCAATCCAAGTTGCTTTGAATGCTTGGGAGCAATTCGAAATTCAAAATCCCGCCATTCTTGGACTACAACGAACTTCGGAGGCTTGTATCTTCTTCATACAGTTTCCGTTTTCAATAAATGTTTTTGATAAAGTTGCGCATACTAATCTAGTTTGTGTGGCTAAAATTTCATATCAATCCAAGATGTTATGAGTGACTGAGAAGCATTTTAATAGAAGGAGGTCCAGCCTCATATGTGTTTTTTGCAACTTTTCACCAATGTGTTTTTATGTTGGTTTTGGATCACTTTATAGATTCAAGTTTTTTCATTTGAGTACAGGTTTAGGAATCGAATTTCACCTCCAAGTGTGTTAGAAGGAAAATTTCAGCATCTTTTTTCGACACTAAAACATTATAATCTTGCAATCCACGCGGTCGAATGACTCCAAATTTTATCCACATCATCTACAACATGTTCACTACAAGATTGTACACTTATGATCTCTATAACTTAGTGACATTGAGATCTACATCACTTCAAAAGCACTACTGTTTTTGAACCCAAATGGGACTTCGGCGGTGAGGGGTTAATGCAAACCATGGCATCCCACCCATCCATAGCAGCTCCACGACAGGTCATCCCGGTCACTCCACTGGCTTGCATCTCCAACCTCGATCGACGTACTGGACACAAAGTGAGGTTGAAGACAATTCACATTATGGCAACGTTATCTTTGACGCAAACACCCCACACTGAATTGTCACCAACTAACAACTACCGAATTGAATTGATCTCAATGTTGGCAATTGTCCTTGGAGCCCATTGTTTCCACACCTACTCGGACTTGAAGCAGTTATAGATTGTACATACAACAAGTACAAGATGGGGCAGTTTATCATGGAGGGGATTTATAATGATGACCCTTGCAAATGACCCAACCTGATTATCCTTGAACGATTCAACTATCTTATTGTAGCCTTCTTCTCTTCCTCCACATACAACACTAAAAGGTTGTTATACAAACATGATCAACCTTTGGCCCAAAGGAACCAAAAAGCGTGTTCCATTTCGCTTCCCAAGCAATTCGACCCTTCACTTTGGGCTCATCCTTAGCTAGAATAACCGGAATGGGGCCAACAATGTTGTAGGAAGCCTTTGCATCAACGTAAATTTTGGCAATGGCTTTGAAAATGTCGGAATGCTCATTTAATTAAATGCCTTTCTTAATACCTCACTTAATTCTGCTATAACTGTGCTCCAACAAAGTTTAATGTAAACAAGTTGTACATTTGCCTACCACCGTAAACCTTCATGGCTTCATCAAACACTTTAAGTTCTCACTATGACGATGACCCCTTCCATCCCTATTCATATTTTTAGCAACATCCTGAATGAAGTTCTAAAATACAAGCTTACCTCCAAGGCTCCAACTGATGGGCATTCAAAATATTATGGTAGAACTTTAGCACATTGTTGTCAGCAAGGGCATTCTTAGTCATCTCAACCAAAGTAAGGTGTTTCACTTTAAGTTGAGTTATTGTAGTACGGGCTGCCCAGTGTTGCAGCTTCTCAATTCTAAGCTTTCTCGTGACATACCTAGTGTGACGAGACAATTCAATGATTGACAAATATTCCACCCTAATGCCAGCAACTGTAGTTTTGGAACCCCTCTTCATGGCAAAGTTGTCCTCCCTAACAACCGTCAATCTGAAATCAGTTAATTGTGGAATTTCAGTACATGAATGGCATGTGAGGTCAAAAAATCCTTCAAGGGACAAAGACATCCTAGAACATTTCCTATGCCTAAGCATACCGTGAACTTCAACATCATTGCCAAAGATGCAAATTTATACGTTCAAGTTGGATTCGGGATACCAATCTACACTGACATGTCGATCTTTTAACAAAGAGGTTATCTAGTATAAGACTCCACCATACACAACATTGGGTCCATAATAACTCCAGCACATAGAAGCAAACACAGAACTACTATCACTTGTAAAAAACTCACTTGATTTTCCATCTGCCAAAGTTAGACCACTTGAACTGTCTCTGTAAAATGCATGCACGTCCGGCTGGTTTGACTGAACATTTAGTGCCGATGATGTTCGTGGCCTTCCCCTTCTACCAAATAGCACCACAATCCCTCGATGCTGAATGTTGTTGAAATCTTCTACTGCTTGGATGTGCCTCGAGCTACTCATATGATTCTTCAATGCAGTCTCCAAAGTCTTCTTCAGTGGACATAACTTGAATAAATCATCTCGGTAGTAAAGGTATTTGACCTTGAACCAATAGCTCTTGGGTTTCTCTTGATGTAGATCTCCTATGGTGTAGAACTGCTTCATCCCTTCTTGGAGGCAGAGTTGTCACATCGGACGGGCTAGAGTGAAAAGACGTCCCGTCTGGATGGGTCGGACATCTTACGGGCTGGAAATTTGGTAAGTAAAAATAAAATTACCATGATTTACCATTTGTAATTCTGTGCTGGAATTGGGGCGTGGACACAAGAGGCGTGGACTTAAAAGGGGTGGAAACGTCTTTGGGTTGGCGCGAACGCTAGTTGGCGGGGACATCTGAGTTCGGGCGTTGACGTCTTTAGGGTGGTGCAGACACATACAAGCGGGGATGTCTGAGTTCGGGCGGATACGTTTGTGTCTGGACATGGACGTCTACGAATGGGCATGGACTCAAAGGGGCATAGTCTTGGAAATTGTGGGTGCAAACGTCTTGTTGTGGGCATGAATGCCCATGGACGGGCGTGAAATTAGGGGGGCGGAAACTGTTTGCGTATAGGCGCAGACTTAATATCTACGGGCGTCAACGTATTTGTCTAGGCGTAGACTCAAAAGGATTGAAACATAGACAAAGTGGGTGTGGATTGAGTAGTTCGGGCATAAATTTAATGTGTATGGGCGTGGACGCAGTTTGGCTGAGACTTCGCTACGCGGGTTTGGTAAATCACAGGTTAAGGGGTTGAGAAATTCTTTTGTGTAAGTATTTAGGAACAAATTAGTTGATGATAAATACTTTACGGTTTAGGAAAAAATCCATGTTCTTCCATCAAATTCAAATATTGAAGACCAACTACGTTTGGCCAATGTATTGAATATGCATATCATATTGAAAGCTAGAGCCAAAACACTCTTTTACATGATAACCAAAAATGTATATAGATTTTGTGCATTGTAAAGAAAAATAACAATACAATCAACACATACTTTCATAACACGCAACATGGTTATCTAAAGAAGCATTGCACTTCATCTACATCTTTTTTTAAGTGCTAAAATTGTCTTCATTGTCTAGTGTAACTGCCATTGTATTATTCAAGCGACTTGATCTATGGCGCTCCTACGTAGAAGGACCTGCCGTATGAGCCTCTCAAATGCAAACATTCGCCTCTTCTGGAGCCTCGTTGCAATTCTGGTCAAACTCGTCATCTTCATCGTCATACGCATCACCTTTACTTCCAAGTACTTTTTTTTGTCGCCGTGGTATGCTGTCCGTTTGCCCTCGATTTCTGAATTTTCATTCCTAAGCTCCATGGCCTAGATTCCACGTCTGCGTGGTCTATTCACTATCCTCTTATGGTGCTTCGCAATGGGATCCTCAGCATCTGAATTCATCGTTGGGCCCCTCCAACCTATAGATACAACCTATACTGGGTTGATAGGGTGAGACTTGGAGTGTATGTTTGTACGAATGGCTCTATGTCTTCGCGAGGATACTCCAATTCCCCGCAAAGGACATTTTGGCGCTCTTAATGACAACACTCTACATTGATTGGGCTTCATTGAATTTCTACTATCCAAATAGGATTCTTTGTCATTATGCACAATGCATTAGTCATTGGCATAGTTATCAATTCATGGAATTAAGGATTTTTTGTCCACTTTTCATGTACCAAGCACTTGTAAGGTAATTATGTACTTCTTGTGTGCATTTTAATTCTATTCTTATATTTATAATTGTGATGCTTCTTGTGCAATTGTTATGTTCACTTCATGTGCATCAATAGTTACTACCAATTTTTCTACTTAATTTAGGAATGAAACCATTCCAAGTTTCACAACTATAGGTCCCTTGTGGACATTCGAATTTGAAATTTGTAATTTGTGGGACAATTGTAATCCATGATTTAGATACATATTTTACACGGTTATAGGCATTTGATTAATTTTTTTCACAAATACCAAACAGTGTATTTTTCATCCTATGTTTATATATTTATTTCATATTATCTTCTTCTATTTTTTCATATAAAGTCATCTACTTTTCTCATCCAACATCATCCATTGTTTTCATCCAACATCATCCATTGTTTTCATCCAACATCATATATTTTTTCATCCAGATTTATCTATTTTTTGCATCCAGATTCATCCTCTTTTTTTCTTTCCAAAACAATGCTCCCCGCTCACCATTCCCCACTACCTGCTTGCCGCTCGCTGCTCCACGCTCACGTGACAACATTTCCCTTGTTTGGCCTACTTTCTGTTGATTTGAATGGTGCAATGACCAAATCAACAGAATTTTAGGGAATCTAAATTTTTCTTAGAATTTTTGGAATCTTTGAAAATCTTTTTAGAATTTTATAGAATCTTATAGAATTTTGAAATCTATTGGAAATCTTTGGACTCTACTTAGTACATTCATAATATTTTGAATTTTTTTGGTTCCATTAGAGTTATTCGTAAAGTCATCCCTAGTTTGGTATCCAGTTTTAAACAAGTTCTTATACAAATTGGTGAAAGGAGGTAAAGGTATGTTCCCACTCGGCGTCAGGGGACAGTGCTTTGAGCATTGAATCGGTGGTGCATTCCCACTAGAGGGAGTCAGAGGGAGTCATTGTATGCCGAACCTAGCTGGCTGTTGATGTGGCAGGGTGCAAAGACCATGATTAAGGCCAGTTAATGATGTAATTCCGGAGGCCCACCATAGTTTCTGTTGTCGTGCGTCGGACATTTAAAATCTTCCGAAAATGTAGATTTCGTACAATACATAGCGGTATTAATTAGGTGGTGGGCTCATACTTCTATTAAGGAAGGAGCGCCAAAGCACTTACCCCTCTTCTACGTAATGGTAGGCCCAGTGCCTGAGGAAGGTGTCGTCAGAGACTTCGTCTGCAAGAGTTGTAAAAACGGTGCTTCATTTTGCAAATTTTGTGTACAAAAGTGGAACAATGCAGGTTGAAAGACTTGTATTCTATAGTTGCATTTCAGTTCATGCTTTAAATGTTTTGCCAGTCATTCGTTACAGAGTGTTCAATAGGTGGTTACTGTTTGTCACTGTCAACAGTGGTGTATGACACAGTGACAGCATTGTATTGTCGCATTAAGTTTCGGAAGCTATCTGGTGTGGCCATACGTGGACTTCGTCAGAGACTATGGAGAATCAACGTGGTCGTCCGCAGTTGCCGACACCCATCCGGCCTACCGCAATTCCAATTCAGCGTAAGATTCTCTCCGCAAGTTCGATTTGTGGTGATTGTTTGTTATGCTTCACTGTAGTACTCTGTGTTCCAAGCGAGTACTTGCAAAAAACAAACACCACTCCGATGCCTCAATGAGTACAGGAATAGCAGTAGTTCTAATAGAACCAGTACAGTTTCTGAAGTCAACGTGCAATCTTTACAATGAATTTTGTCATGACAGAGAGCACATTCCTGTAGGCACATTCAATATTTCCAGTTCCCATGGACATCATGGAAAACTGCAGGATAAAGACAGCGTCATGGATTTCACAAACCTTTCAAACAGTAGCTATGATTCTTCTGTCTGTGTTCGGTACGTACAACAACAACAGTTTAAGAATCCCGGGACCCGAAGAACTGTGTTTGTCTTCATATCAGTCCCTGTTGTCTTTGTCACTGAAGTGTGATGAAGGAAGTGGTTTTGACCTGATCGTAATGTGCTGCCGACTTCGACATGAACATCGGAAGGAAAGCAAGAAATTTTGTGAAGAATACACCATACTTTAATGTTCCTGTCCGTCTTCTCTTACCAGCTGCGTGCCTTCGGTATCGGGAAATAAGTGTTGTCGACATGCTTCAGCACGTCCTTCATTTGCTTCTCTTCCTGCACATTGAACAAATCAATTTGGTCAGTGCCCAATATGGGAATGAATGTAGAACGACTGCATTGTACCTGTCACTTGCCAATTACAAGTAAACAACGCTGACCTGACCCTTTCGCTGCTGTATCGTCACTCACGGTGTTTGAACATGTTGTGCCTGCAGGTCCATATTGTCCGTTGCTGCATCCAGCCTTCACGGGGATACGTCCGGTCCTAACTCCGGTCATCACAAATCGTCAATCCCAGCAGCTTGACGAAGACAGCGTCATTGGACCTGCAAACGCCAAACGAGCTAGGAAAGACAGAGGACCGAACTGGCAGACGGCAGAGATATTGGTCCTCATCCAAGGAAAACGGAATCAGTATCTTGCCGAAAAGGACGCCGTCGACGGCAGAGACTTGATGATTCCTGACATGAACAAGTGGCATAGAATCTCGCAGCTAGTCATGAATGCTGGTTTTTCAAGTGTTTTCCGTGACGGAGCTGCATGTAAAACCAAATGGAACCAGCTCTTACCAGAATACAAAAGGATTGTTGACTACTTCGGACGCAGTGGTCACAATTTTGAAGATTATTGGGACTTGACTACAGTTGAGCGCAAAGCAGAAGGACTGCCCCGACAATTCTCTGAGGAATTCTTTCATGCCATTCACGACTGGTTTGGCAGCCGTCCACTCATACAGCCACCTCATTTTCGTGATTTTTTGTCACCACAGGACGCGAACTTCAAGGCACCTGCGCATGGCAACATGAACGACACGACAAACCTGGATACGGACACCGAGACGGATGATCCAATGGACTTCGAAGAGCAGTCCCTTCTTCAGTCTACAGAAGACAGTTCCTTGAAGCAGTCGCACCTGCCGAATGCTGCCTCTGGTCCGCACGAAGCAGCCTATGCAGGCGGCAGCAGGCCTTTTCCTACAGCTCCCGCACCAGCAGTGCCCGCTGGCATTACCCCGTTCGTGATCAGCTCCTCCGAGAACAACATCGACGACACACACAGACGATCGGGGAACACAGGTGTCCGGCGAAAGAATCTTTCCGGACATGCGGTCATCGCACAAGCAACAAAAGAAACCGGCTCAATCATGGCATCTCAAATGAAAGATATTTCAGATGCTTCACTCCAAATTGAGCGTTCCAAGATCGAGGTTCAACTGCGGCTGTTCACGGAGCAGATGACTTACCACAGAGAAAGAGATAAGAGAATCCACGAATCTGCGATGCTTGCTCATAAGAACGCAAGGCTGGCCATTGTTAAACAAACTGAAATGGTAAATTGCTTGACGCAACTAACCAGTGTGTTAGGAAGTGGACTGAGCAAATCAAGGCCCACATATTTACAAACTCCACTGCCTGCCGGTGACAGCTCCCGCCAAGCAGAGCAGACGACATTCGGAAGAGGAGATCCTCCGACTGCACACTCCGACCTAACAGCAGAAGTGGGTAACACATCTTGCGCAAATGGGCAAGGCGAAGAATACGTTACTGCCGCCGTGATTAACGTCGGGATTCCTCACTAGGTGCTGCTGCTTGTCTTCCACAGCGCCGACTCCTTCTGATTAGCACTGTACAGACTACAGAAATCTATTAGTGGAGAAGGTCAAAAAAACAACATTACGGCATTTATAAGCTCACCGACCTATATGTATAGTGTACTTCACAGAGACAGTCCGTCATGGTCACACGGGAATGACACATGTGCATAGTTTCTTGAGGTCAGAGTCATCCCTAGCCAAAGGAAGCTTCATTTTGGTAAAATAGCAGAGTACTGGGAGACCAATCCCATCGTGCCCGACTCCGCAGCAGTTAGGTCATTCCGACCCTCTTTGACCTGTCACAATGCGTATGTACAAATATGAACAGAAAAAAAAAAAAAAATTGTGAATAATCCCAAGACCACCTTGCCACTGGAATCGCAAATGCAGTACTTGGTCAATGTGAATTGCACAAAAAGTTGTCACCGAATTCAGCAGAAGAGAAAGTCATTGTACCTTGTATTCTATGCAGCACGTCTCCGGGTGGTCAGATACACTCCAAGCTGCACTCGTTTCATCTTCGCTGCGTCGGAGACGTCTTCATCAGCGTCTCTGCGATGGTAGTCTACGCAATTTCCGTCCACCGCTGGTTGAGCGGTCTGGAGCCCTTCCATTCTCAAGACATGCAGTAATTCCTCCACTTCTTCATGAGACTGCCGGAGGAGTAGATTATGCAGAATCGCGCAGCAAACAATAACATCCGATAAAAATGTCAAATGCAAGTCACTCTTGTCGAGCAACTCCCGAAAAGTTTGCTTGAGAATGCCAAATGCATTCTCCACTACGCATCGGCCTTTCCTTAACTTCTTATTGAAAAGACGCTCAGAGACTGAAAGCTGAACACTCGCTTTGTGAGGAACCATTAGCCACAGTTGCAAAGGGTATCCCAAGTCCCCGATCAAGTAAGGAGAGTGCCCATCAACGGAAAATTCGTCCCCCATCAGCTGTCCACGCATTGCCAAGTAATGCGAGGATGATCGCCGGAGCATGCGGCTATCATTCGTGGATCCGGGCATTCCTACATAGAGATCTAGAAATCGCTTGTCGCTGTCAACTACAGCTTGATAGTTCATACTATAAGCACCGCTCTTGAAGTAAAAATAGTCTGCCGATGAAGAAGAAGGTTTAGAAATCGGCACCTGCATGCTGTCAATTGCTCCGACTACTCCAGGTAAAGAGCAGATTTCACTGAATTTCGCTTGCGTCAACTGGAATCGTTGGCCGGTCGGCCAAGAAATTTCGTGCCTCAGAGCGACGTTGATTGCAAAAACGACCTCTCGAAGAATTTTGCATACGGTGCTGCGACCAATGGCAAACATCTCACTGCAAATTGTGAGATTTGCACCATGAGTTAGTTTGAACAAAGTGCAAGCCAAGCGAACTACAACTGGCACAGCCAATCGGTATTTCGTGTTTTTTTTCTGCACTCGAGGTTTTATGATTTCGGCCAATGAAAACACAGATGTTTTCGTCATTCTGAACATTGCAAGCCACCGTGAACTATCATATTGGTCCACTAGAAATCGGGAAAACCAAGTTGTTGATCGGGGCTGAACCCAGTAACTCAATTCGTCACTGAAACCCACGGAAGAGCAACATAGGCAGTAGTGCTCCAGCGAGTTACTGAACAAGGAAAACGTATCCAGAACGGGGAAGTTCGTCAGCACGCCTGCTGCGATGTCGGCACTGTCCTCTTCCTCATTCTCGGACGACGGCAACAGCGAAGTTTGGTTGGCGTCAAGAATTAGCGCCAGCACCCAAGATGCGAAGGACGCAACATTGTAGAAGTCACCAAAAGAGTCCATGCCTTTCTTCAGGCGAAGCGGCTTCCTATTGACTGCAACAGCGGAAACCATTCTGAGTAAACCCTAAACAAAAATGCAAAAGAGAACGTGCACAGTGTACACATCCATGTCGAAATTGCACTGCCGAAATCGCACAAACATAATGAAAAGTCCTAGGACTGTAACAAAAACAAGCGGAAATCATGACGACGACGCTCAATGAAAACAGCGTGGACTTACAGTGATTGTGGACGCAAATGCCACCGCACAATGCAGACGACGTACGTGAGTGCAGAAGTGAGCTATCGTCGTGCTCCGGAAGACATCAGCAGTAATTCAAGTACAATTTTCCCGCTGTACCGCAGATGTTAATATCGTCGCTGAGCAGGCGCCTGCGCCTCACTTTGTACGTCGCGACAAATGACTATGCTGACACACAGACATTGCCAATGTAATCGTATGAACAGCAAGGACGAAGATACAGTGAACGCCTCCACAGATGCCGAAGAAAACACCGAAGAAACCAAACTACAAGCAACGGCATATAGTATTCCGGGGCTTTACCAAATGAACTGCGCAGTGCGTACTCCACAATCCTGACCTGAAATACATACGACATTTCCAGCGACAGCAGCAGACATCGCCAGTCGGGATCGTCACGCTTCCTCAGAACGTCGCCTCCACCGTCTTCCTCGACGGGACTTAAGCGGGACCCACCTCTACTTTCATAGGACTGACACATTAGGTGGGAACGGCTCCAAGCATTTCTCTGCAAGACTGACATTCAGAAGTCCGAGTGGGAACGTGACGGTCGCGTCTTTGGTACGTACTGACACGATCATTCTGCCATACACGAGTTTCCGTGTGAAACGGTTCTCCAGATTTTTGACTCAACTCTTACACTTTAAACAAGGTTCTTCCACACATCCAAGTGGGAACCTACCATAAAGCAACCCATATGGGATATGTAAATGGTTGGAGTTGTAAGTAACTTGTAAGAGCTTGGAGGAGCTCAATCTTAAAATAAACCCATATCCTTTGAGAGTTCATAAAGAACAGTGGATTTCATTATAAAAACAACCTCTCTACCCTCCATTCTCACAAATTGTCAATGTACAATTTCTTTGACAGGTAAACTCAGGTCCAAACTTTTTTAGGCACCATTTCGACGCGAAAGAAAGTTTGGTCCCAAGTTTTGTTTCGCTAGTGTTGATTGCGCGAGCTTTTTACTCTTTCACCTGCTTTTTTACATAAAGCAGGGGTTCAAACCCCAGTTTTACCTCTAAACTCAGGTTTACTTTACGAATAACTCTATTGTAGTAGAATAAGATTGACACATTGATGCCAAGTAATTAATGAACCTTTAAAGCTTTGAAGCATGATTTCAAGCAAATTTTTCTCTTTGAGGCAAGCCCTTTTCAATGCAATATTTATTAAATACAATTCTTATAAAAAATTTACCAAAGGTGTTTTACTACAAGATCAATGCCTAAATTTTTTTAAACCAATCCAAATTGCAATTTAAAAATTTTGATTCAAAAAAACATTTTTCTTAGTTAACGGGCACTTTTGGGCAGTCATGACAAATAGATCCAATTGGTTTGAAATTCTTTATATATAATTTCAACAAGATTGTTAACAGAATCTCAAAAATTGAAAGGCATACAAATACAAGATTTTAACTTACAAGCATTTCAAATAAGTTTTCCTTGTTCAAACACTGTTTAATCCCTACATGAATTTGTTGCTTGTAGGCCTAAAACTACTTCAAAGTTCTGAAACCTAAAACAAGGCTAAAATCTTCATCTATATTTATTCATTAACAAATTAAATTGTAGGATCCTTTACAGAACTTGTTAGAGTACATCCTCATAAAAATTCAAAATAAGAACCTTACCAGTTGCAAGATCATGTCACTTGGATTTCAAAAACCAAATAGTTAGATTTCATCATTCAAAATTTTTAGAAAAAAATGTATAGATTCTACAACTTTTTATTCTAGATAATATTGTATGCGGAAGGAATAAGTTGGACATATAAATATATATATATATATATATATATTTATTTATTTATTTTAATTTTTCAAACAAAGAATATTTTATATTCATGCTTGAAAAAAATAGTAAATAAAAAGAAGTAGAGTATGATTTAAAATACTAAATTGTTAAGGGTTTACTTATGGAATTGAAACATTCAAATGTCGATGGTTGCAATGTTGTAATAAATAATCTAAATTCAATGTTTGTTTGTTTTTATAAATATTGAAAATTGAAATAAATATAGGATTTTTAATATTTATTTTAGAAGAGAGATTCTATAACTACCCGCAAACTAAAACTCTTCATAACTTTCATCTTGTTAGTTTAAATGAAACGATTCAAAGCTTTCCAAGTAAATATAAATCTAGAAAACTAAGTTGAAATTTCTATTTTTTAGAAAAATGATTTTTTTGAGCTACCAAGTTGCCCACCAAGCTACTCCTTGAACACAGATTGTATAAAATTTTAAAGAAAAAAATAAAGCCTATATCTGTAGTAAGCTCTCGGGGAGTTCACTTAGAGTACCCATTAGAAACCACGTGCAAACAAAACTTTGGACCTCCTATATACTTTTTCAATTTTCAATTTAAAAAATGAAAAAAAAAAATGAATAGATTTTTCTACTTTGAAAGTTTATGTTTTGAATTACTGATATTTTTATTTGATAATAATAATTAGTTACAAATTTTTGAAGTAAAAAGATACACTATAGAACTGAAAAATAACTTTCACACCCCTATGTTATATAAGAAAAAATTGTCTAAAAAATGAACAAAAAATTTCTAAAAATAATTATCTATTGAAAGCTCATTTTGAGTTTAATATTGATTCAATGGTCATCTAAATGTGTTCTCTATAATTATTTGAGTTGAAAAACATGTCATTTTAGTTCATTTCAACCTCTTCTAGAAATCATTTCATATTTTATTTGAGTTGGAAATTTTGGCAATAGAAACCTATAGTCATCATTAAACAATGTTCAAAATTTTAGGCTGAAATTATAGTTTATTAGAAACCACTTGTTCGCACGTGGTTTGTTGTAGTAGAATTAACTGCACCCCTCAAGAGCAAGCTATCCATAATTGCTAGGTTGCCAAAAAACACCATTTGGTCCTTTAGGAGTTGAAACACTACGGTTGGAATTCTATGTACTGTACAATAATTTAAAAAAAAGACTTAATCATTAGAATTTGGTGTTTTCTAAACTTAGCAGACTTGGGCGGCCATTTTGGAACAATAGAATAACTTCCTTTTCTTAATTTAAATTGAGAAAGGTGTAAAATCAAGTTAAATTTCATCTCCAACAATCCATTTGAAATTTCAAGCTTCCAATCAAAAGTTATGAACAAGTTTAAGAGAGGGGTTGGAAGAGACATTTTCTTTGACATTTTCTAACATCCTCTCCGAATTTTGCTCATAACATTTTAATGGAGACTCAAAATCACAAACAGATTTTTGAAAATGAAATTTAGCTTGATTTTACAACTTTCATTAGATTAAAGTTTTTTCAAAAAAGTAGTTGTACTACGTGAAAATGCCCGCCAAAGTCTGCGGAGTTAATGAACACCAAATTCTAAATGCAGAAGTAAGAAAAAAATTTCAATAATTCACATGAAATTTCAAGTGTTGTGTGTTGGATGGAGCCTTGTATTGCCAAGCCTGAGGTCTTGGGTTCGAATCACATAGGCAACCAAGGAAAGATTGTATGACTGCCCGGAAATTTTGGGCAGCACAAAAAATCTTTTTGGTTGATCAGAAATTGTGGACAACAAAAAAAGTTGATTTTTATTTTGTCCCAAATTTGACCAAATTGAGAGAAAAAATCAACAAATTTTTATTGATGATCAACACAACCAAATGAATACTTTTTTGTTGATTTGGATAGATATTTTTCTACAAGTGCAAGAAGAAACCAAGTTGTGAGTAAATATATGAGCGTGGAAAGAATAG
Source organism: Antitrichia curtipendula (assembly GCA_951230915.1). Classification (NCBI taxonomy): domain Eukaryota; kingdom Viridiplantae; phylum Streptophyta; class Bryopsida; order Hypnales; family Leucodontaceae; genus Antitrichia; species Antitrichia curtipendula. The sequence goes on along the minus strand of OX579634.1, from coordinate 29,752,085 downwards.
AGCCTCCGACTTGGATGACAAACATGGTGCTAGAGGAATCTTCATGTAGTAGCCAAGCTTGAAGTCACTTAGAAATTAGATGGTGTGCACCAAATTGTTGTTGTCATACATGCGGAAATAAATGTTGGTTATGGCTTGCCAAGGAGAATGTAGCCCATGACATTAGATGTTTTTTAACCCTTGTGGAGGGTTGCCAGTTCCTTTGGGTTCCCCTAAGTTCCCGGACTCTGAAAACTGCACCGCAATAGCTACCAAATGTGGCTAAGAGACTGCCACATCATTTAAATTTTTTTTTTCAACTTTTTATTAAATTTAAATTTTTTTTAATTTATTTTAAATTTCTGACGACGGCCGTTTTTTAACTATTGGGGGGAACAACGCCAAGAATGAGCCTAAAACAGACCTCTTAACCCTCCAAAAACCATCTAATGTCATTTCGGAGAAGACACTGATGCTGAGGGCTTATGCAGGAGACATCAAAGAGTGGGATTAAATAAAGTGGTATCGGAAGTAAGAAGTGGTAACTGACGGTCTACTACTATTTTGCGGAGTGCATTAGAAAAAATTTGACCCTTGCAAAAGGCAGCTAACTGTCATTTCAGCACTCCCAAGGTGCAAATACAAAAAAAAAGTTAAATTTTTAAAATAAAATAAAATAAAATAAAATAAAATAAAAGTTGATCTAATGTGGCATTGACGTGGCATTAGTTGTGCCACTTCAATTTCAAAAAAGAAGAAAAAAATCATCATTTTTTCTCTAATTGCATTTTGTCATCTAAAACTTGCAATCTCTTTTGAGGCCTAAATTTTTTCTAATGCAAGAGTGGGTTAATTACATGGTTTGCAATGGTTACAAGAACATTGAAGGGTAGGAAAAATAAAATAGCAATGGCAAATTGTAGGAGAACACCCCACCAAGGTAGCTGCAACTGGTCTTTATAAACATCCACACCAACTGTGCACAAAACCAAGGCAATTATCAAGAGAATTCCAAACCACCAATGTAGAATAGACTTATAGCATTGCACAAGCTGGGTGTGAATGTTGTGCGTCTTGTCACTGATCGCTGACCTAGTTTGTTGCCTCATATTCCTACCAAAAGCACATTGTCACTTTGTTTATTGCTAGAAAAGTTGCCCATTGTAGTACTTCTCTTGTCATTTTTGTAATGTACGTAAACAAGTTGATGAATTTTGAGATTGGTGAATAGTTGTTGTAACAACGTTGCAACAAATGTCAGATATTGTAGCTGGAAAAGTGTTTAGAGGAGAAGTGGATTTAACATGTCAAAATATCGTTGCTCAAATGAGGTGCGTGCATGGACAGTTACTAGCCATGGAGGTGGTTTATGTATAATAGTTATGTGTCTTATTTGAGCACCCACAATGGATGTTAGATCATGCCTATTCAAATATGTAGCTAGGAATAAAAACTCTTATACTGAATACTCTTTTGCCAAACACTTCTCCTAGGCAATGACAAATCCCCTTTGGTAATATATTTTGAAAGTTTTTCTTCAAATGAAACAACAACAATACATTTATTTGTGTTGTAAAATTATGTACTACATACATATATTAACTCCTAAAGCATATTATAAAGATTATATGGTTTAATTATCTCGTTGTGCATTGCCTAAGAATAAGGGAGAAGCACCTTAAACCAACAATGTATCTAATTGCGATAATTTTTAGGCCTATGAATAAGGGAGAAGCTATAGAATTTAGAATTTGAGATGAGGGTGATTTATCTTTTGATGGGGATTGCATGTTGAACCTTCTCATTTGGGATTCTAGCTTGAACCCTCTTATTTGGTTGAATTTGTCTACTTCTTTAAGATAGAAGATACTATTTGTGCTACTTCAAATATTTTGAGCCGTAGTTTTCATTGGGAAATCACAATAGAGCTCATTAGAAGAGATCAAAGTGTAAGAGACAAGTTCTCTTGAGATCAAAGTATATGACAATTTTTTATATAAGGTAACTACACCTAAAAGCGCATGCTACCAAAAAGTGCACACGACATATTTTTGCCTAAAATGTACTCCCATTGTTCATGAGAGTCTATAACCACTTTTAGAAAAAATTGTTTTCAACACTTTGAAAATTCATAGTTCATTCATACGGTGTCCAAAAAATGCATTCTAAGAGAATCTAAAATCCTCTATTCACTACCAAGAGGACCCCATCAAAAATTCCAATATAATACTGGGAACCCTGCTGAATTGCTTAATTTGTGCAATTTTGAATGTTACTTTAATCATTCAAATTGAGAGATTGGAGACCACTATTGACAAGATTATGTAGCCAAAGGTCACCTTTGGCAAAAATAATCTAAAAATTCAATGCCAAATGGTTTTAAAAACTATCAATTCACCTTGCCGAGTCTAAGGAAAATTAATTGTAAAGAAAGCCGAAATGCAAGAAAAGATACCAATACAACTAGATGCCAACACATGTCCACTAAAAAATGTGATAGAAAGGTTGTTTTTATAATGAAATCTAATGTCCATTACGAATTCTCAAAAGGTATGGGACAATTTGAAGATGAAAGCTTGCCCAATCATTGTCAAATTAAACACAGGAATTGTGTTCAATGTAGAACTTCATACCTCATTTTGACATAGTAGAATAACTTCTTTTTTTAACTTTGAACCAAGAAAAGCCAATAAAACTAGCTAAATTTCATTTCCAAAAAACCGTTTGTGATTTTAAGCCTCCAAAAAATTGATATGGATGAAATTCAAAGAGGATGTTTGAAATGTGAAAAAGAATATCCTTACCAACCCCTATCTAAATATTGTCCATAATTTTTTTGTGGAGGCTTGAGATCTCAAATGGATTTTTGGAGATGAAATTTAGATTGATTTTCCAACTTTTTTTAGTTTGAAGTTATTTTGGAATAAGTGATGAAGAAGAATAATGAACGAATTGGAAATTATCCTATTAGTATAATAAGTTCGTTCCAAGGGAGAATTTTAAGTAGGGTTCAATAGCTAGTGGATTTTAATCCTAGCTAGGTTGCACAATTCAAAAGGATTTGCAGTAAGTTACTTCCAACTTGGTTCACTTCCAATTTGCACATCATTCTCAAGGTATGGAAGTTAGAAACTTTAACTCTTAGACTAGTTCTTTCCAACTTGGTAACAATTAGCCTTTAGCTTCACGCCACTAGGCAAATTTTCTCAAACTCCACAAATACATTGCAAATATATCTTACTTCAATGTAAATTGCTCAACTGGCCTTTCATCTTTCTATCCTACTTGATACACACAAAATACTGATTTGATATTTAATTTTCAATTAGATTAACCCTTTAGTGAGTGTGGTTGATTTGGGGAGCGAGTCATTTTTTCAATATATACTTTTAAAAAGTTATTTTGGGATGAGCTTTGAGCCAGATAAATATGATCAGACCATAGAAATTGAGGCTACAAGGCCTTGGCAATGTATTGCCACAAGAATGAAGGTGATAGAAGCTTTCATTTAGACATGAGAATGGCTCAAAGATTGAAGTGAGAACTGAATCTACTACAACCAAGCAAAAAGTGTCTCTAAAGTAGGTGGCTCAAAATTCTCTCACATTCTAAAACACTCTACTCCTCAAATATACATTGTTTGTATATGTTGGTTTTCCATCTTCACAAGAATGTACATTTCATGGTTTGTAAACCTCTACCGTTTCAACTTCAGAAATTCATAACTAATTCCATAAAGTTCCAAAAATATGAAATAACTTGGATTAGATGCCAATTCTACTTGTTTTTCAAGGAAATTTTAATGAAATATAATTCAAAATTTTTTACCTCCCCAAAACTCAATTTCAACTCTTAGATGGGTAGTTTTTAGCCCTCATACCTTAGCTAATCCATGTACATCCTTGGATTTCATGGATTAGACGGTGGTGGGCTTGCCAAGCAACATTGTTGCCTTCTTGGCTCGTGTATTTTGATAAAAATTTGCCTAGATTGAAGCTTATTTGTACATTTCTTTGGCTAGGACAGATTCATTCAAACTAGCATAGCTCACACATTATTGCATGCCTTGCCAAACAATTTGGTTTAAAGTGAACGTCTAAAGATGCTCTAACTCCGTTCCTATTTGGATTTTTACAAATTAGGTGTATTTTGACCTACAACAAGCATAGAGTCCATCAATTGACCAAAATGTGGTCGATCGGTCACTAAAGGGTTAATATGAACCAGTGATTAAATCACTATTACAATTTGACATTAATTTCTAAAGTTTGTTCCCTCACAAACATCTCCACACTTGATACTTGAAATTTCGTAACACTGCAACTTTTCCATTGTTTAACACATAATCTCCAACTAGGACTACACTTCCAGCTTTACACTTCACCATCATACTACCACACAAACATCTTTGCACTTGACACTTATACAAACATATTCACTCACAATAAAAACAAAAAATACACAACCAATTGGGTTGGGACATGCATCAAGCTCTCTCTCCAAGTAGGTGAAGACAAATGAATGCAAAATTAGCCTAATAGGAATTCCCAAAATTGACAGTTACCAAATTGGAGAAGATGACTATCAACTTCCAGCCACCCAAATTGGCATATAACTCACAACCAACTTTGACAACCCCCTCATCCACTTCCAATTTAATTTCAACACACTTGATCGTGCCAACTAGAATAAATCCCCCCTATGATTGAGCTTTAATCATTAAATCCGAATTGGAAACTATAAAGCCTTAATAAGACTCCTACTTGAAATATACCTTAATATCACATCAAAACTAATCCAAAAATTGTACTCATAACTTGACAAAACATCTCAAAAGCTACCAAATTGGAACTTAAACTAGAAAACAACCTACAAATAGGCCTTCAAATATACATCAAAAAATCAAAATTAATGGCCAAATTGTCTATCTTCAATAAGTTATTCTACTATGCCAAAATGAGGTCTGAAGTTTTACATTGAACATAATTTATGATTTTGACTTAACTATATATAAGCGGTTGAGCTTCTACCTGGAGGGTTGACTTAGGTCTCCTACAACAAACCATGTGCAAACAAGTGGTTTCTAATAAACTATAATTTCAACCTAAAATTTTGAGCATTGTTTAATGATGACTATAGGTTTCTATTGCCAAATTTTCCAACTCAAACAAAATATGAAATGGTTTCTAGAAGAGGTTGAAAATGAACTAAAATGGCATGTTTTTCAACTCAAATAATTATAGAGAACACATTTAGATGACCATTGAATCAATATTCAACTCAAAATGAGCTTTCAATAGAGAATTATTTTTAGGAATTATTTTTTCATTTTTTAGGCAATTTTTTTTATATAATATAGGAGTGTGAAAGTTATTTTCAGTTCTATAGTGTATCTTTTTACTTCAAAAATTTGTAACTAATTATTATTAACAAATAAAAATATCAATAATTCAAAACATAAACTTTCAAAGTAGGAAAATCTATTCTTTTTTTTTTTCATTTTTTTCATTGAAAATTGAAAAAGTATATAGGGGATCTAAAGTTTTATTTGCACGTGGTTTTTAATGGATACTCTAAGTGAACTCCCCGTGGCTTCTACTAGTTCTAATTATATATCCCACATGGGTTGTTGTACCCCCTATCATCCCATTTGTAAATAGATTGTGCATGTATCTTCATTTCCTCACAACAAATGTAAATTTCAAATCTGTATGAGGTACTTATTGAATAATTTTAGATTTTTAGATTTTAATGCCAATTTTTTAAGAAATGATATTTTAATGTGCCAAAGTTCATTTTGAACTTTAATTAATTATATGGAAAAAAATGCGCCGAAGGTGATATTTGAATATGGTATTAAGAATACTATAAATATCTATGAAAGAAAATCCCTTAAAAATATGTAAAGCAAATTTTTATCCACTCCACTTTTAGGCGGATTTCATAAATGGGTGATAAAGACGAACCACTTTAAAATGAAATATAAATATTTTTTCAGGCTAAAATTTATAGGTTGTAAGTTACAATAGTATTTACTACAATATTTAATAGACTCTATACCATTGATTTTGTCAAAATCCTTTATATGCTTTTTCAACAATATCTTCTAATTTTGTTATATTTCATGTATTATTACACATGTCTATGTCAATGATTTAGAGATTTTGATTAGGGTGGATCTCAATTGGTATTTAACAATATGTTAAATGGAATCAAAGATGTTATGGCTTAAAGCATAAGAATTGATAAAGTTTGAATGATTTTTTGAAAGGACATAAAATGTTAGTATATATACATGTCAACTATAAATATATATAAGCTTCCAAGTTTTGGTAATAGATATTTTGATAAATTATTTTTTAATCAAATTTCACTATATTATGTGTCATTTTATGCTTTAAAATTTTTATACTCACAATTCTCAATCTTGATTACTTTTGTTCAATGCATTTCTAATTTAAAATTTTATTAATTTGCAAGGCTTGACAATTGTTAAAGTTACAATACTACTTTTGTCATTGCAGTGATGATGAGCCATTTGTAGAAGTGCAAGGCATATTGACCAATCATATTTTTTAATCAAATTGACCACTTCATTTTTAAGTGTCATCCATTGAAAGCTTAACAATCAAATGCATTCAATAAAATCAAATTCACAATCTAATGTTCATAGAAAAATTTGAGCTAAACCATCCAAACCATCCAATATCTCAAGTTCTCAATTTCTCAATTATTGACTAGATTATTGACTAATATGATTCGGTTATTGCTTACAATTTTACTTGAATTAATTTTCTTAAAGTACAAACCAATAATCTTGAACTAGAATGTTGCTTCTTCAATACAACTAAGTGGACAATGTGTTTAACCCTTAAACGCTATTGCAAACGTTTATTGTCCAATGGATGACACTAAGAATCCTTCTATATAAGACAAAAGTAAAGATGTTCATCTTTGGAATTTTGCGTGAGAAGGGGGAAGGTCTTACGCAATAGTTTGACCTCCAATAGTGCTCTTGAGTTTTTTTAAGCAAATGATTCACATGGTACCAAATTGAAGGATGATGTCCACGATGACCAATCCAACTTTTAAGGGTTAAAATTGTTGTTGCTAGCTAAGTGCTCAAAGTGAATCATCTTGAACTCACCTTTTATATTTTCATTTCAAACAACCACTAGAAGGAATCATAGTAGGAACCCAAGCATTCAACAAGTTTGCTAAATGTTTATTTGTCTCCAAGGCCAATGAAGAACTTGACAATGAAAAAAAAAATGTCCTAATATGACTTGTTGTATTCTTACTACATCACACCATTCAACAAGTTCACTGAATGGTCCTCCTCAACAAATGACTCTCGTACTCCAAATAATCATGTGGTAGGATGGGCCTCAAAAATTCCATTGCAAATTACAACAATCCTAATTTCATGCAAATTCAGCTGAATACTTTGTTGTAGGTTATGACCACCAATTTAAAACAAATACTCAAATACTATTTAAATTTTGGATAAAGAGATAATAGAAGGCATGTTGGATTGAATGCAAAGCATTTTGGCTCAAAGAATATTCAATTCCAAATTTCATTTGAATAAAGCACCAATAATTGATAGTAGAGTCACCCATAAAGCAAACACAATTATATGTTGCAAGACTCTAATGAACACCAAAATGGTGGATTCACATAATGACACTTGTTCAATGACTTCTCCCAATTTCTTCATCTATTGATATTTTACTGTGTAATTCTTGAACTAATTCATGTGGTCTTTGTTTAGGTGAATGAGCATCTAATACTAACATTCATGTTAAAATTAAGTGCTCATACATTATGAGGATGATTTCAGATGCTATAATCGTTGCTCTAAGGTATGTGCACCCTAAAATAACCATCTGAAGGAACCCAGATCCCTAGAATTTCATGTCTCATGCTACAGTGACACATGCTACTCCCTCTATTTTTGAATAACACCAGTGTTTCCTCTGTGTTTTGCAGAGGAAACACTGGTATTATTCAGAAACAAGAGGGAGTACTACGGTACATGCAACTGAACCGGACTGGCAAGCACTGAAGAGATATAACGTATTTTGGCAAACTAAGGTGAAGGAACCACCACAAGATTACATTTATCATTTGCCAAAACCTAACCTCTACACCAATTAAGGGACTCACTTTGCAAAAGCTAGCCCATGGTCCACCGAAGGTTACCAGTTGAGAATGAACTACCAGTTTCGTTGAAAAATCAAATTCAACTATTCTTGAAACAAAACAAGTCAAAACCAACACGTGTGTTTTACAAGGTCTTACCTGTTAAGAGACAGTTGGTTTGTGTGTGTTTTGGCCTTCAGAAAGCTAGTGCACAACTGCAACTCATCCTTCATGGCCTCGCCTTGGAAAAGAGTCTGAAATTAAGCACTTGATAGAGGCAAAAAAATCCCTATCTGGTCCCCGTTTGGAACACGGCACCGTCTACCTAATACATTATTCAGGCGGCCATGAAGGGCAAATGTTGATTGGCCCATCCTCACGTCATCTGAGGGGTAATTCAAACCAGGGAGTCACCAACCCCTGCTCATGTCAAGAGAAAATCTCAAGAGCGGACTATGATGGAGCAGTAAGACGTTCTTTCAGAAGCGAAGCCACACGTTCACAGTCTACTGCTACTGCTACTTTCACAGGTGGAATTCCACACCAATCTGTTGGGTCGTGCCATCTGCAACAATTCCCTCGTTGAGTTAGATTGCAGAGGATGAGATGAGGCAAGAATAAAAGTGAAAAGAATAACAAGGTTTTCAGTAAAAGTAGACTTTCTGTTTCAGGAACTTTTAGACAACATCATAAAGAAAACCTTCTCCATAATTCATGGGGACGTCTCTTTATGAGCAGAATGAATTATCATACAGAGGCCTCCCTAAGTATGTATCGATGGTGGGCTTCTGTATGAAATATCACGAGGAAGATTCAATTTACAATGTTGTGTGAAAGCTTCTGAAACAGTTTACTGTTACTGAAACACAGTTACACAATATTACAGTTGTCAAGTCTACGTCATGGAATATGACTGCTGTTTTGTACAGGCACATTGACATGTTCACTATCCAGTATAAATCCAGAAAACTTTCCTTTTCACTTTGCTTTTAAACAAAAGAACGAATGACAGAACGGGGAAATTTCTGGATTCAGGACAGTACACTTTATTCGAGTTGTTGAAGAGTGTGAGGCCCCGGCAGATTCCCTCTTGCTGAACTCTTACAGCTCCCGCGCTGAATGTCATTAATGAAGGGTCCACAGCTGCCACCATTGTTGCCGGATCATGCAAGTAGATAGCTGCAAATGCAACCAAATAGTAAATATTCATAGATAGTGAAGTTGTGATGTGCCTTCTGCCTCACTTAGCCCTGATTTTAGGCATATCTTCGTGACTAGACTCGACATAATGGCACACTTTGCTCCTACAGAGTTCATGATTGATTTTGAACTTTGATGACTTTAAAAAGGTGAATGCAAAATCAAATAGACCCTGGAAATGTTTCAAATATCAATAGAGATGGAAGGTCCAGTACCACAGATCCACATGAACAATGGCCAGAATTAGGTTGAAAAAGTTGTTAATGATACGGCAATAGGCATAAGATTCATAGAGTTCTCATGTTGAGTTGATGTTCAGTTAATGTCAACTTAACTGATGTTTACTTGATATTAGTGTTTTGGAATTAACTTCATATTATACTGCTATTATACTCGCAACTATTTAACTCTTTTAACACCTAAATCCCTGTTTAACTTTTTGCACATTTTTGCTCATCTTTTGTATAGATATATACTACTACTTTTGTATAGATGTATATTACACTAGAATAGATCTCATTGCAATGCAACTGCACCAAAATGGTTTCATCAAGTTGTAAGGTTTCATTGAGAAAATGTTTGGATGTCATTAGGATTTAGTAGGAATGAATGACTGAAAAAATGTGTACATGAAAACATGACAAATGAAATTGTGACACGATTTTCATTTAATATAAGAGATACCTCAAGTTCATCAAAGTGGTCATAAAGGAAGGTTGCCTTTTAAAGATTCAAAATGAGAAGTTATGTGAACAAAACATTGTCTTGAAGCACTTTGTTGATCATTTAGAATATGGACTCCAAATCTCTTAGGGTTTAAGTTACCAATAAGTCAACAACACATTAACATTAATTTACCATAATCTTCAAATTGAATTCTGTTCCATTAAATGAAAATTAATTCACTAATAATAAATTTGTGAATCTAATAAGGTATCTTTGTGATGCCCCGCTAGAAGCATGACATGAACAAAAAGGTTGTTACACACAGAATGATTTTAGGGAGCATCATGATTACATTTTTGACAAACAAAGAAAGTGATGGAGACAACAGAACCTGAAGTTTATAAATTCACATACCATCTATATCATATGCTTCACGGTGGTATTTTGCATAGAAGTGAGATGCTGCATATAAGTACTTGCCGAATTTGCTACTCGATTCTCCCAGGTCTACCAGATCTTGTCCTGCACGACATAAGAGCATATCCACGTGTCAGTGCTCCATACCAAAGTGTTTACATTGCGGGCATTCATTTACGATTAAACCATGACCCGCAACCTCATAAAAGTCAGGCAAGGAATAATATGGACCTCCAACCATGACTTACGTTATGCTTATTTAGAATCATCACCATCTAAAAGTATAGACTTATGAATACAAGGCTCAACACACCTGTCCAGTAGACTTGATGAGTGATGTTAATGCCGACAACCAACATGTCAGCTCCACATGTGAAAACAATATCCGCTGCTTCAGGATCACCATATATCTGCACAGAAACTAAATGAGTAAACTTAAGCCTCACTTCAATTCTTCGAGTATATTTCAACTCTTTCAGAGCTTTACTCTGATCTTTTGCAAGTGCTTGGAGTTGAGAGGTCATGTCCTTGAATCTTTGCAACGACACTCTTGATAGGTAAAGTACGTTAGGTTTTAATGCCTTGCGCTGCAATTGTTTCTAAATTATTAATATGAATCCAGATTAGTGAGCCCAATTAGACCCCATACTGAAGAACGCTTGCTCCCACAGCATAAGAACAAGTTCAGAATCAGAAAATCGAGGGTTGAACCAATGAATAAAATATTTACGTTTGCTTCAGCGGCAGGGTTTACGTTGCCGTTGACTTGAAAAGCCCCTCCCAAGATGATAATTTGGCCCACCTTCTTGGCAAACGTTGGGTCTTGTTCCACTGCCTGCTCTCACGCATACCCCACGTATTCATAAGCCTCATTGCGTACAGACTGAACGGCAAAACAATCACAGGTTGGAGCTAACAAATGCTACGCTAACGAATTGCATTAAAAAATGACCATGATCCTCTAAAATAAGGTCTGGTTTAAAATTCTCCGAACAAGCCTTGAGAACAAGCAAGAAACTTGAGGCCAGACATAGCTATTTGAAGCCCACGGAACAAGATGTCAAAACATTAAGAGATGAGTAGGCTAAGGTAGGCTAAGTGGTCTCAGTTATCTGTTTGACCATTTTGTATGTCGATAGTACTTGGAGAACTCTACAAAATGATCAAACGGACACGACTACTCACTTAAAGTGTTACCACGTAAGCAACCATGTCATTCTACCATCCATTGTCAAGACTACTTCTCCATAGTTTTGGGGACAAAGCATAACGGCAAAGTACAGGCCCTTGGGAAAACTCTCCAACCTTTGAACAATCACATTGCTAGATTTTTTATGAATTTGCTTAAAATGTCTTGTTCTCAAGGCTGGTCCAGACATTTTCCAACCGACCTTAAAGATTTCAAGATTTCAAGTAGGCGTTAAAAAGATATTCCGATAATACATTTATAAACAAACGCTCGAACGCCACATGCATCCTCAAACTCATGGGAGATGTAGAATGCACACCTTTGCAAGATTCGTCAGAGGACCCAGAGCCACAATGGTTACTTCACCCGGAAATTCATTGACCTTCTGGATCAAATAGTCGGGTGCAAATGTATCAATAGGTTTCCTATCTGACAAAGTAGGATAGGTGTTGCCAAGCCCATCGGAGCCGTGCACGAAATCAGCGATCCGCTCCTTCACAGCGCCCTGCCATACAATGCGTCCGCAATCAGTTTACATTGCCCTGGACCATCATCAAGCTCCATAACCAAAAACTGGCATCTCCGTGACAATTGAAGTGAGAATGTACAAGCCAATATTAAACAATGTCGATCTCAAATTGAACCATGGTCGTGCAGCTTTCATTTAAACCTCAAATTCTTATTTGGATGCCTCCTACGTGTGGCAAATTGTGGGGAGATTCATACCCGCAGAGAAGTTCTGTATCCTTCAGAAACGGGAATGTCCTCTCGACCAGCGAATTCCAACTGGGAAGCAACAAGAATCACAAAATTATCAGAACAGCAACATTTGATGTGAACCCCAATTTTTGAACATTTTCATAAATCCACAGCTCATATAATGTTGTAGAGAATGAATGTCAAAAGAATGTTGATCAGGAAATAATGTTGAAGTGAGTAAAAGAATGTCAATCAGGCAACAATGTCAAAAGAAGAAGCGACACATGTATAGCACACAATCCTCTTTAGTAACACGAATTGCACCACCGAGCATTACAGAATACTTTTATGGTCTCTGGTACTAATCATGCTAGTAAAAATCAAGTGAATTTGAAAATGCGTGTCATAAGGTAGAGGATACTAAAAACACTACGGCCCTGATCCCGTCTCCTATTGACTGACCTTTAAATGGAAATGGGGATGTTTACTGCCTCTTAAATAGTGGACTACAACTTCTCACTTTGAATGATTGCAATAAAATTCATACATTGAGTGACAATACAATCAGATCTCAAGACAGTTTGGCTCTTATACCCAAAGTGATCACTACATAACTCTATTCTAATCTCCCTGAAAATCTCTTACATGTTGATTAAAATGCTTCAAGTGATGCAACTAGTATACTTTTCTTTAAACCCTAGAGAATTGACATCCACTAAGTGGATTATGAATGTTTTTAGGAGCTTACTTTATAGGAAATAGATGAAGTACATCCAAATATGTGGAAATAGCAACTTTTTGTCTATTCTTCAACAATGCAACTAGCATGGTCACTCAGTGCTTCATGGTTATTGTGAGAGGTTCTAAATGAGTTCATGTAGGAATGGAAAAAAAAGAAAAACTTGTAAAAATGAAGATCCCTGATGTCTAAATTCTTCTCATGCCATCCTTTATCTGCCTTCCTACCAGGTACTCTAAGGGAATAAACCTGACGCTTACCAGATGCAGTGCATTGACAGTGGCTGTGACGGTTTGCACATTGCCGAAGATTGTGGTGAGTCCGATGACATCCAGCTCCGGAGATTTCAAGGCGAAAAATATGGCCATCGCATCATCTGCACACGCCTAAAATTAGGTCAAGCACAACACATCTGTGGCAAAAATGTTCAACGCCATGAACCAGACTTGTAAACTCCAGTCTCGTAACTGATGATAGCTTTGTCGATGTAATCTAAGATACCCAAACATACACTCGATACTAAACTCTGAACCCGTCGAAACCAACAGTCTCCCTTGAGCTACAAATTTATCATTCTAAACTCTAAATTTCAAACAATTGCAAATCCAACAAGGAGCTCCTCATCGATTCAAAATGCACTCGTCCTATGTCAAAAAGTGAACCAAAATACACAACAAGAAATAGAAATGAGCCAATGTGTTCCGATCGCAATTCGTAGTGATCCAGGAAGAACACAGCAATGAAATTCGAAACCAAAAAACAAATCCCAGAAAAACACAGAAGAGTGTTTTAAAAATTACAAAAGAATCCCCAAAGAATTAGAAACCAAATTTTCTCGTTCTTTTTTCCGTACAGAATCGAAACGAGAATAAGTTCAATTGTATTCTTAATTAAAACCCTACCGATGCCGGGGTCTGTGTCGATAATGACTTTCTTCGGAGTTGATGGGGGCTTGGTATCTCCTCCGCCAATGTCAGGCACCGCCATAACTGTGCTCGGAAGTTTAACACGAGCCTGAAATCTCGGAACTGCAACTGAAAGCTAAAAATTCACTAGCAAATCTGTCAACTGCAACGCAAGATCGCACTGAAAAGGTTGCTCGAGCGCTCGGTTCCTGCTCTTCAAATGTATGAAGGAGACCGAAAGGCTTGCCGGCAGTCTTCAATGGTGTGTGCGAGATCAGACCAAACTTTGAGAACTCTCATTCATCCAGATGAGAGACATTCGTTCATTGGTTTGGATGAACCCGGTTATCCAGGGATGAACTCCTCCGGCGGAGATGATCGGATTGACTGATTCGTCCAATTAGTGAGGGGGAAATTAGCCTCAACACAAAAAAAAAATTTGTGAAAATGGGTAGAATATGGTAGTATGTCAACATACGATGATTCAAAATAGTGTGACTTTGATATGTTAGTGTCACGTACACTATTAGAACAAATCAAAATAGTCTTGGGAGCAACGCTTATCTTTTAACCCTACAAGGTCAAGACTTCAATACCAAAGTAGTCAACCAAACATTATCAAATTCAACGATGGATAGGATTATTCTTGTATTTTTTAGTTTACATAGAAGCCATTCGTCGAGCACTTTTAATCCTCATTAACGTTTCAGAATGAACCCTCGTCTGTTAAAAAGGCAAAAAAAGTTTCATTAATGATTGTGAGAATCTTTCTAGAAACTAGGAATGTACCGGTATCCATTTTGTCATAAAGTAGTAGTTTTTTTTGGCATTATTGCAAAGATAGGCTTGCCATTTTCAAACTGTAAAATGTTCCTTTAAAGAACAGAAGTATATCAACTATATACACTATAAGAACCCGTGTTTTTTTTTACGTCTAAAATTTGGACGTCAAATTTTTTGGACATCAAACATAACATTAGGATACTAGTTTTGATGTCAAAACTAGTCAAAACTAGTATCCTACTGTTATGTTTGATGTCCAAAAAATTTGACGTCCAAATTTTAGACGTCAAAAAAAACATGGGGTTCTTATAGTGATAAATGTTGTAAATTTATCATTATATTGAAATATGACTTTGTATTTATAAACATAATATATTGTGGTGTAGAGTTATACTTTAAGTACAACAATGTAGTCAAATATACTATTGACTATTGAACTTGTGTGGACAAGTTTGGAAGAAAATCGTTTTAAAGTTAGTTTAGAATTTTTAGAGATTATTTTTTTCTTTCAATTTGTTTTTGTATTGAGGGAAAAACATTTATGGAAAACTTTTGTTTTAGCTTATGCAAAAGCTTGTTTTTAGAGGCATGGATGTGTTGACCTTTAATTTACAATGATATCAAAACATAAAATACACATAAAAGAGCATGTAAACAATTTAATAAAAACTAAAAATATTTGAGTCACTTTTGTATTTAGTTTTATTAGTGGTGGTGCCTTCAAAATTTTGTGACTTTAGTTGTATTGTGTCAATGGAATGCCATGCACCTTCTACCAATATGTAAGGTAAACCACTCCATTCTAAACCAAATGGGAGCAAGCCTACTGTGGCCAAATGGGAGCAAGCCTATTTTATCAATGATATTACATTTTATAACTTGAATGTACACCACTAACATAATTTAGCCCACAATGGGCTTTGCTCCCATTTGGTTTGGAATGGAGTAATTTATCATATACCAAAATGCAAACCACTATAGAATCTCAAATTCTCGTACACATAAGATAAACCTACCCTTCACCGTCAGCTTCCCAATTCCGTGGCCTACGTTTGGCCCCAATTGCGTTCACTATTCCATTCAAATTTGTCCAGAAAGCATCCTAAACCATTTAAGATTTTGACAAAATCTGATAAGATTTTGGCTTTAATGTCAACATGGGATAACGTGTGAGCCCTTGATTGGTGGACAGTTAAGTGCTAATAGATATATAGAAGGACGGTTATGGGTTGTTAATAGGGCGTTTATGTCTCCACTCTATGCACGGTTTTCTAATTTCAGGCTGATTACTTCAAAAATTCACAGAAATTACAGTTTTGATCAAAAAATTATAATTCCACTTGGGTTTAATTCGTGAAACAAGCGCACACATCTGAAAAATATGTGCCCTTCTTAGAATTGGCCCCAAGATATTCAGATTGCAAATCAGGGTGGTGAAGGGCAGGTTTACCTTAGATATTGAAATGAAAACTTTTTGTGTGTACCTGTGTATTTGAGAAGGCCATCTGACAGACCCTCAAAGTAAAGTAAAGTGTCCGTGTTCAAAAAAAAAAGTAAAAAGTAAAGTAAAGTAAAAAAAGTACAGTAAATTAATAAAGTAAAATAAAGTAAAAAAGTAAAGTGTAAAGTGTCGCCAGTGTTGCAATGAATTGAACCACCTACTGTACCCGTTTGGTCGTTTCCCTCCAATTAATTGCGTGGGCCCCCCATGAATTTTCATTCCATTGTAAACCTTTGGATATGCATCAGCACCAGGAGTCTGATTCACTGAGATGACTGGGAGGTGACAGGGCATCTTCAGTTCTTATCACTACTGATGGATGAGGAAGGGGACGGATGAATGACCCAGTTGGTACATGGGATGATTTTTCACAACGTGGATGAATGTGTAGTGCTCAGTGGATGAAAGCCTGCTGTCAAGATTGACACGGACTGCAGATGACCATGAATCTTCAATAATTTTCGCCGGAGAGCGGATGATGTCTCCCAGTGCCCAAATCCAAACAGGAATGGGACATGTCTCAGAACGGAAGGAAGGTTCCTTCCGGCAGGTTCGGATATTCCTCAGGCTTTTCATGCTGCACTGGCCGACTCCAACTCCTCTAAGGGTCAGCTTACATGTGAGCCCGGTGGGCAAGTTTCCAACTATTTCAAGCAAGGTGACAAAAGCGGCTCCACCGATTGTCTTGCCGGGGTGGGCAAGCGGGAAAGGAGGAGGTGAAGTTTCACCGATACCGGTGGACAATCTCATTGGTGGAAGCTAGAGAATCTAATGTGTGTGAAATTTTTATTGTTTCCCACCCCACCCACCGGGTCCACATAAAAGTGGAATGACTATTTTTCCCTGTAGCACCTGCTGTGAAGCTTCACCGATCACCGATACATGTAAGAAGGCCCTAAGGGCCTCCTTACATGTATCGGTGGGTGGGAGGAATCAATAGGGTCGAAATAGAGAAAGCACTTTTATGTTCCTTCTACAGTGTTTCCTACACCAATATCGGTGGAACTACCTCTCCTCCTTCCGCGCTTACTGATCATCGGTGTCACTGTTCTTGTCTTCTAGTTGTTTTTCTTGCCCATCGGGCGATGGCCCTAAGGGCCTCCTTACATGTATGGATATGTGGGAGGAGTCAACAGGGTCGAAATATAGAAAGCACTTTTATGCTCCTTCGTTAGGCACTCTTGAGCTCGGTCCTGTAGAAAAATGAACATGATTATGGAGCACAATCGCTCCGCTTCCGCTTCGTGGCATTGCTTCCGCTTCGATGGCACTGCTCCTGCTTCGGTGGCACTCTCCCGCTCACTCGTGCTTAATGCAACGGGAGGCCTTCGGGGGGAGGCCTCCCACTATACTATAGTGTCTAATATATTGATGTCAGTGAAAACCTTTCTCTTATTTTCACACTTACTGATCATCGGTGACATTGTTCTTGTCTTTTAGTTGCTTTCTTTACCCACCGGGCTCACATGTAAGTTGGCCCTAAAGACACAAGGCAATTTGCTCTTAACCCCTAAAGTTCTATGACTATGTTTTCACCAAAAACACTCCAAAACTGTCATTTTTAGTACAAGTACCACATTTTTTAACAAAAAACTTTCTTGACACATGTAACCGTAGGATCTTATAGTAAACTAGTTTTAGAAGATGTCGAAAACATTTCAGAATTTTCCACCATGCGGATTGGAAGATATTAGCATTTGAATTGGCAAAAATCTTTTTTTTGTCCCTGCAAAAAATAGGGCAGCTGCACTTCACAAGGTCACATTTGTATGAAAAAATGTCCAAAATGGTGGTGCATCTTTGAATACTTTTTCCTAAACAAGTTCTCTACATGCTTAAAATTTTTCAAATCATTTGATATTGTACAACATATACAAAAAAAATAGTAAGTAGCAAGAAGTAGAAAATGATCCAAAATACTAAATTGTTAAGAATTTAATTATGGAATTGAAAAATGTAAATCCCAATGGTTGTAATGTTGTGATAAACAACCTACATCCTACGAAAAAAAATTTCAAAAAATATTAAAAATTGAGTTAAATAAACAACTTCAAAGTTTATTTCAAAGTAGAGAATCTATAACTACCCGCAAACTAAAAATCCTCATAACTTTTGATTCATTGGTCGAAATGGAATTATTCAAAGCTTTCCACGTACATATAACTCTAGAAAACCAATTTCAAATTTTTATTTTTGAAAAAAGTGATTTTTTTAATCTGCCCGGACTGCCCAGTTACAAAAAAAAGTAATATATTTGGCCATAACTTTTGATTCCTATTTCCAAATGTCATGAAATTTAGTGCATATGAAAGGTACTCCTCATGCCCACCTTGTATTAAAATTTCAGCCAAAAATATGAAAATCTCCAGTCACAAGTACCTGCCCAAATTTTTTATATTGCCCAAAATCGCATGCTGGTCCTTTAGGCCGGTTAACCCTTGAAAAGGACAAGGGGGTGACCTTCAAAATCATCCCTTTTCATTACCGTATAAATCATTGCCTTAATCCCTAAAGCCCCGAGGCCTTTTCTCCATCAAAACACACTCAAAACTGCCACTTCTATTGCAAAGAGGAAAAATCTATAAATTAATTTTTTTTTTTGCATATCTAACCATAGGATCTTATACTAGACTAGTATGAGAATGTATGCAAGAAATTTCAGAAACTTTGACCACATAGATTGCAAGATATTTGCATTCAAAGTGAAGAAAACAAGATTTTTTGCACCTTGCTTGACTAGATTTTTGGGCTATGAACCTATTTAACTTAAATTTTTTGTATTTTTGATTTTGATTTTCTAAGTTTATATGTTGAATATTTCAGTTGAGAATCTAGAAAAAAAAATTCAAGAAAAAAACACTAAATTTTCACTCATTAAAAAATTGTTAAGTAGAAGTAGGTTCAAGATTGAAGGAATAACTAAATTGTTAATATCTCTAAGACAAAATTGAAATACCATAATCCCAATGGTGAGATTGTTCTAGCAAGCAAATTCAACCTTGTCTAACAAAAAAATTCTGTAAATTGTAAAAATTGCATTCAAAAATGAATCCTAAAAGTTATTTTTTCAAGAAGATGCTTAGATTGCCTGAAAAACTAAGATTGTCCATAACTTTTTCATTATTAGTCCAAATAGAATGAATCAAAGCTTCAAATGGTAAACAAAAAGACATAGAGCTTGAAAAAAATATTTAAGAAATTTATTTTGACTTTTTGTGATTTTTTTGTATTGCCCGCCGAATTCTATTTTGGGCATAACTTTTTCTCCAGGGCACCATTTGAAATAAAAATTATATATCCACAAAGCTCTTGCAGAACCGCACAACCTCAAAAAATCCCAAAAAAATTCTCTACAAATTGAGGTCACAGGAACCTACCCGGACCCAAATTGTCCCCCGAGGGGACTAACGGGCCTTTAGGGGTTAAGAAATAACAAAAGCACTCATTGGAAGTCAAACTACTATAGAAGACCTCCCTTTTCATAACAAAATTCCAAGGATAGATAGTTGCACTTTTGTCCTACTACAGTGATTCTCCGTTTGGAATTTGTGCCGACGTTTAAGGGTTAAAGCGACTTTTTAAGAATTGATTGCATTTGAGGGAAGTTAATTCAAACTCCTAGAAATAATTTTTTAGTAAAATTTAGAAGGAAGAATAAATGGAATTGGCATCAAACCCAAGTTGTTTCATATTTTTGGACCTACTTGGAATTAGTTACAAATTTTTGAAGGTGAAACGTATATGTCATTAAAAGCAATCATCTCCTAAAATGTATATTTTTTGTAAATTGAAGAAAGAAAAATATACCTATGTGATAGTGTCGTTTTTAGAGTGGCACATTACCTTAAGGTGGGTACCTCTTTAATCAACACTTTTTGCTACAATGCCAAGTTACTATCATTAGATTGGTCAAATTTTTATAGATTTTATTGTTGGCAAGTGCAAGGAAGTTCCAACATACCAAAGGACACAGCAATTAGATATTGTATGCAAAAGTTAGGAAGGGTCAAAGTTTATTTGGGTAGATGTTCTAAATTTGTTTCTTCAACATACATACATATATACATATTGATTTTTGAGGTATACAAAGAGTGATGATGGCAACTTTAGGCAATGAACTATTTTTGGGTGTACTCACCTTAAGTTAATCACTAAAGGACTGAAGTATTTTGAGGTCCCAAATTTGTACTCAAAGTAAGACATAGGACTGTTTTTTAAACACGATCAAATACATGCATTCAAAATTTTAGAGTAAAAATCCTCACCCATAGCAAGTTCAATGTGCCTAAACTTCAAAAAGTAGGATTTTTTAGCCCTCCCTAGAAGTGAGGTTCTGTCTTTCAAAAAACAAGTGTCCTATAACTTTTGCATTTTAGTAAATGGGTTGAAAACTAGATTGAGAATTCAACGCATGGAAGAAAATTTAACAAAAAAACTTACATATTCATCTTCAAAAATATTATATAGTGGAAGGTGATATTTGGTGGAAATTTTTTTTTAATTGTTATTAACTTTTACAAGAAATTGAGGATTATTAACCCTAGTGGTGAGAATTTTGTTGTAAACCATAAATATAATTTTTTTTTGTTTTTATTTTGAATTTTCAGAATTGGATTAAAAAAAACTTTATATATTTTTCATTGTCTACAAAATAAATCTCTTCATAACTTTCATTTCATTGTTTAGGTTTAAATGTTTAAATGTATTTTTTAGGTATTAATCTAAACAATCAAATAAAAATAATTTATATTCTCTTAGAATATATTTTTGGTAGCTTATGTCAATATTAAAATCAAGAATACTTGATTATTTTTGTATTTTCTACTAAAATGACTTGCAAATAAAGCTTCACATATAGATTAGAATGATTAATATTTCTCTTAAAATTTAATGAAAAAATTCTAAATAATGAGGTCAATTGAGCTTGCAAAATTATAAACAAAAACAAAATGTGCTCTATACGGTAGTCCTTTAGCGGTTTAAAAATTTAAAAATTTAAAAATTTAAACGCATTCTAGTATGAAACATCCTTGCATAACAAAGTGATCTATGTCACTTTGTATTTAGAAATATGGTCATAGATCCTTAATGTGGTTATAGATCTTCAATAAATTGTTCAAAATTTAGCAATTTTTGAAATTTCTAAGTAAAGAAGAACTATACTTTAAAAGCTTCATCTTGTTAGTTTTGCTCAAAAGCAAAGAAATCATTTTGAATGTCAAAAACCAATTTTAACAAAAAAATAGCTCAAAGTATTGAAATGCATTCTATAGAAATACCATTTTAAAAATAAAATATCCCATGTAAAATTAAAATAACTAATATGACTTGAATTTAACTCAATGGTGTATATATAACATCAATAAGGTTGCACACAATAAGCTAGATGAAAATAATTTATTTAAAAGTCTACCATAAAATTATTTGAACATTTAAAGGATAATTTTAGTCCTTGGTGTCCTTCTAGGTTTAACTAAGATATACGCATCTATAATTGTCACTAATTATAACTCATCATAGCTCCTATTACAAAACAATTATTTTTTATTAGATCTTACAGTATTGGCAATCAAAAGAGGATTTCAATGCACTTTAGCATGCATTTAGTGGAGGACATTACATGAATAAGCTATAAATTTTTAAAGCATTGCTTCTAGGTGTACAAAAAAAACCCACTAGGCTCTCAAGGACTCTCATGTTCCGATTGTGTACATCTTGTGTAAAAAGTATCTAAGTTTTTGTGACGTTTTATGGTCTAATGTAGATGTCACATTTTAAGCATTGTTGATTATGGATGTACATACCATACACCTTAAAATCATCAACATAAGCATTTGAATAATTCCTTCTAATAAGTTATTTGAATATATGTTGGATCTTCTTGGAGTCAAAAGCTAGTTTGAAATTCTCTTCACATGCATTTGTGAGACACTGAATGAATAAACTATAAATTTTCAAAGTGATGAAATGAAATGTATCCAACATCGACAATAGACTCCCATAAATAATAACTACACATTTTAGACAAGAATATCTTGAGAGATCAGTTTCAGAAATGAGTCATAATTAAGTGCAATGTACCTTAATAAAATTGTCAATGGAACCGGTTTAGAGTCCTTAGCAAAAATATAACTTTTGATTGACATGGAAATACACTTAGAAGTTTTGCCGTTGTAAGAGTATCAAAAATCTTCAAAACAGATATATGAAAATTTGGATCTAAATATTGAAGAAATGAAATGCATCCCATTAGCAACACGTTATTTAAAAAAAATGAGGGGTCATGGAAAATTATTGTTGCAAAACAGAAAGTCATGCAAATGAAATGGCAAATGAATACACGTGTGCCATGCCATTTGTGAGATTTTAATTTTCTTAGGCATAATTTGTTGTGCCCTCTAAATTGGAAGTTCTCCATATAGTATTCTACTACAATTCTTAATCCTCATCTAAGTTAACCCTATAAGGACTAAGGGACAATTAATGTTTTTTCAAATTATTAAGCTGAATTATAAATTTTAATTTAGAATAATAATTTAATGATGACTTTTAAACAAAATTTATAAAATAAACAACTAAATCTACTCTTACACTAACCAATGTTTTCAATAAAATTTGAAACCAGAAATTAAAATTCCTCTTAAAATTGATTGTAGATAGAATATTTGTAAGTTTCACATGGATTTATTTTAAGGTTTGGAACAATGACTTCTAACTATGGTGATTTTAAAGACTTTTATTATACTTTCTAATGCAAGTCATATTTAAAGAATCATTTTTTGAACTCAAAAAGTTGCTTTGTAGGTGAAATACGATTGTACACAATGAACAATAGAGTATTAGAAAATAAATTTTCTTAAAACTATATTGTGCAAATGTTAGAGAACTAATATAAGAATGTACTTAAAAATAAGTTTTTTTTATTATAACATATTTGCATTCATCCGTTGTTCAAAATTTGAATACATAGTCTTTGAAGGATTAATCTACATGTTTCACAAGTATAAGCAATTAGTAAAATTTAATTACCACACAATCATGTCCATTAATGAAATTTTGCTTAGAAATTTGTTCTTCCACCTTAAGCAAGTTTAGAAGGTACTATTTGAATCACTTCAAGTTATTTGATTTATGAGTAAAAATCTAAAACTTAAAAGATGTTTAAGGTATATACACCAAATAAACATTCTTAGTAGTTCACCACCTTAATTTTTGTCAAAGGAAATTATAATATAATTTTGTATGCATTTTTTAGACATTGTAAGGAAAAAACATAAGATTTGAATCTTTGATTATAGATTTGCCCAAAAATGACTTCAGCAAATTTTTATATTTTTGTATTTGAATATAGCATATGTATTTAGGTAACAACCTATTGGGGGTGCTTTTGGAATTTTGGATAAGGATCACAATCGTGTGTAGCTACCTTAGAGTTGTAAAAAGATCAATTTGTGTATAATTATGAGGCAAAAAATTCTTTAGATCAAAATTATTTTTTATTAATATATATAGATCTATACTATTAAGATTGTAGAGTTGTTTTGTTGTGACATGTCATATCTTCACCATTGCTAGGCTCTTGAGGGCATATTTGATACTATTAGAAAGCCCTTGATAAGAATTCAAACTCCCTAAAAGGTTTATGTCATTTTGACTTACATAATAGAAGATTTTAAATTTTCAAAAGAAATTATCATTGAAAGTTATATAAATTAGGAAAATAGCCAATAGGGAGATTTGATACTCTTAAAATATTCTACCAAAGGGAATATATACGTACTCATGTTTGTTTAAAACTTAACTCCTAAGGTCCCAAGAGTCTCTTTAGGAGACTTTTGAAGGTTTGAGGAGGTACCAATGATCTCAATTTTTGGCAAGATTTTTGAATTTTTTTTTAAGATTGAAAAACTAATTAGCTTTATGGAAATATAATTTTTATTTCAATTGGTTCTTGAGAGCTAAAGTGATGCCACAATAAGTCCAAAACATGTAGTAAAAAAATCTACAAGAACTTGAAATAATTTTAACTTTTCAAAATTATTATAGATTACATTTTTATCTAAGTGGAAATATTTAATTCATTCCATTTGGATTAATGATGTGAAAGTTATGAAGCTTCTTGTTTTCTAGGCAATTTTAGCAAATTGATTTCTTGAAAAAAAGATGCATTGGATTTGTTTATGAACACAAACTTAATAGTTTAAAAAATGCACGTAGTTTAGTTTTCTTTTTAGAACAATTTCACGATTCAAATTAGTGTGTTTCAATTCCATCTTAGAGTTGTCATCAATTTAGTTTTTCCTTCTATCTTGTATTTGCTTTGATTTAAATTTTTTTGAAAGAATAAAAATCATAAAGGGGGGGGGGGGAGAATTTTTTTCCCAAAATTTCAACTCAATTCTTCAATATGAACTTTTTTAATTCACAATCTATAATATAAAATATTTAAGTTAAGAGGATTAAGAGCCTTATAATTTAGTTAAGGTAGGAGCAAAAAAATTGTTTCTTCACTTTAAAATGCTTATATTTTGTGATCAATATGGTCAAAGTTTCCGAAATTTCTTCCACACATATTTAATATCAGTCTAATGCAAGATCCTACGATAAAATATGAAAAAAAAAAATATTAATTTTTTTTTGTTTGCATTAGAAATGGCATATGTTTTTGAGTGGTTTTGATGATAAAATGGCCTTAGAACATTTGGGGTTAATAAGAGAAAATTAACAAATAAGAGATCTATATGAATAAAAATTAAAAAAATAAAAATTAGTTAATGCAATATTTTTAAAACGATATTATTACTTAATCTTTTGTTCAAGCACTTCAATATTATGGGCTAATGTAATTACGCCCCATACATTATTGCTTAAATTGTGAAGGTTCTTATTCATAAAGACCTAGAATTAATTTTAGATACAATTATTTTTACCTTATAGAAAATTCATAGAATCTTTATAACGTGTCCAAAAATTTATTCTTATCAAGAGAATTAAGAATCCTTGACTCCCAATAATATCCAACAAAAAATTTAGAAATATTTATACTTGATATATTGTTCAAATACTTATGTAAGACAATTTTAGGATCGAACAATCTTCATAGCTCCACTTAAGCATGTATAGAATGAAATCAATTGCCAATTCTAATTAGGAAATCTGATCCTAGTGAAAAGTTTGTTCAAGTAGACAATATCTAATAGGCTTTTTATAAAATACTCCCTAATTGGTCATTATAACTATAGGAAAGAACAATTTCTTTCAGTTAGGCATAAATTATTCCTCACCATTTGGCTAATGATTACTAAATTTGATTCTCCACTCTCAAAGGCTACAAGATTAAGAATCTCTTCCCAATTAGGATTCTTTTTGTTGTTCTTTTGTTTTGGCTTGTTGAACATTGCAACTTAATTCCTATACTTCCCTCGATATTTCCATATGAACATTTGCATTCTTGATCACCAAATTGGGTTTAATATACTTGGAAGCACAAGCCGCTTTCATATATCTTCTTTGGTAGCAAAAATGACATTCTTTTTTCTCCAACTTAGGATTGACCTTGTTCATTTGGCTTCATTTCTTATCTAAGCATATTCGACTCGTTCCAATTTGGATAATCTACTCACACAACAACTACAATACATGCTCTTGAACTAGAAACAATTCATGTCGGGATTAGTCTCTCCAATTAGGACTTACAACCACTTGTGTTCAACATCCTATTTGGTAAGTCACAATCTCACATGTTGTACCTCTATTTGGTTCAACAATGCAAACTAACAATGATAATACAAATCATATACTTTACATTTTTCTAAGTTCTCTACTTAATAACCATGACAAAGCACTACCTCTTGTCAAATTAATTCCTTAATCCTAGACAACGTTAACATCCAATTTAGCCAACATTTAACAGAAAAAATTCAAACTTTAAAAACTCCAATTCAAATTCTTTACATTCAAATCATGCATCTCACTCCAATTTTGTCATTCATCTTCCAACTAGGAAAAACACATATTGGTAGTGGAATAATTTCTCAACAAGTTTATTGACATCAATTAGACAATCATATACTACAAGAACCCATACATCAAATGTGCACAAACACATTTTCTTATCTTAATCCCAATTGAAAATTACAATGTAACAAAACACTCGCAACAACAAGCAAACGCAACCAACTTGGGCTGGGACTTGCATGCTCAATCATCTCTAGTAGTGGATGACATTCCACTTTAATTGCCACCTAATTCTAAATAGGGACCAACTGACAATTGCCATCTAATTTGGCCTCCCTTCTACCAAGGTCTAACTACCAACTTGGGGCTCCTACACACCTAACTACTACAATCCACCAACTTGGATTCGCATCCATCCTGTTTGGATTACCAAAACTCTATTTATACTTCGTGGCACCAAATTGGCAAATTACCCTATCAAACTAGGAAAAAAGTACACAACAAAATTGAAAATTCAAATAGGAATTTTATAGCTTGCAAAAGATTTTTTTTTTCCCTCAAACAAACAATCTTTCATCTAAAGTATTGAAAAATGTTATGCATTTGGTACCTCGTCTCATAATACATTCTATGAAAATTGTTGACCTTTACAAACATTTACATTTTATAACAATAGGAGTGATTGAGATGGGACCAAGGGAGATGAGGTCATATGTCTAAAATACTAAGTACGTGATTATCACTAAAACACTTTCTAAAGATTCATAATCATAGTAATGCGGAAAATAGAATATTTGACCTTAATAAGTTAGTAAATCCGTGCCTAAAAATGTTATGTTTAAAAGGCAAGCATATTATTTTTCATAATCTCTTCCTTGATATGTGAAATCTTTGTAATTGGTGATTACAAAATTTTCATTCATTGATCACATATTTAATCCATTTTGGGATGGGCACTCGGATGGTCATTCACGTTACGCAATCTCTTCATTGTCAGGAATTCTAACAAAGAGTAGGCATTCCTTGTCAGGCTTCACCCCATCTTTACCCTTTTTGTTAGCTTGTTTTTTTTGTTATAATTTCCTCCACCTTGGTAATTGCTTTATGAACAAGCAAAGCCTATTATAAGACAATTGCCAAAGTTACTAATCCAAATAAGTTTAAAGACAAAAACCTATAGTGTTGTAGTGTATTGACTTTAACCTCTTAAGAACTAGGGGATAGTCTAGATTTCCAAAATTGTAGAGATGTATTAATAAATGCAACTTATAATATAATTTAAAGATAATAATAATTTTTTAAGTTATAAATGTGATCCATTGATCATATCCACATATTAGATTTACTACCACAGTAAACAATAATCATCAATAAAATTTGAAAATTTTGTAAGAAATTGATTTTAGATTGACTATATGAACATTTTGAGCTAAAAAAATCTTGTGAAAATTAGAGTTTTAATTATGGTTATCTTCAAACATTTTAAATATATTTATTTATTCTAGTCATTTTTTGAACTAGAGAAGTTAATATTAGAAATCAAAGATACCTACACTCCTTGAACCATACAATATGTGTAGAAAAAAAATTGAGGATCTATATCATACAAATGTAAGAACTAATACAAAAATCTAAAAACATGTGGATGAATGAAAAATCTAAACTTTATTGTCTATTAGTAGGGATATGTTGTGCTCATCCATTGTTCATAATTTGAACTTCCTTAATCCTTAAACGTTGACACAAACGTTTGGAGTTCAATAGACGACATAGAATCTTTCTAGTAGGACAAAAATGAAATTATTCATCTTTGAAATTTTGTTGTGAAAAGGGGAGGTCTTCTATAGTAGTTTGATTTCCAATAAGTACTTTTGCTATTGCTTAAGCCAATGATTCACATGGTAATGAAAAGGGACACTCAAGGTCACTCATTCATCCTTCAAGGGATAATCCTTAAAGGATAGACAAGTGACCGTAAAAATCATCCATTTGGTATACCGTAGTATGAATCATTTGTTTAACCTCTAAAATCCTAAGGCCTGTTTTCCATCAAAAATCACTCAAAATTGCCATTTCTACAACAAAGAGCAAGATTTGTTTATTTATTTATTATATCTAATTGCAAGATCTTGTACTAGATTTGTATAAAAACGTATGGAAGAAATTTCACAAACTTTGACCATGTAGATTGCAAGATATTTGCTTTTAAAGTGAAGGAAACAAGATTTTTTGCACCTTGCTCAACTACATTTAGGGGCTTTGAACCTTCATAACTTATAAATTTTTGTTCTACTGATTTTGAATATCTAATTGAATATGATAAAAAATTGAGTTGAAATTCTAGAAAAAAATTAAAAGAATATACACTTCATTTTCACTGATTAAAAAATTGTTAAGTAGAAATAGGTTCAAGATTGAAGAAAAATCTAAATTGTTAATAATTCTAAGACGGAATTGAAACACAATATTTTCAATGGTGACTTTAGAAAAATTTTAACCTTGTAACCCCCCACCCCCCCACCCCCTTTAAATTGCGAAAATTGAGGTCAGAAATGACTCCTACAAGTTATTTTTTTAAGAAGATTCTTCGATTGCCCGAAAAACAAGATTGCCCATAACTTTCACATAACAAATCCAAATGAAATGGAACAAAGCTTCCTATGTATACAAAAATCTAATCTATACAAAACAAATTAAATTTTTTTTATACTCCAAACTTTTTTGAAGGTTTTTTCCTGCCTGCCTAATTAAAAAAGAGGCTTTTTGTGCCATAACTTTTGCTACTGGGCTTTGATTGAAATAAAAATTATTTTTTTGGAAAGCTAATGTGATTTTCTATCTTCGGAAAAAAAAATTGGAAAATCACACCAAATATTGAGACCATAGGAGCCTGCCCAAAATCCATTTTGTCCCCCAAGGAAACAATGATACTTTAGGGGTTAAAAGAATCCACAAATATTCATTGAAAGTCAAACTACTGTGGAAGACCTTCCCTTTTTCACACAAAATTTGGAGTTGCACTTCTGTCCCATGTAGAAGGATTTATTGGCCAATATACGGCCCCAGCATCTATTATGGGTTTTATCATTGCAACTCCCCCTACAACGCTGTCCCAAAGTCATTTTAAACGAACGAAGACTTTGAATGACGAACGAAAACTTTGACTGACGAACGAACGCATTGGTTGACGAACGAACGCATTGGTTGACGAACGAGCGCGTTGGATGACGAACGAAGAAAAGACGAACATCGGGACGGAGGCCTTCATCCATCAACTGCATCCCGAACTTCCGATGAAAAAGTGTTCATCCCATCACCCTTTTGCTCAAACGCACTCTTGCTTCCTTGCTTATTTCCTTCCCAACGGAGCTCTCATGCTCCTGCGCACCCCCTCCAAGCCGATCCTCCTCCACTAAAAATCACTCGGACTCTCTCTCTGTCAGTTTCTCTTACTCTTTCTCTTTCTCCATTTCCTCTCAATCCTTAGAATCACAACATTGTGCTCTCTGCAACGCGACAGACACTGCACCATAACACCACCGCTGCACCAATTTCCGGCCATTTCAAATTCTCGGAACGCTCCCAGGAAGGCGATGGAGGTCGCGGAGGCCACGATGGAAACGAACGCCCCCAGTGGAATTTCCAAGACTCGATCTCCACGAAGGAAGGTCATCATCGACACGGATCCTGGCATTGGTAGGCCTCTCTTCGAGATTCATGCGCCTTGGGGATCCAGTTTCGATTTGAGGAGTTTCCGATTGGGTTTGACGTGGTTCAGTTGGGGGAGTGATGGAATTATGCGACCTAATGTTTTTGTGATTCGGTATGTGATAGATAGGCATGGATTTGGTGTGAATCTGGGTTTTCCCGTAGGGCATTTGTCACATTGCTGGCAGTTGGTGGTTTGTAGGAGGGGAAGACTCTGTAACCTTGTTTTGGTCTTAACCCCGAAGCGCTTCGACATCCATATTCTGGATGACATTATGGATGATGAACAGACCGCTTCAAGTGCTTCAGGTCAATGACAGGCATCTTTTCTTGACTCTTTAAGAGATGATCTTTCTGTTTGACCAATTGATGAAATTGAGGTAAATATTTGTACAAAGATGTAAGCAAAGACGTGCAAAAATTCAAAAAAGGATTCAGGCGTTAAAAGGTTAATCGGAGCTGGCCAGATGTTTGTCGTTTGGAGTGCTGAATCTTGGTTTCCAAGGTTTGGGGCTTGTGTGGAGTTTTTGCATTTGGAAACTTGCAAGATATATGCAAGATTCAGAAAGTCTTAATATATGCAAAACGACACCCTCAATATTCGTTTCGATTTTGTCGTTTTGGATGCACGGGGAATGAGAGACATGGAGTAGTGGAAATCTTGTTTTTTCGATGGAAATTGCGTTTTCTGTAGCTTGTGGTGGTCTGTGGTGGATCATGATTGATTATTTTTTAGTTGGCGAATAAATTTTGTCGTGCTGTTTTTTAAGTTTCAACTTTTCGTCACTTTATGGAATTTGAAAGAGTATTGTGAACAAATCGAACACAAATAGACGGATTCTATTCGTGATAAGTGCATCAATGGTTTGGTATGGTTTGGTAGGCAACTCGTTTGAATTTCTTTAGTTTCATTTTTAGATATCTTTAATTTCATCGGTCTTTGAAAACCATGAAATCTCGGTCTTTTAGGTATTATGTGGCAGCATTATCAACTTGTAACCTGGAGAGTGGAAACCATATATCTGACTACCTGCTCATATTCCGAACTTCATGGAACGTTTGCATCATGGCAGTTCCGTCAATTCCAATTCTTTTTTATAAGACAAG
Organism: Antitrichia curtipendula; assembly: GCA_951230915.1. Lineage (NCBI taxonomy): Eukaryota > Viridiplantae > Streptophyta > Bryopsida > Hypnales > Leucodontaceae > Antitrichia > Antitrichia curtipendula. Next base: position 29,721,090 of record OX579634.1, on the reverse strand, counting down.
TATGCAAGCAGCTGTATACCTTATGAAGAATCTCAGCATGGAGGGATCGAGTTTTCATTGTAAATCACTATTTTGATGTTTTAATTCTCGATTGACTAATGGTGTTGCAATATGATTTTGTGATCCTGCGTGTAACACGAATGTATTCTCTGTTGTGCAGATGACATGATGGCGATTTTTATGGCGTTTCAAGCCCCTGAGATTGAAGTTATAGGATTTACCACCATTTTTGGTAATGTAAGCACGGAATTGGCGACGATCAACGCCCTCCATCTGGTGAGTATTATTTCCTTATTAGTATTTATATTTGTCTCTTTGTTTTAGTTGTCCTTCTGAAGGTATTTGCGATGATTTCGCAAGTATTCTTATGATGTAAGATGAGCTAATCTAATTTTACTTTTTTGGAACTTCTTTGAAAGCATGCAGTTCTTGAACGCTTCTATTTGTTGGTATTGAGAGCTTCTAAAATATTCCTTTGCGGTATCGACTGGTATTCAACTAGCACAAAAATTTAGGAACCTGAAAACTTGAGATTTTCGAATATACCAGAGGGAGAGCTCATGTCAGATTTTTTCTGCTGACCGTGTCAACTCCCGTGTCAATCCTCCCTATATAAGCTGACGATCTGTTTGCATTGATTAGTGTGAAATGGCGGGCTTTCCCCACATTCCAGTTGCTGAGGGCGCATCAGAATCAGAACAGGTTTTCCTATGTTTCCTTTGGACTATTTTAGAAATTGATCTGGACATGTACCTTCAGGCACAATGATGGTTGAGTTCTTTTGTTCTCCATTGTTTTAGGGGTTTGATTCTTGACATCTGCATTGAGAAGTACCGATGTTGATACGATCCTAAATCCTAATAGCTGCTACTGTACTGTATTGTAGTTCGTTGAGTATGATATTATGTGTTCTGAATCAGCAAAATTTGTAAACATTTGTTTCAGGGGAACTATGACTTTAATCGAAAGTTAGGAGGGGTTTTATCTTTGTCCAAATAGTTTTCGGTTTCATCGTTGCGCATGTAATCTGCACTTGCATGAACTTGTCATTTTGGATTCTTGGACAGCGCGTGGAACCTCGAATTGCGTATTTTGTTCATGGATCAGACGGACTTGGAGAAACTCACCAAGCCAAACCCAAAGGCCAAAAGTTACCAATGAGTGCTGCAGACTTTCTTGTGGAGAAAGTAGCGGAGTTTCCTAGCGAAGTTACAGTGGTTGCTCTAGGCCCCCTCACCAACATCGCACTGGTTAGTAGTTTTTTTTTTACTCCTTTGCAAGTAACAGGGTTTTCAGTTTAATAAGACTGTTTCAGGAACTTTTTGACTGGTATCCGGTATTATATGTGAAATCTCGTGGTCTACTTCGAATCTAGGACTCGATACAGTTGGCTATTGTAACTCATCACTTAGTCCAGCAATTAATATCTTATGAATGTGCTTTTTCGCAGGCTATCCGGAAGGACCCTGGTTTTGCCAAGAATATTGGGCAACTTGTGGTCCTTGGGGGTGCCTTCAATGCGTGTGGAAATGTGAATCCTGCTGCTGAAGCCAATGTAAGTTTGAAAAGGCAAAAGTCTCATTCCAGAAACGTGAGGATCAAGTCCCACTCCACATCACTGGTGTGCCGTTTGATTTCCCTCATTAGGTTTTGATCTTTATGATGTACGGTCAAATAGAGGAGTAATTGGTAGGTTCTGACTTTTTGTGTATTCGAACTCACGAGGTTTTGCATGGTTGGATTGCAGATTTTTGGTGACCCCGAAGCTGCAGATTTAGTGTTCACAGCTGGGTTAAACACTCTTGCAATAGGCATAAATTTGACCACTCAGGTGGTTTTTAGTGGTAAGCTCTCTGATGTCGTCTTTTGATTGCTTGCAAGTCAAACGTGTTGCTACGTGCTGAGAGTTCAGTTACGAGGATGCTATTTGCATCAGTAAACATATTCAGAAGTATGATTTTGGGGAGATCATTATAGAGTGGTGAAGAGGCCACTTTGAGTGCTAGAGTCTAATCATGCTTACACCACTTTCGAAGAAGTCCAACCAAGTGTATTTGAATAGATGAGTAGTGGGTGACAGGGGCCAGTGAATAGGGGATGGGATCAGGTCCTTAATAGTATTCTCTTTGAAATAGCTGGGTTCTCGTCTTTTCCGATGCATTGGAATTGTCAGACAGAAATCTCAGCAATTTCCTGCTTTCTATATATAAAGTAAACATACCTGCTTTCTCCTAATTCTGTGTTGTAATTTGCAGAACAAGATTTATGTGATATAAGGGATTCAGGCGGGAAGTACGGACAATATGTTTACGATTGCTGTCGCTTTTATCACAAGTGGCACATAGATTCTGACCATTTTGATGGTACTACCCCCATTACATTGCAGTTTCCTTTCTGCACGAGTTTTACACTATTGCCACTTGAAGCTCCTTGTTATGATATTTGTGTATTGTCGTCTCTTATCGCCATGCATAAGTTGTTTTCAGAATCTTCACCAGAGCCTCTAGCATGTCATGATTTGGAGAGATTAGGTGCATGCTGAGGAATTTTGGGTGTCTATCATAGGTGCTGACCTACACTTATTCATGATTTACAGGTATTTTTCTTCATGATCCTACATGCATGGCAGCACTGCTCGACCCCTCGCTTTTTACATTTAGAAAGGGAGCTGTGCGAGTTGAGACGCAGGGGCGGTGTGTGGGTCATACCCTCCTTGATTACGGACTGAAAAAGTACGTTGCTTTGCACAATTTATTGAGCTCTTGATCTGCTGTCATAAGTTAGCGTCTTCTGATTTTGGAAGATGAATTGAGAAACATGTTAAACTCTGCCGGAACTCTTAACCCGAAGTGCCTAATGGCTTAAAGTGGCCACTTCCATATTTATAAAAGCTGACATGAATCATTTAGGAAGCTTAAAGAAGGTAATATAATGTATCAGTACAAAGAGGAAACCATACACTACATTTTGACTGTAGAAATATGTTTCTGAGAGCTATTATCATCAACTCTTAGCTTCCGTAGTGGATTTCTTATATTGCTTAATCTAACGTAGTCACTTGAATGTCTAGTAGTTGAAATGAATCATTTGGAAGTTCTAGGAAAAGTTCTAGGAAGGTTGTAAAATACCATTGGAAAGCAGAATGCATGGCCTGCAATTATGGATGGTAGTAATATGTTTTAAAAGCTAACATCGTAAACTCTATTCCTTTAATATGGGCTTACTATTGTTTAGTTCAAGCACTAGGGATTAATCTAGACGGGAACAATTGGACCTCTTTTGTCTAATATTTGGTTATGCAATTGGACAATACATTTTTAATGATGTGTAGTGCTGGTTACCCAATATTGTTTATTACCTATTAATTACCTGACATTATTCTTGAACTTCCAATTAAGATTTCTAGTTTACACTTTGCATTGGTAAAATTAATAGAGTTGTAGACATTCAGAGTTAGGGTTTGTAGTTTATGTAAATATCATATTTAATGTATTAGTATGTAAGTAAATTCAAATGATCCAGTAATTCCTCGTGAGCACATGGTTTCCTTTGGTCCTTTCCTCACTCCCCAATTCTAATTTCCTTTGGTCGACAGTTGGGTGGGGAACAACCCCTGGATTGGCGTGCCTCCTATCGACGTTGGAATCACAGTTGATGTGGATGGTGTTCGAAAGCTTGTAAAGAAACACCTCTGCAGCTCTTAAGAGAAGCAATTTTTTGTTACATTGGCATAAACGACTCCCCACAAGCGTTCTGAGGCTAAGGATGGAGAAGTTTCGAGGTTGCAGCAATGAGATTTTAATTCATCAAGAACAAGTGTACGTCAATTTCCATATCTTGTAGCTTTTGGATCATTTCAAATTCCCTGTGCAGATTACCATTTTGTCAGGAGGCAAAAACAATAGTCTGAATTGTCACTGATCAATTAGAAGGCTTGAGGAGCTTCTACAGAGGTAGAGGAGATTCTTAGCCGTGTATAAACCATGTCATTTGAGTCGGAATATGAAACCACGTATTGTGGTCTGTGCTTTTTGCAGCTCTTCCAGTCGAAGTCGGAAGGTGAAGACTTCACCTATATTGTTGTTTCATTGCTGCTGCAGCGTTTTTGTCGTCCAGTCTTGCTTTCGTGCTTGTTACCTCAATGTATCATAGGAGAGCGTCTCCAACTGTGGCAAATCTGCATTTTTCAAGCCTCAGTCGAGGATTATTTTCACTCACCTGTGAGTGAGGTGATCGATTGAAAATCAGTTGAATACAGTGATGCGATTTTCAATTCCAGCAGTGAGGCGTAAGCAAGTAGAACCTTAGAATTTTGAGCAAGTCACCAGTTTAGCTACTTAACCCTGTAACGTTGCCGCAGACACCAAGTATCCAATGGATGACAAAGAATCAATCTATGGAAGACAAAGTGTTAGATGTTCATCCTTGGAATTTTGTGTGAAAACAAGAGGTCTTGCACACTAGTTTGACCTCCAATGAGTGCTCTCAATGGATTCTTTTAAGCAAATGGTTTACATGTTACCAAAAATGGTGACTAGCTTGACGTTCCACTATTAATCCTTTACATCCCTCACTTTTTTGAAAAGTGTGGTTTTCAATATCTACTTACAAATCATTGCATTTGCATATGTCGTAATATTGAATAGTATATTACACATATTGGCATGCATTGTGGTATATTAGCATATTTTACAAATATTATTAGTGTTATTTTGGGGTATATGGAGATTTCTACAATTTGGAGTGCATCAAATGATGTACCATTTGATACTATGCAAGATTTCTAACATCCATCTAATTGGTGCAAATTTCTTTTTAGACTTGTTTTTGAAGGGATTTAAAGGTTTAAGTGAGTCTAGATAGACACCTTCTCAATGTAGTTTTTCACAACATTTGCTTCAATGTCCTTTGTTTTTAAAGTCCTTATAGCCAAAAAGTGAAGGTTGCTATTATGTGAGCTTAGGAATATGAATATACGAACCTAGAAGACTATATGCCTATGTTATAGGTGTCTATATAATAGAAACCTTCTATGATTATAGTGTAATTATAATATAGGTATCTATATTATAGATGTTTACATTATAAACACAGTGGTTAGCGCACGCGCACGTTTTCTTTCTCTCTCATCAAGGAAAAAACTTGACAAACGATGCACGATGATGATATTGTATTCATTTTGTCCATTAAATATATGCAAATTCACTAGAACTAGTCGTTATGTGATATACACTAACGATACCTCTCCTACCATGAGAGGGCAACTAGCTATCTATACTAACTTCCCATACCCTGCAATCTCGTCCGATGACTCGTACAAGGGTCTCTACTAGATACATAAAGCTGGAGAAATCAAGATGACGACACATGTGTTGTCCCAACCCTGGGATTATTGAAAGCTGGGTATGGCAGTCACTAAGGTAGTGTGCTCTAAAAGCGCCCATCTTCTTGAAACCGCCCCTATTTTTAGGTGAAGAATGGAGATGGGGTGATCTTTAAATGGACCAGTTTAGCAATTGAATGCATTGAGGAAAAATTGTTTTTCTATTGCAAGAGCCAATCATTGTCTTTGATTTCTGCACATCTCTTTACAAGTTGCAAGTGGACAGATTTTGGAAGACCTATGGTCACAAATAGGTGCCTATGCCCTGAATCTTTGAAAATTCATAAGTAATTCAAAAATGCTTGGAAAAATACAAAACCACTTGTATTAGGTACCACATCTATTTTTCTTTCTCTGAAAAATGATCTAAAAATATTTTCATCGACGAAAGACTGTGAAAAAGGCGGACCAGCCCTTAAATGGTCGCTTTAAGAGCATACTACCTTATACGATGGAGCTTTCTTCAGCCTCGTCCTCGTATTTTCTTTGTGTTGTGTGTAAAGTATGTCCATTAATCTTAGGCACTGATAACAAGGTGTAGCCATAATGTTGACACCTCGTGTACATTCACTTACACGTAGTTGCTTGTTTGGTGGGTATGGGCACATGTAAGGCATGACTACCCTAGATTGGTGTTCAATTCTTCATCCATAGAACTTACTGTTTTGACTCTCTAACTTGTGATTTTATTGCAACACTTAGAGCATCCCCACTCCAACACGGGGAAGCAACACTTCAAATGGTCTGAACCATTGATCTTAGAAGATTTTCTAAGATCAATGATTTAGACCATTTGAAGTGTTGCTTCCCCGTGTTGGAGTAGGGATGCTCTTAGCATGCTTGATGCAAGTACATAATAAGTAGAATATATGGATGTTTTGTTTACTAAACGGAATAACTACTTGGTTAACAGTCGGTTGTTGTTAGCACATAGTAGCAATATTGAGGTCATTAGATCCTTGCGATATACTCATGTATGGCTTTATTAATGGTCTATTGCAATGTTGCAATCCCTCCTGATCAAGATCTTGATGATCTTGTTGGGTTTTGTTTGGACAAAATTGATTACAACTATGGCTTACCTCATTCTTGTTCTTCATTGATCTAATAAAATATTTGAATAGTAAGATACAAAATTGTGTTCAAAATGATATTGATTATGGATTAACAGAATAGGTCATGTCTTAGGGTGTAAAGAAAATCTCTCTCTCTCTCCCCCTCTCTTGAATTAAGAAAAAAAAATTAAGGACAAAAAATTAATTGATGATACCTCGTGTGATCATTTGTTACTTACAAAATTGACGTAATGATAGACATGCTTATAGCCTTCATAGGCTATACACAGCTGATACTTCCCTTGCTATTATAGGGCAATATTGGTTGGCTAGTACTGAGACCAACTTCCCCTACATACCCTGCTTCTATCGGATAACAAATACATGCAAGGTTATTTGTTGGATATATATATATATATATATATATATATATATATATATATATATATATATATATATAACACTAGTTATTTCAAGACTGATGCATATTCATCATCACTTGCCACTGTCTATCCTAAATATGAGTCAGTAAACATACCTTGGGACCTGCTCCTTCAAGACATATATTCCTGACAACCCTCCATTAGCTTGTATTTGCGTACAACGGGGAACCCTGATTTGCGGAGAGGTACTTGTTGTAGTGACACTCCACTCTATACATAGACACAGAGATGACAATACATGTTCTATCAGATCTTCCTTTGGATTGACGAGAGATGAGGTCTGTAGTTGTTGTGCGGTAAAGCCATCTTCTAACTTTGCTTTGTTTTCACTATTACTGTGTTTAAATTATGCACAATAATTTTAAGCTCCGATAGCAAGGTATAGCCATGCCATTGACACCTCACATATGTCCTATGACTAACACTTGTGTTTGTTGTATGGATATAAGTGCATGTGCAATATGGCTACTCAAGATTGTAGTGCCATTCTTCATCTATAGGACTCAGTTCTCTAATAGTCTAATGTCTGGACTTGTGATATTACCGCAATGCTTATATGCTAGATGCAAGAGTATTGCCCTTAGAATATTGGGATTTATTAGATGTTGCACTTAGTACAAAGTAATTTTGCGGATCTTGGTTGAAGGCCATATTCATTAAACTGAGACAAAATGATCATTTTGAGAACTTAGGTCCCCTATTTTCAAAGATAAGTTGTTGAAGGCAAAGATAAATATAGGCAACAATATAACGAATTATTTAAGAAGATACAATTTTGAAAAGCACATGAAGACAAAAAGTATGTTACATGTTGAGAAAACATAGAGCAATTAAAGACTTAACCAATAAAGAGATGAATAATGCAAATCCACATGATTGGTCAAGAAGTATGTGACATTTATAACAAGTACTCGCTGTACATTGAAGGACATGAATTTACTTGAGGATCCATCTACATTGCAAACAATTAATGTCGCTTGTTTAAATACTTCACCTGATAGGTGATATGAACATTTCCGGTAATTCTAATGATTGAATGTATGAGTGTAAAACTATAGAGGTCATGTGCACATGAAGCACTTGCCTACGTTAAAAATTGTTTGTGAATGAATATTCTATTAATAGTAATGTTTTTTTGTAGAATGAGTGCCTTTCATTGATAATCACTCTACTCATTATCGTCCTTGGTAGAAGAACTACTCTTTGCTCAGTTTGCTGCCTCACTGTTAGCCACATTTAACTTTGCCAACCCTCTAAGGATATCTACGCGTTGAGAGGGCCTGGGTTGATCACACGCACTGAGGACGGGATAGCCAGTCCCCATGAAAATCCGTTCCTTCAACTCTCTCCGTCGCTTCCGTTCGGCTCCGGAAATTCCATCGCTAGAAAGAGATCTGCAACTTCGAGGACTCGGCCTCGGAAAGGATCTATTGACAGTGCTTATGTATTGATCAGCAGTTGCAGTTGATCGTGTGTAATTTGACCGTGGAAAGTGTTGAATAACGGTTTGGGGGGTAATAGATACATTGGAAGGCGCAATTCTGCCTCCTATGGATTTGGAGCGAATAGGGCCACCGATCTCTACATGCCGTGGGATCCCACACGAAACAGAAGCACTAACTTGTTGCCTCCTCTCGCCAAAGCTTCTCTTAATCATTGTACAGATTTCTTCACCTGGGACATGAGAATCCAAAGGTGTTGTCTCCAAAGGAACTATATCCTCGAGGCGACGTTTCCTAATATCACCATCACCATCCACATACAATTTCCTGTGTGGCATATTTGGGGTACGCAAAGTTGGTGACTGAGAGCGCAATCGACTTGGCGTTAAGGCTGTTCTCTTCACAGGAGAGGGTGAGCAAATTGGTGTCCTCTCCGGTCCCCGACTTGGAGGACTGTCCACCACACCTTCCTCCACATTCCCCTTTGCAAAATCAATGGCCGCCGAAGCCGTGTCCGCGGCTGAACCAAGAACATACAACCTTGAATAGGAAGATGGCATGCAGCTCCCTCCCAAGGAGCCCGACATCATCGACAACGGCACATCGGATCCTGACAGGAGACTCTTGGTCATTCGCTGCCTTCGTTGGCGCAAGTGCTCAACGGATCCTCCGACCTGAAGCAATCCCCAAATTTTATCCTCGACACAACGATAATGTATCCTTGATCCTGACATAATTTACCCCCAACCCAAAGATAACTCATAACATCCTGAAATCATTCTTGAGCCAAAGATAACACAGTTCTTGTACAATTTATCTTCGATTCAAACATACCACTATCATTCAAAGTCTATCATCAACCTAAACATAAATAAACATGCAAGGAGAACATTACATACACATTAAGCAATTAGACAACGCAGTACCTTCAAGGATTGAATAAAGTTTCAGATGATATTTCAAAATTTTACTACGACAAATGAATAATATTTACAGAAATCCATATTCACAGAATGTACAACAAGTTCATTGAACATCCGAATACGGAGAACTTGATTCTACTTCTTACTACTAACGCTCTTCGGCTCAATCACTACATTCAACCCGGGTAGGACAAAACGTGAACCTAAGTTCATTGCGGAATCGCTCAACCCTCCCAATATATATTCGGCTCTATGATCTGATGGACAAATGGGAGGGATGCCGATGCGGTTCGCATCAACAAACTCCCGCAAGCTCCCGATTGGACAGCTCTCATGGAGTCGCCTCAACCAAGGAGCGAGGCTGTCCATGAGGACTTTGTCCCCACGAGCGTGACGAATCCAACTCTCCAGGAATACCCCATTCCTGTTCTCATTGAGGATGGCTTTTTGCGCATTGTCGTCAATGAGAATAGTATTGTCCTTGTTAAAAGACGCAGGGTCATTAAGATCCACAAACAACTGCTCTTGCAAGACTTTGAGGAACAGATACTTCCAGGGACTCCCTGCCTGTTTAAGGAAATTCCCCTTCAACATTTCTATCGTCCTGCATTTGTCTTGTCCTAGGATGTCGAATGGCGGTCTACAGTTCTGGAACAAGAAACTCGCGACGGGCTCCACCGTCTTCTTCATCATCAAGATCCTACAGACTTCGTCTAGGAATTCTTGGACGTTTGGACGAACGAAGATGGCCTTCGACCCAATGATAGTGGGAACTCGATCTGAGAATATATTATCACGCACTTCATAATATTTTTTGTTCAAGTAAGGCTTCTGACCATCGCTCTCACACAATATGCCATTCAAATCAAAAACGACGTTCAACCACTTGTGCCGTGGTTGGGAAACTAACTTCGAAACAGTGCGTGGTATGGTCTCTCTACGCCCCCTCGCTACTACCTGATCAAACAAAACAAGAAAGAGATATAGTTACCTGTATAAATGGGGATTCTCGTGAACTATACAAATGGGGAACAGCATTGGACCCCACTACGCGATTGCATACCCCCCCCCCCCCCCCGCTAAGAGATTGTCTGAGGGACATCGAACGCGGTATACATCTAACTTCTTCCAGTTGAGCGCAGACATAGTAAAAATAATATCATTAGATACAAAATGCGATGACGAATTGTATCCAGTATATATATTTTAGAATAAGTTCAAATACATCCAGCTAATGGCATTGCTGATTACTACTCGATTTATACAAGTCCCACCTACACAGCGTTTGGGTATTTACACTAAGCTACAGAATGCAGTCACAGAAGGCCAATCCCGTCCACGCCCCACAATCAGAGACTGTCCACTTCATCCTGTCAAACAGAATGAATCGACATAAGCGTCTCTCACTAAGACTTGAGAGCATATTGGAGGCAGAATAAAAATCCATCACATGGCATAGCACTCATATGATCAGGAAAAATCGTAGGGGTCGAATGATGGAGAACGACATACCTGACCAAGGTTCAGGTTGCAACCCTGCTCTAAGTTTGCCGAGTAGTCGGATTCATCTGTGTCGTCCGGAGGATTCTGCGACTCCACCACCAACTCATGTACCGGTGGTTCCTCTGAAGGGAGGACAGGATTTGGAACTCTAAGATCCTGCTCTTGCGTCTCTGATATCGCACCAGCTTCACATTGCAAGTCAGATGGTTCAGCTGACTTATCCTCGAGTCGAGGATAAGTCACATCAAGCTCTTGGCGCTCCGCTCCAAGACTAATCGATGGGTCCGCCTCTTCGACAATCGGGTCAAGAGCATCAGCAGAATGGAGAGTACCCTTCTCACTTATGTCTAGGGGAAGGTCTGCACTATTATCGGTAGACGCAGGCAGACTGGCACGGTTATCTTCGGGACGAAGATCATCAGGGGCTGAAGGTGCGATGGACTGCTGAGCGGAGGGTAGCATGGAAAACTCCACAGGCTCCACTACTTTCTCCGCCTGGGGAAGGACTAGGGCAGGGTTCAATGGATGATCCTGTTGAGAAGAGACCGCGGCTTTCAGTGCCTGCAATGCCTTCATTTCTTCTTCCACTTCCTTCTTGAGCCTCGCATTCTCCTCCTCGATGCCTCTCAATCTGGCGTTCTCGGCTTCCATAGCCTTCAACCTGCTGTTCTCGGCCTCCAGCTCCTTCATCCTCTCGTTCTCACGCGCTTCCTCTGCCCTCTTGGCGGCCTTCCTCTCGTTCCTTTCCTTCCAGAAATCCATAATCTCCGTCTTCACAATTACGGGAATCACTTCTGGAAGAATTGCAGATACACCCGAGTCTGAAAGGCGTCTTAATGGAGGCGGGCATGACTACTCTTTACTGCTCCCTGCCCCTGAAGGTCCAACTACATCAATATCTAACCCGTAATCGATGTCATCCAAATCGGAATACGAGTCTGGAATGCTGTCTAGATCCACAATCGATATGTTCTCCCCCGCGGGCTTCTTGCCCTTATCCGTTCTAGTACTTGTTTCGGCATCACTAGCATGTGCTGATGCTAAAGTAGCTGCTTGTCTCCGATCCAGTACTTCGAAGTCCTCCACGCGGATAGATACATTAGCCCGATTTATGAGGTTTTCGTTCGACTCGAACTGGTTGATGACGATGGTTTCATCAACGCCCTCACCAGCGAATTCCTTGGGCCCTGCCAGATCATTATCCGCGGAGTCCACAGGATGATTTGGGTTATCCTCCGTCGAGGGCGAGGACTCAGAATTGAACTCCGGTGTTCCAAGAAGACGGGGTCGCACGTAGTTCGCGAGGTAAGGCGAATTGTCATGCAAGAAGTCGTTGATGTCCAACCGCTTCCCGTGCTTCTCCACAATCTCTCGGTACTTCTGTGATGAATGTCTCTCTGCAAGGGCGTAGCAGTAGATACCATACATCTGAAAACAACAATTCAATTGTCACATGTGAGTTGTGAGATAAGAGAACTATGTCCAAGTTATCCTAGAGCCGAAGATAACAACAACAAATATAATAAAAATCAACCGCGGACTAGCGATCGATTAACTACTGCCAGAAATCGATGAGATATTATCCTTGAGGCGAAGATAAGTAAGGGCAGCATGAATCCCATACCTTACAGGCAATCATGAATTTCGCGCCTGGGTAGATGCCTATGACGTTCTCCCCTGTGACGCAGAAGCTTTGAAGTATGTCTATGTAGAACTCCATACGGAGCTCGCTACTGTGGACCCTGTACTTCGCCTCTGTGTTCTTCGACCACTCCGTGTAGTAAGGTGTGTCGGATGTGCCATACCAGTCCTTCATAGAATCAAAACCCCTGCCAATGCCATCCTCGCCTTTCTTGAAGAGGAAGAGCAGCTTGATTGATGGTGTTGTCGACACCCGATTGGTGGTGTTGTCCAGTCGCTCGGCTTTACAAGCAATATATTTAGACAACTTCAAAACAAAGTCCTTCATATGCTTCCTGGCAAAGCTGATGACTGACTCTGCATCGTAGTCCGTACCTATGATCCACAACCACACATCTGGCTCAGACAGCTTCGGCGTCATGTGGTTCTGCAAGAACACGAGCAGTGGAGTTGCTGGGGCTGGATCTCCAGATCCAGGCACTGGCCTTGGGAGCTGCCGAAAATCTATGACACCCAGTGGTTGTCTTCGGTCACAATACAGCCATACATGACTCGTACAAAATGCTTGTGGAAGACACGAATGCCCTCTAACAAAGACATCTCCACCCCTGACATCGAGGGACTTCTTTAATCGCATGAACTGATTGAGCATTGGGTAGACCGTGGGGAACTTATCGTCGCCCTTCAAGTCTATTGCTGTCTTCTTCTTTGCTTCGTTCGTGAGGCGCTTGACAAAGAAGCTGTTCGGTGTTGCCGTGAGCAAAAAATCCCACGATGCGGAGGTGAATCGATGGCCCTTCTTGAACACCCTCCACACATCGTCCTTGACATCGCCGTTCTTGTCCTTCAGTTTGTAGGAATGGTCGATTGCTTGAAGCTCATCCACTAGTAGAAAATCTGAAATTTCTGTTGTTTTGGTCGCGTTGATGATCAACAATTTTCTGCTGATTTTGACAAAAATCAGTTGATTTTTGTCAAAATCAGCAGAAAATTGTTGATCATCAACGCGACCAAAACAACAGAAATTTCAGATTTTCTACTAGTGATCGAGCATGATTTTCTTGCGCTTCCTCCGCTCCACCCAGTCACTTGAGGCCATGTTGTCCTCAACCAAGACCTTCGTCTTGCCAACAGAGACTTTTGGGTAGTCTTTCAGACGACCTGGTGTTCTTCCAAGCAGATGTATGACGTACTCCTCTAGGTCCTTGTCTGAGAAGTGACCCAAATGCTTGAAAAATTCTCTTCTGAGGTAGAATTTCTTGATGTCGAAGTTCTTCCCTTTGCTGAATGGCCTTTTTGTGACTGGATCGAACAGTGCCCCTTGCATGTACAATTTGATGAACTCCTCCCACAATTTGTACACGGCGTCGGGCAACGTCACGATTCGGATTTCATTCTTAATGTCTGAAAGGAGCTTGACCTTGGCACCGTCTACCTTCGGGTTAATACTCTGGAGCCTGGTCATCACTCCCTGCACGAATCTCTGCAATACACAGTTTATTCAGAGATCATATTAGTGTTTGGTAATTGGAGTTCACGTAGTGTTGATATGAGCCATTATCCTCGACTCGAGGATAATGAGTTCATCACATGCTGTACTCGGATACAACAGTAATTGCATTCCATTGAAATGAGTGTAGTGGACCATCTATTTGTCACGCATCATAATATTATGTACTACCGCTCGAGAGATAGAAGAATACTCACCTAGAACGCTAAGTCGTCGTCCACTGCTCCATTGTTACGAACCGATGCCTCTCCTTTCTGACTGCTGGGATGCTTGTGTGACAGCCACACCAGCCGACACTGGGAGATTTGGTTTCCCCACGTCGGCTGACTATGCACGAGGTGATTTGTGGCGTTGTACCACTTGGAGATCGTCGTCAGTTTTGCTGAGTCCAAGCTATATACAATTGTTGCATCCCAGTGCTGCAGCTGGATCTTCCTCTCTTCACAACAGCCTTCTGCTTGCAGCTTCTTTGCTGCGCTGATACTGTGCTGCCCGTTAATGATGTAGAATTTCCCGTCTTTGATATCTTCCCACTTCTGTGGCTTATTCTACAGGAGTTTAAAGTTATTGTCAATGGGCGTCAAGCAAATTGTCTGCCGCTGCCTGATGTCGGAGAGGTTCACCAATTCCTGTATCATGTCATCCACAATCTTTGGCTCGAGCTTTCGGATGATGTACTTTGCTCTGGCCAGAAAGCATTGATTGATGGAGACACTGAATGTCTTCGGCTCGAAGATAAAACACTCCGTATGGTGCTCTTTGAAGTCTCTCTGGTACGCTGCGGCGATCTCAAAGTCCTTGATGGGCTGAGCATCATTCCTGTTGGCAGCTTGCACATTGGTGAGGGCTGATCCTGAGCTCCCTATTGTGGTTGGCCTGCTTGTAGTAGGCTTGGAACGCTTGCTTGTTGGTTCGCTTAGAATGACGTCCGTGGACTTCCGTTTTGGCACCTCGGCGCGCGTCTGGCCGCGGCCGCTACTCCGGCTTCCTCCTCTACTTCCACCTCTGCCTGTAGTTCTTCCTCGCCCTGCGGACACTGGTTCTTCTTCAGGCTCCTTCCTTTACAGAGGCCAGCTTCTGCCTTTCCGGGACGACTGAACCGCGTACTTGTCCAGGTCTCGCAAGATGATGTTCAGTCGCCTTGTCATGACAAGGGATCCCTTCCACGTCCATGCGCTGTAGCGGCTGGTCAGTTCGTCAGCCATCTCAGACAGATTTGCGATATGTAGGAAGTTCAGGAGCTCCGCGAAGTCGAACCATCCTCGACTGTCATCTTCGTGCATGACGATGGAGTGTCGGTGAGGGATCACTTGTCCCTCATTCTTCTGCGCTTCCAAGGTCAGAACCATGAACTGGCCTTGGTGATTCTCGATCTGCGTTACCTTTTCATCCAGGTTCCAGTTTAGAAACGCGTTGGTGTTTAGTATTTTGTACCGCGGGTACACGAAATTCTTCGACCTGTTTATCCCGAATGTCCAGTCCGCCACCAATGGCCGGAACTGCCAAAGTGTCCCGTACATCTCTGGCAATTCGCTGATGAATGGTTCTTCCTTCTCCCACTTGGAGAAGGGCTCGAGGAAGTAATCGGTGGCGGAGTAATCATACTTGTCTTCTGGTGCCATGTTAACTGGAATCTGTAGCAGCAAACTAATTGTTAAGTATAAATTTTCTAGTCATTATCTTCGGGGCGAAGATAACTGGAGATGTTTATGTCTACGGAAATTGTGTCCGTTAATTGGCCGCTCTGATCTCGATGCTAGATTTAGTTTTATGATTTTAAATTTCTACGTGAGTTATCGGTTTGTTTCTGTACTATATTCAAATTGAGGAAGGGGCCCATATTATCTTCGAGTCGAAGATGGTTTACCTTTTGTTAGATGTTACTCATAGTGGGTTGGACATCTTGACTGTCTCTGCATTTCTTAATTCGCGTATCTGTTATCATGTTGTTCGTGAGTCCATGCTATTTATCTTAGTGCCGAGGATACTTGTTTAAGTACTAATCCTCTTAGTCATTGGTTGCGAGATCTTGGCTTCATGTCTCCAAATTAGTTTTCTTTCATTATTTCTGTGGATCATTACTTCAGTTGATTACGTTTGTCTGGTGGATGTATTTGTTCTGCGTGTAATTTATTTTGTTTATTCACCCTTTTTTGATCTCGTTCCTGTTTAGTCTTTGTTTCCCGGATTTTTATCATTGTGTCTTGGTACTGGACTACGGATTCTGATAGTTATCCTCGAGTCGAGGATAACTATCAGAATCCATCGAGGATAATTATCCTCGAGTCGAGGATAACTATCAGAATCCGTCGAGGGTAATTATCCTCGACTCGAGGATAGTTGGTTTTTTCTTTCCGGTTAGTATATTTGCCTAACTTGGTGATTGGTGATCGATGGACAGACTAGAAACCCTAGATGTAGAAAACAGAAATGTTAAGGCCTGAACAACAGCAATACAACAACAAATTCACAGCATTGCAACATCCAAGAATGCAAAACAAAGCAGGTCTAAAATTATAGAAGGTCATCAAATTCACAGGAGCTGTAAACCATGAATCCAAAAACAACAACTCTATTTCTAACAGTACAGAAAATTGGAGAGGTAGGTAATCGCACCTATACAAGAGATGCGAACTTGAAAACTGCAGCACACCAGATCAAATCGCGCAATCTGCAGCGACCCTAGCAATCTGTACACCGTCGTGCTCACGAGGAACCTCTCCGCAATCCTCACCGAAAACCTCACCAGAACCCTAAACCCGAAGCCGCACCGTAATCCTCTAGAAAATCGCTCTAGAAAACGCACACTAACTGCACAAGAAACCTCCCAAAAGAACTCACTAGGAAGTACTCTAGAAAACGCACCACAAGCCGCAAAAGAAACCTCACAAGAAAACGCTCTAGAAAGTTGAAACCGCGCTACAAACTGCACACCAACCTCAAAAGAAACGCATTCACTCACAAGCCTCACAAGAGATGCACAAACTCTGCGAACTAGGCAATCAAAAGTCTAGAAAAGAAGAGAAGACGCCGACACCGCGGAGCTCACAAAATGTGGAAATGAAGCCGCGCCCGCTCTCGTCCCGATGTCCCTGGGGTTTCCGCCTTGCAGATCGGCGAAGGGGAAGCACACAAGAAAAAATAAAAATCCTACAAAGATGGCGACCACCGTGAGATGCACAGGGGTCGGCGTCGGCTGCACAGGCTTCTACCTCGGCTGCACAGGGGTCGACGTCGGCTGCCAGGTTTTGACGTCGAAGCAGGGCTTTTTTTAGCCGGGGTGCATTGACCCCCTCGTGTGGGCAAACCGGTTATTTTTAATTTTTTTAAATTTTCACATGATTTTTTTTGCAAATTTTGAATTCATATTTGCGATGTAAGACCCTAAATTTGGTAATTGAAGTCATTAATATACCCTGAAACGGCCCAAAGTAGGGGGCTTTTTATTTTACACAGCTTTTTATTTTGCACCCCCGGTAAGGCCGAGCGAGGGGGTCAATCCACCCCGATCCTTTTTTTGGAGGCAGTATAAAAAAAAATTTGGCTAAAAAAGGTTATAAAAAATGCCACAAAAATTGGATGAAATCGCCAGGCAACTTTGAAATAAAAAAAAATATTACATGAAATTGCCTAATTGTGGATGAAAATCATACTGTACATCCAATAAGTGGATGAATGTTCCAATTTGGAACACGCATTGTAACATTTTATATCGCCACTATGGCACTTCTTCAAAAATGAAAAAAAAAGCCCTGGTTGGGGGTTCTACGTCGGTTGCAATTGGAACTCGGTGAGAGTAAGGCCAATGCGGTGAGTGCAACACGCACGGAACGGCAAAATGACGGGCCTACAAAAAAAAACCGCCCCAATGCCTATGGCATGGGTCTCTTTATTTTTCAGAACCTACCATTTTCCATCCACTACACTATATTTTTTGGAAATTTGAAGAGCACGAAAATTAACACGCAATAGCAAAAGTCTCCTATTTTCCAGCCATGTAATGTGTGCCAATTGATTGGAGCTCCTCTTTTGCATGAAATGTCTTTTTTTAATATAGAATCTTTTCTTCTTCTTCTTTTTATAATGCAAAAAGTCCATTTGAAGTTTGGCTTGCCGGCACTGCATTGGGGTCGTTTTTTTCTAAAAGTTGCAGGAACGGAATGAGGTCCGCCTCCGTGCGCTTCAAAAGTTCGAGACGGTAAGTTGTTCAGTGTTCGCATTGGGCTTGCTCTGAGGGCTAGGAGTTCGACGTCGGTGCAAAAAATTTGGCGGGCCTCCATCCCGTTACCCTGACTGTCAGAGCAAATCCAATGGGACACACAAAATTTAAGCTGAAACAAACTATGTTTTCTTTTTATATAATTGTATGTAATTTTTAAATCATTCAGGTACTACATATACTTATTCTATTGACCTCTAAAGTCCCACTCAAAACCTGTTTCCATCAAAAATCACTCGAAACTGCCATTCCTGTAGCAAAGAGCAAAAGAGAAATTTGTCTTTTATTACACTATATCTTCTAACTATGTTTTGCAATACATTAGTTTTAATAATAATTATGTGGAAGAAGTTCCCTAAACTTTGACTGTATAGATTGCAATATATTTCCATTTCAGGTGAAAGTGACTAAGTTTTTGGTTCATTCATTTACTCATGGCCAACTACATTTTCTGACTTTGAACCTTTTTAACTTAAAATATTTGCTTTACTAAATATTTGTGAGTGTTTAACTTAAGTAACCATCTATTTAGTGTAGTATTCTAAGAAGAAATTTTGAGTTTATCCAAAGATAATGAAATTTTTTATTGATTCCATTAATTCTTATAAAGATTTATTTCTTTCATCAGAAACTTGTCTAAGGTGAAAAAAATGTTAGTAGTTTAATTTGGGTAGTATCCAAGGTAGTTCCATTTTTAATCTATTATGGTTAGTGACATTTTTTTTCTTTATATTTCTCCTTTAGTTATACCTTGAAAATTATTTGTTAAAAATTTGAATTAATAATTGCAAAACTTTAACAAATTTTATTGACAAATATATGTTTCTAATTATAAACCATAGAAGTAAATTTAACCCTTATTAGTTATTCAATTATTATTAATTTGTACTAATTTGAAGTTCTATTATGTTAATGTAGTTAGACTTACTATCATTAATTTTCTTTCAAACAATTGAAAGCAATGAATGGTCATAATTTTGTACTAGGCGTTTTACTTAAATAAAGTTAATATCCCTTATTTTAATGTAGTGTTCTTAGGAAAAATTATGAGTTTATTTAAAGGTAATGAAAATTAATTGATTCCATCAATTCATGTAATAAAAGAACACTTTCTTTCATCATGAACTTATTTAATTGAAGGTGAAAAACAATTAGTTCAGTTTGGGTACTAGTATTTAGGGTAGTTCTATTCTTAATAATTATATTATTGTAAGTGACATTTATTTTTCTTTATATTTGTCCCTATACCCACAAATATTTTTTTTTTACTTCAAACAATAACAACAAAATTGTAGATAATTAAGTAGGCTTCGGGATTTGTTAATTTTTGTGTGATTTTATATGTGTTTGGTTTGTTCTTGACAAATTTCTGGTTAATTCAGTGTGCAATTTGGATCATTTTGTTAATCTGTTTCAATCTAAGTTGGATTTTGTTTCCTTGCTAAATTTTAAGTTGGATAGGAAATGACTCTACCTAGTTTTTAATCCAAGTTGGAATGTGTTAGTGGGTAAAAGGGTAAGTAGATTAGTTATTAGTCTTAGTTGACATTTTTTCATGTCTTGTAAAATGGGATGTTGAATGTGTTTGAGGTGGTTAGATTTGAAGTTCCAATTGGGTAGTTGAGGGTATATAGGGTGTCTCTTCCAATTCGGGTAACCGTCAAGGTGTAGCTCCCTATTAAGTTCATCTCTTCCAATTTTTCTTTACCCACTTTTGAAAGAAGTCCAGTGGGAGTCCTAGTCCAAGTTGTCTGTGTTTTGTTTTATTTTGTTTGTGATGAGATGTGCATGTGTGTGATGGAAATGATAAGTGGGAGTTGGAAGTTGAAAATAAAAGAATGATAGATTGTGATGTTAGTATGTGAGATGGAGAATGCAAAGAATCTAGTTGGAGATTATATTAGTTTGGTGGATGAAGTAAAAGTTTTAAGTTTTAATCAGTGGAAAGTTCAAGAGAATCGAGTTTGTAATAAATACTGTGAAATGTATAACAGTGATATGCTCACCACTCCAATGAAATGAAATTTTGTATTTAAGCAAACTGGTGTCCTGTAGATGTGATTGTATGATTGTATTATCAAGTTGTCAAGCTTGGACTACATTCTTAGTTGGAAGCGCAATGTCGTTGTAGTTTGAGTGTCTACTATTTTTTCAAATTGGGTCATGGTTTCCTATTTTGGAATTGTAATACCTATTTTAGATGTTAGTCCATTGAGCATGGATTTCCTACATGACTGTCTCCCTTGGAACGAGCTTGTTATACTAATACTTTAGGGTAGTGTCCAAATAGGTCATTATCCTTCTTCAACAAAAACCTTAAACAAATTTTATTGACAAATATATATTTCTAATTCAAAACCATAGAAGTTAATTTAACCATAGTTACTCAATTTCTTTTTTTGGACTAATTTGAAGTTCTATTATGTAAATATATTTAAATTTACTATCATTAATTTTATTTCAAACAATCCAAGAAATTGAATGATCACAAGTTTGCTAACTTTAGAAATACAAGTCTTATTTAATAAAAGAATATTATGTTGAATAATTTTGGAGTCAACAATTCAATTCAAGGAGACTTTAAGCAAAACTAAAAGTTCAGTGAACCCTAAACCCTATTGTATTAATATATTCAAATGTACTATCATTGTCTACTTTTATTTTGCTTTGCCAAAAAAAAACTTATCCTTGGTTTCATATTGTTTAGGCCAAATAGAATTTTGAAAACAAAGATTGAAGATTGCTGTAAATGTAAATCCTCAATCCCATTTCAATATTTTCTGAAGTATGAGGAGGCTTCTTCACAGCTTTGCAAACATGTACGGTTTAAGGTAGTTATATTAAAAAGCAATATAGGTGATTTATTGTCCTCATAATAAGCAAATGCTTAGAAACATGTTCATAATGAAATAATTTTTAAATCCGAATCAAAACAAACAATGCTACAAAAGAATATTTTCTATGATGTAAAACAATCTATTGATTTTTTGTCATGAAGAAATATTTAGAATTTATGATGTACATAATAAAAATGCCACGTTAATTTTTTTATTGCATCTAATAAACAATTATGTTAAAAAACAATAGAAGATCATATTTTGACTACGGCTACTTCTATGTAAAATGCTTATTTCTACAACGTTATAAACAATAAATATAAGGTTTTACTTATTTCAGTTTCTTCACTAAAAATTTACCAAAATTCTAAGTATTGTCTCCCCAATGTTTGTAAAAATTAGTTGAATTCTTGAGCACTTCTGAATTGACCCTAAACCCTAAACCCTAAAAACCCTAAACCCTAAACCCTATGAGTACTATTAAAAACTGTTTGTATCATTAAAATTCTCCTTGCCAACACGAAGTAAATTTATGATTATGCTGCCACCTACCATGAACGGCAACAAAAGCCGGAAATTCGGTTCTGCTATTTTTATAAAAAGGCCAACTAAATCTCCAAATCAGATTCCCGAATCGGCAGAATACTAAAGTCGACAGCCCTATAAAAAAACAAATTCCTCATCCCCGAAGAAACGACGGATTGCAATATTCCCGTCAAGTAAAATTCGACTTTATTTAAAATAAAGAGGGTTGGCGGAACGTTGGATTCCATTTCATTTAATGAAAAGGAATGTCAAATTCCACTTTACTGACATAAAATGGGCGACGAGAATGTCAACGTCCCCTAAACCAAGGAGATACTTCTCCTCTGGACTTCAAACAATTCGAACTTCCCGCTCAATTTTATTCCACCAAATGCTCCACTGTCTCTCTCTCACGAATTCCCCCTGTCGCCCATCTTGGTTTCCACTCTTTCCCTCCACCAATCCTCCTTCTTTTCTTGCGAGCATTGCTACGACGCCTTGTGTGTACATTGTCTTCTCTGTCTGTGTTGAAGAAACTGGTGGTCTGACGGCGGTTAAGGATCGCTTGGGTTCTCGTAAGTTAGGAGGTCTTTGTGTTTTGTTTGTATATTATACATTTTCGGTTTCCTGTCAATGATTCAGTCAGTGGAAGTTGAAGGTCTTCAGTCGTGTTGTTATACGAAGATACAGTTATATGATTGCCACCAGTCGTTGAGAAGAGGTTGTTTTGAGTGCGGAGCACTGGAATTGCAAAATTGCTATCGCTAATGCAGAGTTTGGAGTGCGCAGTACTCACCATTTTTTTCGCCGTAAATAACGGAGGAGAGTTGTTCAAATGAAAGGGTGAAGCCGTTATCTTTGACTCGAGGATAACATTGATTAGGAGTGACTACTCGAATTATCATCGAGTCGAAGATAAATCTCTTTATATTACAGTAATAATGAATAAAAGTGGACGTTAAAGAAATACTATGGATATCACTGAGTGGTAATAGTTATCTTCGACCCGAAGATAAATGTGATATTAAGGTATTCAGCCATAGAAATCTCATGTTGTTTGAAAAATGGACTCCAAGAAGATGAAGTTTGAATCCTACAATTACCTGACATATGAGGCTTTAGAATTCGGGTCTTCCTATCTTCGAGTCGAAGATAATGTGATTAACTTTTGGACACTAACAATCAGTTCAAACGGAGGATCCTCCTTAGAAGAAACTGTAAAGTATCTTCATATTCCAGGTTATCCTCGAGTCGAAGATAACTTTTGTAGCGACTATAATTACCATTCATAAATAATCTTCTAGATAGATATTTTAATACTTTTGAATTATTATCTTCGAATCGAAGATAATCCTGACACATAGCTTAGGCTCCATTATTCAATTCAGTATTTCTTAATGTATATTGGATACACAATGAACTGCTTGTTCTTAGTATTCAGATTTATCTTCGACTCGAAGGTAAACTTAGTCAATTGGATGTTCTTAGAAATTCTACACTTATATACAATCTGTACATACTATGTTGAGTCTTTATACAGAATGTTCACAATAGACTTCCATTTTTTGTTGAATTCCTTATCTTGGATTCAATGATAATAATCTTTGCTCCATTTCATTGCTTCTTTTTCACTAATCTGTGTGCTGTCGTCTAATGTTTTAAATCTTTCTAAAACAAATTCATTTTCAAGTAATAGGTCGATTTTCTTCTTCCTCTGCAGTCTAGTCACTACATTTCTATTCTTATAATTTGTGTGTACAACTACGTACACTCATTCACTATGATTCATCATATCATATATTCTATCATATGATAGAATATAGTTTTAATTATGTTTTACCTTCGACTCGAGGATGTATCCTACTATTCCTAATAATCTAATTCCTGCTCTATTGCTTGCAGAATGGACACTCCTGATGCCAACGAGTTCGCAGCTTCAGTTCCAACTTTGCCACCAGGTGTTGCACCTTGTGAAGGAATCCCACGTGCTTCATAGTTCACCAAGTCTGTCACTCTCAAAAATGAGGCGGGGGTAGAGGTGGCTAAAGGGATTTGCCACAATGTTGATGCGGATCTTGTCATCGACATGAATGGGGAGCCACTCGGTGATGACCGGGTTGCAGTTTATATTGCAGAGTGTTTGTGTGAGGAAGAGTTTCCTTCGGAGCGAATTTGGTCAATGCATTCTTGTCACATTTCCAGGGTGTACTTGAACGGTGCTAGTCTATATGACCACGAGCAAACTCATCTCTATAGAACCGCTGTCAGCGGATCCGGACGGCGTGATCGAACTGGAGTTTGTTCCTATGAGAGTTCGCGGGTGCGGAGAGAACCTTGTACTCTCCCCAAAAAAGAAGTCCTTCTTACCCTACAGTCAATCGCTGAGGTTTCAAGCAAAGAGTGCTGCAGCAAGAATTGTGTACAACCATTTCCGAGAGGTCAAATTGAAGTCACTCGATCTCTTATGTATGTTGATGGTGGAGTGTACAGTCGAAAGTCGCGTATGCTTGACGTCCATGGCCAAACCCACGTTGATGAGCACGGAAGGAATATGATCACTTTGGCAAAACACGAAGTTTGTCCCGCCGCTTGGTACCACATTCATGGAGTATCCAAGGCTACGTATTACAGATATAAGGAAAAAGCCATGAGGCAGGTCAAGCCTGAGCATCATGGGAACCTGGGGATGAAGAAGCCTCGGACACACACTCTGTAAGCTACAGCCACTCTTCGATTGTTGGTGGAAAATGAAGCCGATGCAATGCCATACAAAACGAGAACCCTCGAGTCTGGAGAAAAAGTCCCTTCCATGGTCCTACCATCTGGATTTCATTGGAAAGACAAGTTGCCAGAGATCAACAACGTGAATTCGGCATTTCAATTGCAACATATTTCGACCAGCGGTTTGAGCAACATCCGGCGACAATCTTTTCCAGAGTATGCTCCAAAGGCCCGGGGTGACAGTTTTGCTCGTTGTGGGTATTGCGATCGGTATAAACAATTAAAGAATGCTTGCACGCCAAGATCAAGGGCTCAAGCCATTTGGATCAAGCAATTGCAAGTGCACCTTGCGGGACAAAAGGCTCACATGGACCTGTATTATGGGAACCGAGGAATATCTGAGATGTATCCTGAAAAAATGTTGACCATAATCCATGATAAGATGGATCACTCTAGGACGGCTTCTCCCCATTTCTCTCACAAGAGCAAGGGAAACGATTCTTACATGAAGATGCCTGTCACTGTTACGGGCATGATCGCTCATGGGCATGGAGATGTGCGATATGCACACTATGGCTTGGACATCTTCCCAACGGACTCCAACCATACCATTGGGTCCATTGCAAAATTGTTGCGAGATGTGGAGTCTCAACCTAAGCATTCATCTCGTGAACTTTTTGTAGGATCTCACCGTTCTGAACTAACAGAGGCTATATTAGCAAGCTCAGAGATTTGTACGGATTCCCTTCGATCTCCTCCTAAAGAGGTGGTTGAAGCTAAACCTCTTCCTGCAACATTGACCCTTCAACTTGATAATGCTTCAGGTGACAACAAAAATCGGTGGGTTTTTGCATTTTGCTCTCTTCTAGTCTACAGAGCTATTTTTCGGGAGATTTACATCAATTTTCTCATTGTTGGACACACTCATGAAGATATTGATGCTCTATTCGGTCAGTGGAGCACAAAATTGAAGACTAATGACTACCCTACACTTCCAAGGTTGATGAAGTCCTTCATGGATTGTGAAACCCAACCCGTAATTCCTCATCTCATCGAGGAGGTTCCAGACTTCAAGCGCTTTATTGATGGATTCCTGAGTACGGGCGATGATTCTCTCTAGGGTCATTCTCAAGCACAACAGTTCAAGTTTTACAAGGATTCCAACGGGTGGCCCTTAATGCAATACAAGATCCTTTGTACGGATGTGGATTGGTTGCCAAAAGAAGGTGGAGGAATTCGCTTGTGGAAAGAGACAACAGATGGGGGGCCCAAAGTACCAAGCGGGAGTCCTTTACCTTTGGCACCTCAACCCATGCGTTGCTTTGATGAGATTTGTAAGGGTTTAGATGGGTACATTGCATTATGGGGGGCAATGGCTAATCAAGACTTGTCTGGAGAGTTCCGAAGGAAGAATGAGCCAGTGCGGAGATATTGGGAAGGTGTGAGAAGCGCTCTCAATGCACCGCTTGTGGTGCGTGAGACACTACGGGATGGATTTTGGCCAAATTCTCGAATTGATGAGGAGGTAGAAGACCAATACCTTGACGACGGTCAAATGCGTGAGGACTTTGCGGAAGATGCCCCCTTTGTTGGTCGTAGGCGTGACCGTCCACGTCCTTCATTTCGTGTTGGCCGTGATGTGTATGCGGGTTATTCAGTTGCGGTACGACCAGCTGATGGTGACCTTCGTCCATTTTGGTTGGCGCGGGCACTTACCAATCCAAATCCGGATCCAGGGCATGTCAATTCCATTCAGCTGCAGTATTGGACGCCTACATCATTTCAACACACTAATGAAGACACATATGTTGGGTGGGATACAAAACAAGGAAATTCTTGGTGCGAGGACATTGATATCTCTCCGAGTTAGACGCATACGGACTGTATTATGACTGCTTGGAAGGCACGTACGAGGGAAGGGAGTTCTAATCCTAAAATCAAAATTCCCAAGCATCAAAATGCTATTATCAAGGCATCGGTGGAAGCTTATGTGCTTGGAGAAAACAACGATACACCTTCAGAGTGAAGATGATTAGTTTGTAGGCATAGGATGTTATTAGAAGTTTTATGAGTTGCTAAGGTGTTTATTAAATTTTAAAGGAAAAAAGAAAAATGACAAACAAATTGTGAGAAGTTTTAATATTTGCTAGTTTTTTCTATTATTTTAGAATTGGATGTTATGCATATTGTTATATAATAATATATTTCTTATTTTATTTCAAGCATTGTATTGTATTGCATATATTGCAACTCCTTCATTGTATTTGTATTCTCCATACCCTTTGTTTTAAACTATTCAAGTTGTATTAGATGTATTCTATGATGAGATATTTTGGATTTTTCTACCTATGCAAATGCCAAAGCATTCACTTTGTTCTTTTAGTTAAGTATTCCATACAGATGGTCCGAATTCAAATCTTGAAGCCCTTGTTTCAAATTCAAGAATTCATAATCTTTTTGGTAGATTGCAATCTCAATTTATTGAGTATTCTCAATTTAATGAACTCTTATGTATACTAAATTTAGGTTCATGAATAAAATGAGAATCCAAATTGTCTCCTTTTAATGAATATGGCCTTGTTGTTCCAACGGCTAATGAACCATCGCAGCATTCCATTTTCATATGTTGGATCTTTGTTATCTGAATTGATATAGCTATATCACTACTCTAGTTTGAATAAGCTCGATTTGCACTGCGCTAATTGTTGAATATGGTACTTTGTTGATGAAAGTATTGTGCCCTTTTTCCCGATCAAGATCTTTACAATCTTACTAAAGTCAACCTAAACCAATCTATCGTAGCCATGGTGTGACTGGTTCATACTGGGATCAACTTGAACAAGTTTAACGTACATTTAGCTATATCACTATTTTGGTTTGCTTAAACTCATTATGCACTATGCAAATTGATGAAACTAATTCTTTATTGATAAAAGTATTGTGTCTTCCTACCCTCTCGATGATGATCCTGACGATCTTGATGAATTCAGTCTGGATCAATCTATTGTAGCCATGGCTTGACTAATTCTTGTAAGGATTAACCTAGACAAGTTATAACAAATAAGGCGTGCCACGTTCTTGCTGTGTTAATAAATATGAGAAATTGTATGTACAAGAAGGTACTAATTTACATGAAAAGTGTAATTGATTATGAATTGACAAAATAGGCCCTGCCTTACAATGCAAAGAGAAGAACTATATCTCACTAACCTATATCCATTTAGAAATGGCGAATTTCTAATTTATTATGTTAATACATCATTCATGATATTGTTGAATACAAGTCGATCCTCAAACGGTGACTCATGGCCAATGGGCCCCAAATTTAGTGCCGATAGGTTACTCTGACCATCTCCCCGCACCATTGATGGACATTCAAGCTACTCTTGCGGTGCTTAAAGCACCGGAGATCCACCACTTCATCCTGGAGCAAGACATAATCGCTTTGATTAATTGTCACGATAAAGGTGAACATGTTCTATTAAGAGACACAGGGAGATCAGGGAGGCGTCACCCCCCCGGTGTAAACTTGGGGGGTGTAGCTTTATCCCCCTCAAACTTTCTGTTTTTAGAATTTTGGGAGGTAAAGCTATCCCCCCCCCTAAGTTTACACCGGGGGGGGGGGGTAACGCCTCCCTATTCTCCCTATGAGCAAAGCTATGTTGTGAGCTAAAAGTGATGAGCAGTGAGCGGTGAGCACAAAAATTTCTAAAATATTAATAGTATTAGTACTTAAACTATTCAAATATGGTCATAACAAAGTAAACTATTTTTTTTTGGTAAGAAATTTGATCTATAACTATGGAAAATTAATGCGCCTATTATCGTGGGATCAAAGAATTTGGCAATTATATTCACATTGGGAAAGAGTGAGGAATTTTTAGCAATAATATAAAAGAAAATGCTCAAAATCCTTTCTTCACTTTAAACCCAACTATCTTGCAATGTACAAGGTGAAAGTTCTTAAAATTTTCTTCTACATATTCTTATATTAAATTATATAAGCAAGATCTCATGAATAAGTATGAAGAAAAAACAAGTTGTAGATTAATTTGGACTTTGCAATAGAAATGACAGTTTGGAGTGTTTTTTGAAGGAAAAAAGGCATTGGGCCTTTAGGGGTTCAAAAATTAATTTTTAAGAGTCCTACACACCAGAGACAAAATTGTCTTGAATTCTTTTATTTGATTGTGAACAATATTTATAAATAAATAAAATTATTTTAATATTTTTGTACTATATTCAAATGCTTATTTGGATGTGTCTAAGACATGTGTTGTTGTGCAATAAAGATTCTTCTTGAGTATTTTCCTCCTAGGAGTTAACTTTTAGAGTACTTTATAACTTATTCATAAAAGAATTTGTTATAATAAAAAGGAAATTCTTTCAACTATATGATTATTATTTTTAATTGTGTAAAGTAAAATATTGTACCGTCATAATCTATTTTTCCTCCACAAAAACTTATAAAGATTAGAATAGTTTCCTATTTCTACGCTTTGAAGTTCTATGTAACAAACTGATTGCCATGTGCTGGTGTCAAGCATACGTTAAAGCTAACATACATTCTTCTTAAGTATGAATATTGATTAGTTTAAAATTTTATTAACCCCAAAACACTCTATAGGTCAAAAATTGACCAATGGATGACTTTCAAGATTATTGTAAAAATGAAGAATGCACCTACTAGTTTGTAAAGTAATTTAATGATAAGTCTCGTCTCTTTGAGCATTAGTCCAAAAAAATTACAAGAAAATTTATAGTTTATTTTTGTGGATGACCAATGAGCCACAATCCAACTCGATTAGATCTTCCATTGGGATGCTCAAGGGATCTCGGCCTGTACCTCTACCCTCTAAACTCCAACTTTGCAGAAATTTAAAACATTTCTAGACCTTCGGGACCCAAGATCGAAGCTTGCTTTCTAAACTGTACATTACATCAAGATTTCGGAGTTTTTCTTTTTTCTCCTCTCTACCCGTGGTCAACCTGGATGTGCCTCTAGTCCTGGTTACCAATGGAAACGGGCTCACTCATTGTCACGCCCGTCTCCCTGCCGATAAGGTAAATCTGCCTATGACAGGCAAAATAATTGATTTGTCATGTTGCCATTACCAAAAAAATTCTGATTTTTTTTCATACAAAGACAAATATGAGAAATGAAGGAAGCAACTAGAATTTTATTTTTTGGACAAAGTATGAATTTTTAATGAATTTTTGAAATGTGCTGTCCAGTTGACCCAAATGAGTCTGTAGACTATCCCAAATCAACAAAAATGTGTTTCTATGATGGTCATCTTGTCACCTAAATCAGTCACAACATTTTCTAACATGGCTACAGTATTTCCTATCATAGACATGACATTGAAGGAATAAAAAAATAACTTTTACTACCAGCTTACACTAGAAAGGTGTAAGTGTCCTATGACAATCACTAATAACTCCATGACCATCTCCCAAGGCTTTAGTTATGGTCACAAATCAACCTAATGTAGTCCTAATTCCAATTATTAGGAAAAGTCTGTCATGAGTTAACTCCTAAAGGTTTTTGACTATGTTTTCATCAAAAACGTTCCAAAACTGCCATTTCTAATACAAGTATCAAATTTTAGAAAAAAAACATTTTTGGATACATGTAACCATAGGATCTTGTAGTAAAATTGTTTGAGAAGATGTGGAAAAAATTTCAGAATTTTCCACTGTGTGGATTGCATGATATTAGTGTTTGAATTGAGAAAAATCCTTTTTTTGTCCCTACGAAAATCCGGGCAGCTGCACTTCACAAGGTCACATTTATATGAAAAAATGTCCAAAACGGTGGATACTCTTTGAATTCATTTTTGAAGTCAAGTTGGCTATATGCTTGAAAAATTTCAGATCATTTGGATTTGTACAACATATAGGAAAAGAATAGTAAGTAGAAAGAAGTAGAAAATGATTCAAAACACTAAATTGTTAAGAATTTAATCATAGAATTACATAATGCCAATTCCAATGGTTATAATGTTGTAAAGACCTATCTACACCCAATGTTTTTTGTTTTTTTCAAAAATATTGAAAATTGAGTAAAATAAAGGACTTCAAAGTTTATTTTAGAGTAGAGATTACATAACTACCCTCAAACTAAGAATCCTCATAACTTTTGACTCATAGATCAAAATGGAATGATTCAAAGCTTCCCGCTTATATATAAATCCAAAGAACCAATTCCAAATTTTTATTTTTTTAAAAAGTAATTTTTAAATAATTTTTTTTTGCTGCCCGGGCTGCCTGCTGAGCATTGAAAATCACTTATCATGCAATAACTTTTTACCCATATAATGAAAAGTTATGAAAATTGTTGGACCTTAAAGCTACTCCTCGGGAGAATGTTGTGTGAAAATTTTAAAGGAAAAAAATAAAATCTCTGCTCGTAGTGAACTGCCCCCAAAAGCTATGTTCTCAAAAAAGCATGTTCAGGGCTTCAGATTAGACTGTAATGGACAATTTCCTAAGTGCCTGTCATGGGAGAATTGCCTGTCATAGGCAGGTTTAATTTACATTGGGTGTGGTGCGAGCGTCGCTTGGCTAATCCGTCTCCACCTCGCGCATCTCACGCACCATGGCCACTTATATATGGCTTCTTCACGGGATTCCCGGCACTTTCTAGTTTAGTATTTCCGCCATGATTTACCATACTTTTGTTTCAGCTTCGAATCAACTGCAAAGGACTCAAGGAAGCTGCAGTTGCTTAGCCACGATTTCCTTTTCCGTTTTCTGGTGCTGATGGCGTGACGGGAGACTTCATACCTGATGACCGGCGGGCAGGGGCAGCGCAAGCAGTCGGTGACGTCTGACCCTTGGCGCAGTCCGTGCACTGCAGCTCTCTTTAAGTCTCTGCCAGACCACAAACTCAACGCTCCTTCTCTTCGCCTTTCCTTTATCACTGTCTGTGGAGTTCCTGCATAACTTCCTTAACTTACCTCCACTTTGTCACAGACAAGTTCTTAGTTCTCTCTTGCGAGCCCGAATTGTCTGTTGTGCGTGCAGACATTTGTGGTGGCGCAGACAGGAGAGCGAGGACTGAAGAAGCGAGAGACAGGCACGCCAGGGTTTCTGAGAACGGACTTGAGTTGGAAAATCGGAAGGGAGACCGCGCGGGAGGGTAGCTGCCTTCATTTGTGGAGCATTCATTTCTTCGGCCTTTGGTGGTTGTGCGTGCTTTCAAAGGGGGAGGTTGTGGTGGAGGTTGTTAGGGTTAGTTGTTCTGTGTGGAAGATCGCTTTGTTGGAGCTTGAGAAGGGACGAGTGGGACGCGTGACAGGGGGTTTGACGAAAACAGACAGCGGAATTCTCCGGTGCGGATTCGTGTTTGAGAGATTTTTGTTGTTGCAATCGTGCGAGGTTTCGGTAGACGGTGCGCATAGAGGCGCAGGTAGTGTACGATGCTTTTGTGTGATATTTTATTTTCCTGGCGATCCTCGGACTTTATCCGACCCTTCACATGTTTTTAATCGTACGATTTGTTGCGGTAGGGTCTCCAGGGGGTAGTGTACGACGTTTGAAATTACTCTTTTTTAGTTGGCTAGGTGCTTGCTTAGTTTTCTTCCGAGGCTCTCGATCCACCGGCGAGCGTTTGTAAGCGGTCTGAATGTGTTACAGATAATTATCATTGTTTAACGTCGATTAGGGCTCTAGGTTATGAGGCTTCACGTGGAAGGAAGCTCCTTGCCTTGGCTGACCACCATGTACCTGTCGGATTTTGTCTGTTAAGGTCGATAAGGTCAATTAGCAGGATAGTCTGCAATCTTCATGCTTTTCAATTTTTTATTACCCTTGCGATCCTCGGACTCGACCCGACCTTTGGCAGTTTTCATCTTAGGATTTTGTTGTTTTAGGACCTCGGTGCACTCCCATCTTGTAGCCTGACGCGTTTGCAATTGTTGGCATTTGGTAAGCGAGTTGCTTGCTTACTTAATTCTCTGCTGAGGCTCTCGATCCAGTGGGCGGCTTTTGTAAGAAGCTGAAAATGTGCTCAGACATCACCTCTAAACGTCGATTAGGGTTCTAGCTTAGGAGGCTTCCCGTGGAAGTGAGCTTCTTGGGAGGGACGATTTGCCTGTCAGATTTTATCTGTTGAGGTTAATTATGTGCCACACTTTAAAGGCACAGCGGTTTATGCAAGTTTGGAAGAATCCAAAGTGCTATTTCGTGTAATGCTAAAACAATGGCAGATGATTTTACTTTGGAGTGGAAGTGACAGGGTTTCCTATTGAATGCTTCAGACGTCCAACTTCCTTTTTAACTGCGGAAATCTGGTCTCTGGAATAGTTTCTAACGTACTTTTATGGCCTATGTCGTGTTTTGTTTTGCTCAGCCGACTATCTTCAGAGAAGGAGTACGAAAGGAGCAATACTGACGTTGATAAAAATTGAATCGCTGAGCCCTAGCTCAAGATGGATAATTCTTGGCGTGCCTCGTTGGCACATGATTCTCGGCAGAAAATTGTGAAAAGAATGTATGTTTGAAAATTCTCAGCCTCATCTCTCTCATATATTGCTCATCAGGACCTACTCGCACAAAAGTGATTATGATCTCAGAGGTTTCTGTATCCTTCTGTGTCTGGCATATTTTATGTCTGTAAGAATGCTGTTTGAGTAGCGTCGGAAGCGATTCGATTACCTCTCAGGTCGTGCTTGAGATTTGGCCATCCGGTTGGTCATGTGAAGAACGATTGCAAAGCTACAGTTGATAGTAGTGCACATGAATACCTTGCTTAGGCCCTTCTTTTATCTCGGTGGGGTGGCACGGGGGACGCATATGCCTGTGATCAAGATTACGGATTATATAATTTCCATGTTTAATGAATGATTGATGGAGTCGGGCTTCACTTTGGTTGTATGTTCATGTGAATCTACTCTTTTGTTTGCAGTATGGACACGTTGCAGCGTCACATGCCTGTTGCAGGACAGGATGGCGTGGATGAGCTCCTCAAGATTGCATGGAGATTTGAAGAGAAAATCTTTCAAGCTGCAACTGATCAAGTGAGTCTTTGCTTTCCAACAACCCAAGTTCAGTGTTTGATCGCAAGAGAGCTTTTATTGTCAGACGATTACCTCTCTTGAAGGACTCAGAGTGCATATTGCCACTTTTTGATTCCTATATTGTATTCGATGCTGACAAAGTCAGCTGAGTATGGGCACGCAATTGACAAATTATATGGGGCATGTCTACAGCAAGATTATCTGCGAAAGATCTCGCTTAAGATGTTGTCCCTTGAAACCAAGGCCAACGGGAATCCGCTCCAAAGCAGGCATCCACCTGGAGCACAAGCAGTGCCACAGGCAGGAATGAAGCAAGTAGACACAGGTTGATTCTCGATGCCTGAATTTTCAAGTTTGTCGACTTGGCACGTTCTCATTGCTGTAGGGTGAAGTGGGGATGTCTTTCAAGGGGGACTTCTCTTTTCTAGGGAGTCTTAGCGTGTATCTCTTCGGGCCACTTCCATCGAAGTAACACTTCGACATTGGCGAAGATTTAATCCATTAGTGCGGGTGCACTCTATGATATCTAAGTCCCTTGTATCTACATTGTGAAGGATTATCTTTACATACTCAACGGATGATTTAAGTTAAAGAGTTGCTTAGGTGAATCCATCACTTTCGAAGATAACTGTAAGCTTTTACGGCCTTACTTTGTAGCTGTTGATGTGTTCTGTTCTACAGC
The DNA here is from genome assembly GCA_951230915.1 of Antitrichia curtipendula. Classification (NCBI taxonomy): domain Eukaryota; kingdom Viridiplantae; phylum Streptophyta; class Bryopsida; order Hypnales; family Leucodontaceae; genus Antitrichia; species Antitrichia curtipendula. The sequence continues at coordinate 29,687,183 of OX579634.1, read as the reverse complement.
TGCTATGGCGATTCGAAATTCTGCTCAAACGTTGGGTAACGGAGTTCTGTCGGGGAGCCAGGCTCAACAGCAGCTCCAGCAACAGCAGCAACAACAGCTCCAGCAACAACGTCAACAGCACCAACAACTACTTGCACAGTCTCTCCAGGCTAATGGAGCTGGTGTCATTCCAACCGCAGCCACGGGCTTGTCCGCAATTGCTGGCGTGCCCCCAAACCCCATGACAGCCATGGCTGGTCAGGCCATGAATCCAACAATGATGAACAACCGCTTACAGCAGATGCAACAGCAGCAGCGACAACAACAGCAGGCTGTGCAGCAACAGCAGCTGCAGCAGCAGCAGCAGCAGCAACAACAACAACAACAACAGCAACAACAACAGCAACAACAACAGCAACAACAGCAGCAACAACAGCAGCAGCAGCAGCAGCAGCAGGTATGTACATTTGAGAGCTTTGTCTCTTACTTAAGGTCCTGGTTACTGGCAAGTGCTTGGTCGCACTGTGTACCAGTTGCGGTTGTGCTCATTCTCTTATGTTCTCAAATGTGAATATACCTCTAGTTAATGTGCAAAGATCACTCCTGATGCAATGATACTCTCACGCGTAAGACTGGTGATTATTAAGACGTTAGGAAGTTTTGAAAGCATGTTCTTTAAGCTGAGGTCAGTGATGGTTGGTTGAAGCAGAATAGTCAACAGCAACAATTGCTATATCAGCAGCAGCAACAACAGAGATTGCATAATCAAGCGCTTCTGAAGCAGAAATTGCAACAGCAACAGCAACAACAGCAGACACTTCTCCAACACCAACAGCAGGTGAGAAAGACATATTAACATCACTTTAATCTTACTTTTGGGTCAAATTTTAACATAATTCTATCAATTTATATTGTGATTGATGTGGGTTGGAGAGACTTCTCGGTCCATCTAATGCGCTTGTTCCGCCAGCGAAGTTATGAATTTCTGTATCTTACCAGTGAGAACAATGAAAGTCTTTTTCAGTATATGGTACAAAGTAACCACCGTTTCAAAGTCGTGTCTGTGACCAGCGTCCGGAAGATGGAAGTTTTTGTAGCCTCTTTGAAGCGTTGGGTCATAGTTTATTTTGTGGTCAGAAACCAACGCCATATTCAAGACATTACTTGCCTCGTAAGTAGCTATAAAGAGATCAACACCACCTAGGAGTTGTAGAATGACCCTCAGTGTTTTCAGACAGGTTTTGCTGAGTTATAGCTCTTTGAACCTGTTAAATTATTTGGTCGTTTGTTTTATTATTGATTATAACGACTAGAGAACCTATGGTGCAATAGGTCGAAGCAGATTTTGTGATGTTCATTTTGCATTTAGATTTCAAGTGGTATTTATTAAGCAATAAATTCTTTATATTGGACCAGGTTTCTGGTTTGCAACAACAGCAACCTGTCAACCAGCTCTTGGCCCAAAGCAATGTCATGGGCCAAGGTAACGCGATGGGCCAAAGTAATGCTATGGGTCAAAGCAATGCAATGGGTCAAAGCAATGCAATGGGTCAAAGCAATGCAATGGGTCAAAGCAATGCAATGGGTCAAAGTAATGCTGCACTACAGCAGCAGCAACTGATGCAACAACAGCTTATGCAACAATCCAAACAACAGCAAGTCCAGCACCAAGTGAGTAATTTAGTTTGTTATGTTATTCATTACTGCGTGGGTAGTAAAGAGTTGGGGTGGTTGTAGAGTAAACTAATATTACAGAACTGAGATCCAAATTTTTGGTTGTTCCACTAATACTTTGTTACTTCCACAGCAACAGCAACAGCAACAACAAAATCAGCAGCAGCTGCCTACAGCTACGCCCACTCAATCGCAACAGTCGCAGCAATCCCAGCCCATTGTGCAGCAGCCTGGTCAGTCTGTTCAGCAGCAGTCGGGCTCGAATCAGCAATCCCTGCAGCGTATTGGACAGCCAGGTATTTTAATCACTTTTGAAGTTTACGGTTTTCTTGCTAATATTAGGGGTTCTTTACGTTTCAGAATTTTTTATATTTGGTTACTTGTAAAATTTACAACTGCCTCAAATTTTTGGTTTTTGAAATGACAACTTCCAAAAATTTTGGTTGTCAAATGTTAACCTTCTAACTTTTTTGGTTTCAGTCATATTTTTCCATGAACTACTCCTAATTCCATTTCAAATTTACAATTACGAGCAAAAGAAGTGGCAAAACATCAGAGGATGCAAATATGTTGTCATTCCGAAAACCAAAATTTGGAGGAAGTCATTTCGAAAAGGGGACACATTGTTGTAAATGGACGCCAGCCGTTAATTTACAACAATGTGTCCACCTCAGTACCTATGTGGATTTGCTCGAAAAATGAAGCAGAAATCAATAAACATTAATCAATCTTAAATTCAGTGGCCTTTCTTAGCCCACCATTTTACCCACACTTCTTCAATCAACATCAATCAATCCTAAATGGATTGGGGAGGGGTAGGCTAGGTAGGGGGTTATTGGGGAGGCCGGAGGGGTATCTGGGGCTCTATGTGGAATGGGCCAGGTATGAATGACTCGCAATACCTTTTTTATTTTCTCCTGGGACACCTTTCTTGTTGTCTTACTATGCTCGATTAAGTTCGAAGTCAAGAGGAAATGACTTATATTGATGTCAAAGGGGACATAATGTTGTACGTGGACGGTAAGCCGTTCTACCGATTGCATTAGATGTCTAGCATTATCAGGGAAGATTCCAGAATTGCTCTTATATTTGTAATTTCTCTGTTACATTATTGGGTCACAATTGGGTCATACTTCAGCAATGAATGCAGGAGGTCTGCTGCAACAGCAGCAGCAACAGCAGCAACAGCAGCAGCAGCAGCAACAACAGCAACAACAGCAGCAGCAACAGCAGCAGCAACAGCAGCAGCAACAGCAGCAGCAACAGCAGCAACAACAGCAGCAAAACATGCTACTTCAGAATCAACAACAGCGTGCTATTCCTGAGCCATCAACAGGTATGCCTTCATCTTATCTGTGCGGTGTCAAAATATGTGGATATCCAGCTCCATTGTGATAGTGACCTTGATGCCAGACGTCACCTGGTTTAATTACGTACATCGCTGTTTTGTATCCCCCCCCAACCCCCAACCCCCCTTTTTACGTGGACTGCAGGGGGTTCTATGAAACTGACTTACATTATATTGCATTTAATTATGTTTGCATTAATTCTGTGCGCAATTTGTTAGCAATCTATGATGGAATGTTGGGCGATGTTATTTTTATGCTTTGGTCTGGGTGCATGCTGACCAGAAACTGGTTGCTATATCACAGCATCTGTTGAATCATCAGCTCATTCTGGACCTACCGGAGCTGCTGCAGGCACTGTTGACCAACGCGAACTTGTTTGGACCAAGGTGCGTAGTAATTCATCTAATTTGTATGGGCCTTTGCAAGTTTTGACTGTTTTGCGAGCCTGTTAATGGTTCCTACTGAGCTATATACTTAACAGTTAGTTGGTTTGGTTGTATAGCTTCAACTTTTGAAGGACAAATACCTGCAAGACATGAATGAGCTGCATGGAATGCTTTCAACCCGCAGTACTCAGGTATTTACAAGTAGATAGCTTGCAATGCTCATGGGACTCAAAAATTTGAGTTTGGGAATTGTTGGATCTTTTTTGAGTTGAGGGGTCTTATAATGGAAAGACCAGGGCCTTCGATTGATTTTAATGTGCTTGATTGATTTTTTGTCAGTTTGATGTGCGTGTCTGGAGATAGTCAATGCAGATAAGATTCTCAGTGAAATTGAGCTGAAAATTCTGAATTTGGTTGAAAATTTATGAAATGTGACCTAGTTTCCTGCTGTAACCATACCCCGCACAGACTCAAGCTGCATTGCGATTTCTTCTGATTTGAATTTTGTATCCTTGTGACAGCCTATGCCTGCCGAGCAGTTGCAGAAGCTGAAGCATTACAAGGATGTCCTGCAGCGAATGATTCCATACTTGCGAGTCCCAAAGGACAGAGTACCGAAAGAGTTCAATCAGGATAAAGTGGATGCTTTTGAAAAGCAGATTGTGAACATCATGGAGACTTTTAAGAAGAGGCGGCATCCTCAAGCAGCCCCTGGTGGCCCTGCTGCCCCTGGTCAGCCTCCTCCAGCTCCACAGGGCCCAGCACAACCAGTTCAGCCAGCACCCGTCAATCAGCCTGACCAAGTCAATATGGCTGGTAGTTTAGCACAAGCACCACAACAAGCACCAGCTCAAATGGTAATATACATCTCGGGCATACTGTTGAATCTACTGTGTTTCAGCTTAAGCGCTTTGGTAGGAAGCGTTTCTATTTACCAGTACAAAGAAAGCGTAAACAAGTACATGGAAGCATTTTTATTATCCGATTGCAAAACAAAAGTGGGCTTCCCTATTTCCTTACCCTAGATCCATAAAACACGTGACTGACGTTAAATCTGGCATTTAAGTATGGATATGCTTTACCGCTTTAATCTGGTTCGTTTTCACAGCCGGCAAATGGACAGATACTTCAACAAGTCTCAAGTAATAATCAGTCAGTGCAGCAGCAACTGCCACAGAACCAACAGCAACTGCAGCAGCAGCAGCAGCATCAACAACAGCTGCTCTCTCAGATGCAACAAGAAAAGCAGGCTCAGCTGAGTGGGGGAGCATCTCAAGCTGGAGGAAGCATGCTTCAGCCCGCTAATAATGCGTTGACATCACTACAGCACAACGCGGGAAATGTGCAGCAGACTCTTACTGGGGCCCCACTGCAGACAAATATGGTACCAACATCACAGGCCATAGGAGGTGCACTGCCTACTAGCAGTACAGGGTCAATGGGTCAGAGTGGACTGTCTACTTTGCAATCAAACTCTGTGGTATTTGCTTAACCCCTACACGTACTGGTAATTATCTTTTATAGGACTGTATGTTCGCATATTGAAGAATGTTTAAAGAAAGGGTCCGCATATTGTTCCAAGAAAAAATTGACTCTTTCAAATCTGTTCTGTAAGCATTCTGATTGAAGGAGCAGAATTTTTAAAGAGGATTGCTTATGTTGCATGCGTTTGGTGTTTCTGTAATACAGAATGCTCCTGGCAATGCTCTGCAGTCTGGTATGAACCTGCCGCAATCCAATGGAGTCAGTTCGCAGACCGGGGTGAACAATTATCAGCAAAGTCCCAGCAACTCATTGCAGCAGAGTGGGGTCACGATTCAGAACGGTAGCAGTGTCACTTCGTTGGCCAGTCAGAATGGCGCAATTCAGCAGCAGCAGCTTTTGCAAGCCCAGCAACAGCATCGATTATTGCAGCAGCAGGTTGAGTTTTTCCAATCCATTGAAATTCACTTATACGAGCAGCATCCTGATAATTGGAGCTATGAAAGTTACCACGTCAAATGTAGTCTGAATGGGTCAGTTTTTGAGCATTTAGAGATATTCTTTGGTCCTTCAAATTACAGATGGGACTCTCCCCTATAGAGCCAGTCGAGATTTATCAGGTATATTTTGTGAAATTAATACAGGACTTGCGACAATTGCAGCAACAACAGCAGCTGCTTCAGCAACGGCAGATTCACCAGAAGAATCAGGCTGCTCAGCTGCAAGCGTTTCAATCCCAGCAGGTCTGTGTCGCTATTGCAGCGTTTTCTTTGTTCTCCTTTCAATTTACTTACGAGTGGTAGCAGGAGTGTAATCATCAGAGCTTCAAATGCACCTCCGTACTGTGTAATGGATGTATTCTTAAGTCATCGTTTTCTTTTTGCTTGCAGCAACAGCAAATGTTAGATCCATACTCAGACTTGAAAATGGATGCCGCCCTGAAGGCTAAGCAAGCAGCAGCCGTCAAGCAGGTCTTTTGTACACGCAATCTATGTGATGGATGGGCGTATCTTTTAACATATGCCAGGACCTCAACATATGTACAGTAGATATGGTTATACATTATTGGCACTTGAGGTCATCTCTTGTTGATGGGTTTGGGTGTAGCAGGTCTTGTTTTTGATGTAAAATGGCGTGGCACAATATGTTTCAGAAATGTATCGCGCAGTCATTTAACAAATATATAACCTGTTGGTGTCCAGGCAATGATGCAGCAGCAGCTTAATTTGAAGCAGCGTCAAATGTTTCAGCAGCAATTGCAGCAGCAGCAGCAGCAGTCTCACAAAGTTGGGTCTCCACAGCTGGTCTCTTCTCCTCAGCTAATGCAGGCCCCATCCCCGCAAATGTCGCAGCAGATGTCACCTCAGACTGATCAAACCTTTACTCCCATGCAGATACAGAAGGTGAGATTTTCAGTTCTCTATTCACATTTTGATGTCGTTCATGGAGTCTTTCAATGATTCTATATGTGCACCGTCATTTGTGCGAACTGGACTAGATGGTTCAAACAGCATGGAGGCTCAGTGTACTTTGAGGATAATATGCTCAACTGGAAACAGTAGACAAGTTGTAGCGCAGTACCTTTTTGTGATACGAAGTGAAGTTGACGGGGTTTTGTGCATTGTTTTTGTACACTTAGACAAGCACACCACCATTTCGGACACCATCCCCTTCAACTCTGCCGGCCACCCCTCCCACTCAAGATGAGGCAGATCATAAGGGACCTACACCATCCTCAAACTTCGTACCAACACCTAATACCCTGCAGGCTTTGCAATCACATATGGGTAGTGTAACACGGGCCATCAATACTCCTGGCATGCCAGTGTCACCGCTCATGGAGGGTGGCTTCTCGCCAAGCCCTGCCCAGTTAGGGATAGCGCATGATGCCGTGCAAGCCTTTTCGCCTGGGACACCACTTGTGGACAAGACAAATTCGACTGAACCTCCGCTCGAGCGATTAAAGAGATTGGTCTGGCCTCTACTCTATACATTGTTCTCGTGTGGCTGTTTATGTTCATTTCATTCGTCGTCTATTCTACTATTTTAACCTGAATATTGAATTGTATGTAGCGTGAAAAAGATTTACACCCAATAAATTGTCGACTTCAATATTAAATGCAGAATTTTCTCACCTTTTGTACGTGTTTCAGGTTGACACCAAGTCACCGGCTTGTCTCCGAGCAGCTGTGGACGATATGAATGATATAGTCAGCTGTGCAGAGAAACTGGGGGCGTCTGCTCCAGGGACTGGCTCTCGCGCTGCAATTGGAGAGGATCTTCCTGCTAAGACAAGATCGTTGCTCCAAGTCCGAGCGAACTCACAGGAGAGTAGTAACGTTCCAAAGAAGAAGCGACGTGTGGATTCAATAGCGCTAAACATGATATCTGCAGATGGGACGATTTCCAATACCCTACACAGGCCTTACAACAACTCAGGACACTTCATGGTCTCACATATCAATAGCCCCCGCATTAAGGTTTGATCTCTCTCAATCGTGATCTTATTCAATGGTCTTTCTTCTTGAGTTCTGTCATCAATCTTGATGTGAATTTTAGCTCAGCCCTGCAAATCTGTTTGCTTTGACATTATCAGATCACACCGGGTTTGGAGGAGGAGATTAGGAACATCAATAGCCGCTTGATTGATACTATTGTCGAAGTCAGCGCTGAGGCCACTGAGGAGGTCGCGGCAAGAGGCCAGAATGGCATTGTGCTTTCTTGCTGTTACAAAGGCAATGCTTTGAGTCCGAATTTGTACTTCCTTCAAGCCAAAGAGTATTCTATGGTAAAACTTCTAGCCAGTTCTCGGTTACTTTGGTCGACATCATAAGTGTGCTAATGATGTTTGCTTAAACCCATTTATTTGCGTCGGTTTTAAGATTAACTGATTTTGCATCTGCGAATATTTAGTTGACAAGAATCCGTCACTGTGGATAGTTGCAAATAATTTCAAATCGCCCTTGTTTGTGGGTTGCTGAATCATCAATGTATTGAAAAACTGAATAAAGCTCTTGCAAAATGACAGGTATCCAAGGCAGTTCTGTATTTGACAATACCACCTACCTACCCTGAAAGTTCTCCAGACATCTGGTTTGACCAATCAGCTCCTCAAGCAAAGTAAGCATCAATTGTACATTGTTTTTCTTCATTTTAGTGTCGGACTAACCAGTTCTATATGTTCATCCTATTCTCTTAAAATTTCAAATACACAATTCTACCACAAAGCAAGGATATCAACTCTTTTTTTTCATGTTTTTTCATCAGTATTTGTGTAAGTTAACTACTACATGCCCAAGCTTATAAGAAGGCCCAAGGGGGAAGCTAATAATCAATTACCTTTCAAAACATATTATATAATCCAGAATGAAATTTTTTTTCTTTCTACTGGTACAGTTGATCACCTTGAAGCTTCCTAATGGTTTATATGAAATCCTATAGATATGGAAGCACCCATTTTTAGCCTATTGGGCACTTAACGGATTTAACTCCTTTTGTGCCTGAACTAGAATTAGAAAGTTTTCTTTGGAATCTAAAAGTCCATTATTCAAAAATGTAGGGCTAGGTGGTTGTTTTTTCCCTATTGATATGATTCTTTGATCTTCCTAAATAAATTATTTCAACTCAGATTTGGTCATTGCTAATGTTCACCATTAGGGCATCCAGAGGTTATTATTACTCTATGAACGAATATGTTCGACAATCACAAGACAGCGCTATAAATCAGATATCATGCCTGTTCATCATTTTGTACTGACCAAAGCTCTGGATCATGGCAGTCACTACTGTTTCAGGGGAGCGCGAGATGAATTTACGAGGAACGTCCGTTGCTTGCAAACACCCCTGTCCGTGACCTCTATTGCCACATCCTGGGATGAATGCGCTCGTAATTCCCTGAACGAGTATGCCACCCAGCAAGGTGGTGGCAATTTTACCACAGCAGTCGGTTTATGGGAGACAGGCCTGACTGCCTGATTCTCCGTATTTCCAGTCATCAGTAAGTTGTATTGGGGCTATCTGCTGTGACAGATTTATTTTTAATATTACTTTGTAGTTATTCGAAGCATTTGAAACGTGTCTCTTTGTGCGGAAAGGAAAAGTTTCATAGCACGAATTCACGGTTGTTGTAGAACCCTTGCGCGGGTGCATAAGTTCAGTTTTATGATTTGGATAGTGCATTAGTGTAGATTTTATAAACTCTTGAAGTAGATTCCCAGGAGCAATGGACTCTGCTCCCATTTGTAAAGTGTAGGCATAAGTTACTTGTACCACAGTGACTCTTGAATGTAAAAATAGACTCCAATTCAAAGACATTTTCTTTGATTTCAGGAGTTGTTTCAATGCTTCACAGCGACTTAAAGAACAGGTTGCACTTGGGAATCCGCTGCCTTCAGCACTTCAAAAACTTATAGATTGGTGATTGAATCTTACGACCCTTGAGTCGCCAACCTACTGTTGCAGTTGAGTTTTTAAATCGGCCACTTGGGTGTATTCATTTATTTGAATTTATTATTAGCCTGTTGGAATTTCACCTCAATATAAGGTAGGGGACTCCCCAAAGTGTTGTCCTCACTAAATGTACAATATAGTTAATCAATATCTACCTCCATTGAAGAAATTATTATAGAGCATCTACCAAAAAATATTTGGCTCTTCTTTATTTTTACATGGAACATTTTTTGGTGCATTGAAACCTTCTTTTAGTTGCAAACAAGAAAATATAAAAATTTGATGAATCTATTAATAGTAATAGGGAATGCTATTATGTGAGTGGTGAGCACTGAGTACAAAAAAATGGATTTTAGCAATTAATTGTGACATTTTATAATATTTTTGAAACATTTTCTACTTATAGGAGGGACTATGACCGGGGATTCTGTTATAGATTCCTATAACTAGTAAAAAAAAATTGTGGATATTTTTCAAAAAATGAAGTGGGTAACTATGGAAATTTGGCAATAGTAAAGCCTATATTCGTGGGGATTTGATAGTGGTATAGCCTCTATATCCATGGAGAATTTCCAGTTGTGAAGCCTATATTTGTGGAGAATGAGGAGTAATATAGCCTATATATGTGAAAAATTAGCAATAATAAAATTTATATCCATGAATGAAATGTAAATTAGTTTGTTCATGCATACGTTTAATTGTTGTCTATCATATCTTTGTTGTTTTTGTCCTACTTTGAAGGTTAATTTAGAATATGGTATTAGTTTAAAAGAAATCCATTAACAATTAAGACTAAAAACAGATGTCTTAGGGTAGCTGTAACTAAACGCATCATCATTTCAGCAATGACATATAGATTGTAATGATCCGTTTATTATAATTGAAAACCATTGCAAAAATAACAAAGGTAACAGACAAAAAGATGATGTAATAGATAAAGAAGAAGACGATGTTGAGCTCAATTGTACTTGGATTTACTGAAACGAAATACAAATGAACTTGAACTCTGAAATAAAACAAAATGTAACTATTCCATGTCCTCGCTACCAATTCCTTCATGTGCCTCTACATCTAGGTATTTCAAAACACCCTTGTAATAATTCTAGACTTCACGTTGAAGTCGTTGAGAGTTTAGCATCAATATCATTGCCTCTGCTTGTTCAACATAAAGTGCAAGAGTAAATGAAGATGGTGTAGATGGTGGTAAGGGCCTCAATATAGAAGGTGTAAGAGAAGTCTGGTGCACTCTGCAAAGTAATATAAAATGAATGAAATTCCTAAAACTTTAAATGAAATACATATTAATGTGAATAGATAAAATAACGTAATAAACAATGAAACTTACTCACATAAAGGAATGCGGTTGCTCTTTTGTTTCTTTTAAGGCGCTTGTCCTTGCATATGTCGGACGGGTTTCCGCTTCTCGAATATCGGGACAGTAGGTGATTTGGGAATGAGTGGTGCCAAGAGAGATTGAAAAATCTCTTAATCTTCTTTGAAAGCGACTATGTGTTGGCTAAGTGACTGACAAGCGTGAATAGCAGGTCCTGCACAACATAGAGCAATGACAAATGATGCTTTAATACTCAATGAAGTAGAAAATTGTAAATGAAAGGCAAAATAAATATGGAGTGAATGCAAACCGGTAGAGGCATTCCAATCGAGAACAATGTCCCTAATGGAGGTAAGCAATTCAATCATTGACTTCATCAAGTCATCGGACTTCTCTCAAGGGCCACGCCATGGTGATTCTCCATGCAAATGCTGAATTGAAGCGTTTACTGGATTGAACAATATGATTGTGAAGCTCCTCTAAAGAAGCGCTAATGTGGAACCTAGAGACATCAGTGGTATCTCGTACAAATAATTGGACCCAAAATCGCATGCCTTGAAACAAAGTACTGTTCCTAAAAGACTTTGATAGCTTTCACGTTCCTGGAATTCTATCACCAAAGCTGTGGTTAAGCCTAGCCAGGAAGATTGGGTCAAAATTGTTTGCCTGTCGTACCAGAAAGACGCCGTGTCATCTAAATGTATCGGTAACAGTTCCAGCCAATTTTCTTCAATTCGATCCCCATTTGCCATACAAGCGCGTTTAAATTGCTTCAGAAACCTCTCAGGGTCTTCTCTCTCTTTCCCCGTAAAAACTGGTATAGCCACCATGTTTGTTGCAGTCCGTCTTTCCTTCAGATTAATGTTTACACTCACAGCCTTCAATGGCGATGCAACTTCCATGTCACGAAAAGACTTAAAACTGATTGCAGTCTTTCTGGATTCTGTTCCATCGATACCCTTTTTTCTTTTATATAATCGTGACGTCTACAGCTAATTAATCCTCATCTAGACCATTAGATAGGCTTAACATCAATCTTTGGAGGATTTTTTTGCTGCGGCATCTGCCTCTTAATTTTGCTCTCTCGGGATATGTCGGATCTCCACGGTCTTAAAACCATGAGTCAACTCCTTCACAGCTCGATAATAAGGGACAAGTTTTTCCGATCTAACCTCCCAGTTTCCGGACACCTGGTTACATATTAACTTCGAATCTCCTAAGACCTGAATATGTCGCACTTTTTTTTCTTTCGCTATCTCCAAACCTGCGACCAAAGCAGCATACTCGGACTGGTTACAGGTCAAGCCTTCGCCTAAGTCTTGATGATACGTCTCCTTTACACCGTTCGGATTCTCCAAGATCACTCTAGCACCTGACCCAAACTGTTTCGAGCAAGATCCATCGAAATTAAGTTTCCAGGGTTTCATCTTAATTCGTGAGTCATCGTTAAATTTACGAGATGCATGAACTTCCTTGCTCTTGATTAAGCTGATCACAGTTCTTGAATAATATGTGAAGGTTCCGCATATGAGCCTTCTTCTGCAAAAAACTGCGAGTTAACCTCATCGTATTGCATCATCTCATTGTATCGAGCTAATGCAACTCGATAGCTTTCCGGTGCGTTCTGAATTCTGTAGGAATTCGTTTCGATCTCAGGTGTATGCGCGGTCTCCTCAGGCCTCTCAGGTGTTTGCAGTGTCGTTTCCAACGTGAAACTTTCGAGATCGTTCACCTGTTGCAAGTTCTCTTCTTCGGAAGATCGCCGAAAACACATGTTCACTGTTCCTTCTTATATTCTCATAACCTCGCTCTCACCCTTTCGACAGTCCTCTTGTAATACACTTTTGTAATACCTTTCGAGTCCCGGCAACAGAACCAAAGATGATGAGGTAAAATAATGCCTAACAAACTGCCATTCGTGACTGAAAATCAACCAAGCTTCACACACACAGGATGCGGTTAAGATTGTCTTTATTTCCTTTTTTGGTCCTTCACGGACGTGCTTACAGTTGATTTATCTTCCCCGTCTTCCTCCTTTTATCCTCTCCTTAACTGCTCAGAAACTAGGACGATAACCGAACACGAACTTCTCATTGGATGAAGGTATAACTACCATCTCAATAGGTCGGGAAGGATGAAATACCTAAGCCTAAATAACCCGACTCAGTACAATTCCGTTTAGTATGAGATTTCCCAAATTTGAAGATATTGATACATTTAAAATAGCAAATGAAATTTTATACAATCAACAGATCAAATTACCGTGGCAGAAGGCTCTTGAGGTAAAGCTAGAGGGAACTCGTTTAACCCCAGAATGTCCTTGCAGACACATTCTGTCCGTGGTTTTTATTTCGGGTGGATTTACGGTGAATTAAAGCTCTATCTTGATTTTTTGTTCACTACAATACTGTTCATTGTTAAGTTTTTTGACTGTTGGCATTTCCCAATTTACTGTGTGACGTGTCTTCCGTCTTCAGTGGCCACATCAACGTGGGGGGGTCACTATACAAGCAGGTGCGGTACAAGAGCCACCTCGGATTTGTAGGTCCACCTCGGATTTTGCGGGAGGGTTAGGGCTCGGGTAGGAAAGGACCACCCGACAAAATAAGCCGTTGGCAGCCACGGTTCCCCCATTGGGACAAGGGTTTCCCACCAACCTTCATCATCCTCATAGTCGTGCGATGCTTCAAACGAAGTGCAAGACAACAAGTTCTCCTTTATGTGAGTAGATTAGAAACTTGTTTAGGGTAGGGTACTTTGGATCCTTGTAAGGACCACTCGGAAGAGGTAGTGGAATTTGGGAGGAGGACGGAATTTTCAGTTGTAGCAATAGAGACCAAGGCAAGGACGAGGCGATGATGGGCACGATCGTGGGGGATGTTTGTGGAGGCACGTTGCAATGAATGTTCATCGTGGGATTAGTGGGTGTAGGATTTGTTGTGTATTTGTTTGCAACCACTACCTCCTCTCTTTCCAAGTTCATTTTCCTTCGTACCTTGTTTGCGCCGCAATTTCAAACGGCATGGCGATGTTCTTCACGGAGTCGAGCTTACAAACTCCGCCGTCTTGTTGGGGAGCAGCCCGTACAATTGATCGCTAGCTTGTGGAGATGGAAGCCATTGATGCCCAGATCACAACAATTCTAAGTTGCTTGAATTCCGACCACTTGCTTGTTCTACCACGTTGCGCTTGGATTCTAAATTGGCCTCCTGTGTTGATACCACGACATTGGATAATTCTATTTTATAGTAACGTGGCTTATCTCTTGGGCTGGAAGCAAAAATATGACTTTCCGAACGAGCTATTTCATGTCGTACGAGAAACTTGGCCGGATGTAGATGAGCTCCCAACTGTCGGACAAGGCAGCGGCCCGCCAAGCAATACATGGCCGGCTACTGGTGCGGTTGCCTGCATGAAAGCGTCGAGTGAAGTGGCAAGAGAGAGAGTGAAGGAGGGTGCAATTCACATCGACGGACTCGGAGAAAATTCAAACCAATTGATGTTGTTGTCTCCAACGAGGGCCACCTTAGAAGCATCATTGGCAATCGGCTCGGTCCCAAGTCCATCATCCCTCCACGAATTGGAGGAGGCTGGACATGCTCCACACGCTAATCATGCGAGGATCAAAGGAGTCGGGGCTAATTCTACTTGTTCAAGTAGTGGAGACTCTACCGGCTGCTCTGCCAAGTGCCACCATTGTAGCCGTTAATTTGCTCGAAAGTAGTCCGAAGACCCCTTATTCATAGAAGGAATGTATGGACCTCCTAGCATTGGAGGTGGCGGTGTTGCCTTGGATAGAGAAGCCTACACTTGAGATTGCCTCTAGGGTTGGTTGCGAGGGGCGATCATGGCGTGGGGGTAGAAGGGGGAATGCTATGTACACTCGTGCATGCCAAAGGGGAGGTATACGCAAGGCCATAGTTCCTGGTTCTGGAAGAACGAGAGATGGGGTCCGCAAAGGGGATGGTCAGTAGAGGTTGCTTGCATCCTCTCAAATCAGTGAGGGAGACACGGTCACATTGCAAGCGGTGGCTGGGGGGAAGGTGTATGAATCATTGACACGGTTGAAGAGCAGCGTGTCCAAGAATTTGTGCTTCCGTATGCACGACAGTAGGCATTCAATTGCAGAAGCGGTTCCGGGGGTAATTGCAGTTGATAGCCAACATTCACGTGAAGGGTATGCCAGCGATTCAGAGGCGGACGGTTTCATCGATTAAAAAAAAACACCCGGCTCTGGGTGCGAAAGTGCCGAACGGCTCCGCACGATCAGAGAAGGGAAACAGGTAGCCAATCAACCAGAATGCTCGGCTTGTGAAAGGGACCTAGGGAGATCACTTAGAGGATCCATTAGAAACTACGTGCGTTAAGATTTTAGACCCCCTATCTTATGTTCTAAAACTTAAATGAAAGGAAAACAAAAAAATATGAGTAGATTTTCCTACTTTGAAAGTTTATGTTTTGAATTATTGATAATTTTATTTTTTAATTACAATTAGTTACTAATTTTTGAAGTAAAAATATACACTGCAGAGCTGAAAATAACTTTCACGTCCCTATTTTATATAAGAATTTATTTATTTTTAAATACACAAAAAATTCTCAAAAATAACTCTCTATTGAAAGTTTATATTCCTTGAACATTGATGCAATTGTCATCTAAATGTATTCTCTATAAACATTTGAGTTGAAAAACATGCCATTTTAGTTCATTTTTCAACCTTGTCTAGAAATCATTTAATATGGTATTTGAATGGGGAGTTTGGGGTAATAGAAACCAATAGCCTTCATTAAACAATGCTCAAAATTATAGGTCAAAATCATAGTTCATTAAAAAGTAAATAGGGGGGCAAAAAATCACTTGAACACACGTGGTTAGTTATCAATATACTAAGTGATCTCCCTGGGGAAAGGGAGTGGTGCCATAGTCTGCAGTGGTACAACTGCTGCATCGATGGCCAGGAGTGTGAGGAGGTGGGGTGCGTTGGAGACATGCGGACAGCGTTGGCGGTAACCACGGATGACCCCGTTGTCACTCATGTTTGGGTTTCGCGGTCCTTGTTGGAACTGAGCCCCCAACTTATTGCTAAGAACATGCTGTGGAAAGAGGTATTGAGAGAGTTCCAACATCTCATTACTCAGGTGGTAATGTACAAAGTAGACTTCAGTAGCGTGCTTGGCATCCGGGCAATTCCAAAAGAAGACTGCATCCCTACGAGTGAAGGTGACTTATCAGAGGCGGCTTTGAGGGTGGAAGAAAGCATCAACAACTCTATGATGTTGAGGCAAGAGACTACTTTCACACTGAGCCTGCCAGCCTATCTTGGTGATGGAGCAGAGGAGAGCGATGAAGCAGCACCTGATCCAAATTAAGAAGGTGAATGCCGAGATTTGAAAGGCAACTCTGATTTAGGTAACTCTGATTGGTTGATGTTGGATGAGGGAAGTGAACCAAAGGTCATGAAAGATACTTTACTTTCTGTGCCCAATGTAGAGTTTGAGTCATTTGATTTTTTGCATTGTTTTGCGCCAGAACATTGGAAAGATCTTAGTACCTCTTTGATTCTGGATCGTTGTCCCTTCATCGGTCTAGCACTCGGCTTTGTCTGTCCCCAAACCCATAGACAAGTGCATGTTCACAGGTTTATTGAACCTTTCTGGCTTTTTGAAACTCTTAGAAGGATCTGTGAAAACACAAACCTTTATGCCACCTAAGCTCGGTACACCAATCCAAGGAAAACTAACGGTGGTCCCAATTAGTCTAATGTATCAACCAAAGAGATAAGCTGTTGGATAGGTATTTGCATTTACATAATTACATGGGGTTAAAAAAACAACCAAACACTTGTTTATATTGGGATAGAAGGTCTTTCTTTGGTTGTCCATTGATTAGAATAGCCATGCATAGATCTCGTTTCGAGGACATATGCTATTCTATACATTTGGTTGACAATTCAACTTTAGTTGCAGAGAAAGCATATGTAAACTATGATAAAATTGCTAAGGTGAGGTGGGTGATAAAGTCATTTGTGCAGATTAATAAAGAATTATACAACTGTGAGCAATACTTCTGTGTTGATGAAATAATGATTTGTCATAAAGGTAGAAGATGCGCCATCAAATAGTATATGCCCGCTAAACCGGTTAAATATGGAGTTAAAGTGTAGTGTAGTACAAATAGTAACATCACAAAGTTTAGACCCTACAATTTGGCAACAATTATTGTGTGGTTATCGTCGTTTTATGGGTTCGTACCATAATTGCACTGACTCAGTGTATTTTTACACACTGAATTAGTGCAAAAACAATGAATATCAATAGCGTATGGTTTATGTACTTTAACTATACAATTATTGTGTCAAAACTGCACAACAATCATATAGTTAAAGTACATAAACCATATGCTATTGATATTCATTGTTTTTGCACTAATTCAATGCATAAAAATACACTGAGTCAGTGCAATTATGGTACGAACCCATGAAGACATTGAATTAGTACAATATTTGTTAACAATCCGTTTGTCTTTAAGTTTGAGATGAAGTCCCACTATGTCTATGACCTAGAAGTCTATACAAGAAGAAAGGGTGAGGGGCCTGAGAAAGATCTTGGCTTGAAAGTAGTGAAGAACTTAGTATTGGATCTAGAGGGATTAGGTCACATTGTAGTTACCAATCGTTTGTTCACCTCCCCTCGTTTGTTCGACGACCTCCTCAAGCTAGAATTCCTTGCTACTAGTACTGTGATGCCAAATCGTATTGGGATGTTGTGAGCTCCCAATTCGTCACTTGGGACTCATAGTTTTCTTTTTTTCAAACTTTGCAGTTTAAGTCATAATTATACACAAAAAACCCTAAAAAGAGTGTAAAACCAAATTGGGTGTCACATACCAATCTAGTATTTGGTCAATAATAGAGTATTTTCCCTAGAATAATCCTAAATCCCACTTGTACATAGGTTAGATCCACGAAATTAGTGGGAATTGCTAGATGTGAGGTTTCTTATCCAAAATAGCCTAAATTCACGTGGCATGCGATTGTAGTAGCTAAATTGGTCTGAGGGCAGTCCATAGAGGTCTCTAAATAGGTGCCTGAAGATAGATTTCAATTTTTCCATTCTAGCAACGAAATAGTAAAACCCCAATTGTTAACTTGCAGGTGTCACTTCTTCAAGATGGACCAACAATGGAATCTGTGGCCACTAGATTGTGATCTTGGTTTGAAAACATGTCAAGAGGTCAGAAGCGAAATCCATTCGTCAAGATTCCTCCATATGTGGAAGATTCCATGACTATCGATAAATACAAGGAGTTGGGTTTTTGCCCTCCTTGCCAAAAATGTGCCAGTAAAGACATGAGCTGAGACATCTCTTGGAAAATTCCATGAGAGTTTCTCCAAGAAATTTCAGAATTTTTTGGATTACAGAGATATCCCTTCCAAACGGTCAACGACCTAAAAACCTGATGGGAAATTCTTAGTAATTATCCTGGGCACGATAAAAACTCACTAAAAATTAGTATAGAGTCTTTTATGCTAATAATGTACCTTGACAAGTTTCGCGACATTCTAATAGCGGCAAGTACTCAAACTGGCTAGATTCCATGGAAATTAATCACGTAGTGGGATCCCCATGACGTTGACTGGCATTCCGGGGGCATACAACGACAAAACGAAGCCAACAAGGAGTCTTTTCCTACTCCCTCACACCTACCAAAGACCCTAAGCTACTTACTTTTCTCAAAATAGGAGATCCCCAAGAATTAGGAATTTATCACAACTTGTTTTTTAATCTAGGCTAGCCTTCATTTGATGTTTTGGTACTAACTCTTGTTGTTGTTGTTGTTGTTGTTGTTGTTGTTGTTGTTGTTATTGTTGTTTTCCTTGTTGTTTTTCTTCAATCTTTGAAGAACCTTGTAGTTGTTACTAATCCTAAAGAATCCTTCCTTTATGATTGGTGATGCTGTTTAGGGAGGGCCTTTAGTTTTTGTTTTTTCTTAATTATAGTTTGTACTAACCTTTTACTAACTTGTTGTGTTGTACTAACACTTTATTTTAACACTTTGTTAGATGATTTATGTTTAGATTAACATCTTGTTTATCTTTTGTTCTTGTTTGCTAGCTAGTTTTTGCCACATACGGCAAAGCCTTGGCAAAATTGTCATAGAAATTCTCTTGTGTTTAAAAAGACGGCAAAGCTTTGAATCCCTTCTTCTACTATTTTTTTTGTTATTAAGCCATTTGGCTTTTTTTTAGTGAAAATTTGGCCAAGTTGGCTATTTCTTTGTGTTAATGTTTATTAGGATTGAAGTCAAAGCTTAAGTCAGACCACCTAGATGAAGAGTCATGTCAAATGTTAGTATAGAATCCTACAGTACACGCTTTGAGGATTCTATAAAAATAAAATACTTAAAAAACTGAGTCAAAATGAGTGAGTTATGAGAGGATGAAATTTTTAAGCACCATTTAGTAGTTAAACTTCATCCATGCATAACTTCTACTAGGAAGGTCCGATTTGCAAGTGCCTTATCAATTTAAAGAGCTGATTTTAGACTCTAGAAAGAAAAAAATATAAAATATCTAAAAATAATGACTTGTCAAAAGTCAAACCAAGAGTTAGAATACAAAAAAGTAGAATTAGGGAGAAAGAATTTAGCAATTAGAAGAAGAAATTAGAGGATAGAAACATCAATAAGCATCAAAGAGGTAAAAGGGAAGAGGAAGAATAGAAGGAATACCTCCACACGCCACACTTGCAAACAAGCACTCCCAACTCTCTCACTAGCAAAACGAAAACAACAAGAATGGAAGGAGATTAGAGGAGAAGGGATGAAGTAGGAGAAGAAAGGAGAGAGACGATAAATAGTAGCCTAAGTTGTAGGATTAGGTAGACCTAAGGGAAATCTAGGGAATTTGTGGTGACCGTTAGGAGGAGGATTAGTATGATGGAAAGGAAAATTGCGTAAGTGGTAGTTGGAGGACCATTAAAACATGACATAAGGGAATAGTGGAGAAGGAAGAAAGAAAAGAGAAGGGAACAGAAACCAATTGGCCCCGTTTGTACCACTAACCACCTCCATTGTCCAAAAGAAGACCACACCAAGCCACCGGAGGGGCGGGAGGGCAGCAACAGGGGTACAATGGTGGGAGTCAAGGGCCTTGATAATCTCCTCCACAAGTTGTAGTTTAGGGTATGCCACTAAATCCCCTCTTTTTTTTGCATAAATCCACTTAAATTAGATGCTAAAAACTAGGGCCAAGATCTAGAGTAAGCAAGAAAGGAAGTCAGGTTAGAATTGAATGTAGAATGTTGTAGTACAAGTTTGTAGGATTCCGAAAAGTCAACATTCATCAAAATTAGAGTCAGAACTAAGAAGTTACATGTGGATGAAGTCTTGTATGCAATTTGGATGAAATAAACCTAGAATCATCCAAAGGGGATGAAATCGGAAATCTGGGTTGTTTAAAAAATTCTAAGAAGTAAAAGTGAAACTTAGAAGTAAATTAGAAAGGGGAATCAGTAGTAATTAGTGGATGAAGTCTTAAACACCGATTAGCGATCAAAACTTCATCCGGCCATAACTTTTGATAGGAATGTTGGATTTGGGTAAATTTTCGGTTTTTAGAAATGGCATGAAGTTCTCTGTGACTTAAGGTTTTTAAATTTGGACTATCCTTGCTTATACATCAAACCATTTGCGGCCTCAGTTGCCGATTGTCCGTGGTTAAATCCCCACAGAGATTCCAACCCTAGGGGCCAATCATGCAAGGTTTTGATGATTAGGCATTAGTTAAAAAGATCCATTGCTTGGAAGGCACAATAGACTTACGCTTAGACACTCGCTAGGATAGAGATGATTTTGTAGGGTCCTAGAATCTGGTTGTGTACGTCTATTTACCGGGGGTGGGTAAATAAACGCCCACAAATGCCTCCTAATTTGGGGAATATTCATGGGCGGCAAAGGAACATGGTGGGATCATTGCCTAGATGCATCGCTTTAGGACCATATCTGTAATAGTTTGGTTTGATAGAATCCCTGTTTTCCTTTTGAGTACATCTATAAATACAATAGCTCCAGGTACTGTTTGTTTCAGGTGGACACGGAGTGAAGGCCAAAAGGCATTCCATACCCCACCCATGTTACTTGAATACTAAGAAATGATGAGGGGGTGGACTTAGTAGACCAGTGTAGAATGGAATACAATGCTCAATTTAGGTCGTACAAATGGTGGCACCGTTTGTTGCTTTCATTTTGGATACAACTTTAGGGGTAATGCCTATGTTCTATACAAGGAATCATGCGATTAGTTCTGGACAGAAAAAGGTGATGTCTTGTATTTAGTACCATTATGAGGTGGCAGGTTGGTTGTGCGATAGTGAAGTCATACTTGGTTGTACATCTGGTTCTTTCAACCGGAAAGACAACAGCCTACACTACTTTGCGAAGCATGAAAAGCTACGACGGGAGTGCATCGTCTGTGGCCGCAAGCAAATTCGCTTCTGTCCAGGGTGTGCCGGCGCTTATATGTGCGAGGGACGTTGCTACATCAAGGTGCATACTGTAGCACAGAATACTACCAAGGTTTTGAAGTAGGACGATTTTTGAAGGCGCTTCGGGGAGATTGCGAGAGCTTGGAGTCAGAGGTTATTGTTGTCGACGGTGGCAAGGGTCACCTAGACGGGCACTTCCCTGCTGGTACCTTGGAATTCCTTGCGTGGCTGGCATCGCCGAAGAGGTGTAGGAGTGCTTGATGTAGGTTGCACATTTGACCAGAGGCGTAGTTTGTTTTCTCAAGTGAATCCATATTTTGTAGTATCATAGCTTGGGGTACAGCGATTACCTCCGTTCGGGTCCACTTGCTGTTGTTGCTACGCATTCAGTTTGCTAATGGGTCCATTGAGATGGCCAATTTTTGAATACAGTGGTTTTGTTTTCTAATTTTAATAAAAGCAGTGAGTCCATGCAAATTGCGTGTTAAGTGAATATGAATCTTTGTCGATGTGGTGGAGATGTTGGTTTTCAAAGAACATGAAGGTGCTTTGGGACCCCTGTTGAAAACAGCGAGATCCCGGAGAGGCGGTTAGTAAAAACTGCGCCCCAGCAGCCAGTTTAGAAGAACCGCGTTTCTTCGCCCAAAGCCACGCCGGATTCCTGCGGCGCCGAGACTAGACTTCATTGGATCTATTGGATTGGTTAACTTCGATTTATTTAGTTGGAAAATGGACCGTTTGATTTTGTATATTTTTGTTGCATGATTTTTCCATGTTGAACCTAGTCATTCTGACCGTCTGGATCCACCTCAGGCAATGGTAATTTTTAACAAGGGAAGAAAAGGTCTCAGGAGCATGCAAAAACATCCTAAACACAAGATACTCTTGAATGGTCATGGGAGATTAGGTTTGTGAATTTTGATAATTTTTTTTCTGTGAAGTCAAAGTAGACATCCCAATTACCAAGTGAGAAGATAGTGGATCTCACTTTTGTTCATAGTCCACCCTACAAGGCTCAAGGTATTGTTCAATTACTGCCAAAAACATGTTTCTTGCATTGAAAATTAATGCAGTTTGGCCTAATTAGTTGTACATAGTACAAACCCTGATATTGACATACTAAAAATCTAAGCCCAATCATTCCATGAGCCTGAATATGCCAATCTATACGGTTACATTTTTCTAAACCAACTCGGTTATTTAATTAAAACCAGTTAGAAAGGGCCTCTCAAATTGATCAGAAAAATCATTAAAATTGTAAGGTTGTTCTCGGTTTAAAGCCCACTAAACGATCAGTAATTTGAAATCGTACGTTAGTGCACATTTATCAATCTTCAATTGCAAATCTCGGTCGTTGGCATGAAACAAAAGCAATGTTGCATTGTCATGGAGATAATTCTCAGCAAACTCAAAAATTATATCAATGTACTTCTCCGGCCTAACATTCCACGGAAGAATGGTTGAATTTGGCACAAAGATCCTTAGAACGGGTAAATTTTCTGGAATATCGGCAGTGATAAGATCCAATCCAGAGTGTTTGCACTTCTCATTTGAAACTTGCCGTGATTGATCTACACCAACCTGGAAAGCAAATGAATTAATAAAGTTGGAGATATGCTAAACTATAATGTCAACAGACACAAGTGATTCAATATAAATCATACCTTTGATATAAATTCATGAAGAAAAGTCCAAGGCTGAGGTGGACCACTGGGTTGTGTGACAGACTACATGAGGAAAAATAGAGAATAGTTTTGAATTAAGGATTCCGAGGAAAAATTCTACAGTGGTACAACGGATGACTTAGACTATTGAAACTGACGCTGCTTGCGTTGGTGAACCTCCATACGTGTAATTTCAAGAAGGCTGGATCCAGTAGCTTAAGAAGATGCCATGATCGGTGATAAATTCCAAGCAATTTCATCATTTCTAGTCACATCTGTAGGATTTGGTAGCACAAAATCATAGACATTTGTCCTTGTTACGAGGGCGGCAATTACAACCTGTTCAATCTCGGCCTTCATAGCCGCCTCCCCCTTTTGAGCCTCTTCAATCCCCAGCTTTGCTTTCTTAGCCTTGGTCAGACGTTTCTTCTTCTTGGAAGTCTCGTCCTATACAAGGATTGGTGGCAGAGATGATTGTTGTATTTTGATATCCTTGTCCCTAGGATTAGTTGAAATACGGATAGATGTAGAACCACAAAGACTATTGTAAAACTCTAATTCCTCGTCCGGAACAAAATTTGAGTTGCATTTGAGGTACCATCTACCACCCTGCAAAAGAGGAAAGGAATACCTCTCCTTCTGAATATCTGTGAAAATACAAATATTGGAAGAAGATTGAATCCAAAGAGATAGGAAAACAGGGCAGGAGAGTACTCCAAGCGCATTCTTTGGCATCAATTTCCTGACAATGTACCTAAAAAAATAGAGTACACCGTGGCAATATATAAATGAACTTGAAATGTAAGTAAATGAAACATTACCGAAGTAAATGAGCCTGAAATGTTGAAAGAACTAAAAATTAAGAATATGAATGAATAAAACGTATAGAGTAGCCGTTGGATGAGGTGGTCAATTCCAATAAATCATTGATGTTTGATCCCTTCAAAAATGGTGGCTTCACACTAGGATGGATGAAAAGCATGAAAGCCTTCTTCTACAATATCATACGCCATTTCTTCACATAGTCCAAAGGACGCATAATCCTAGCCTCCTAGGCGAGGCATTCCAGTCAATAATAATTGTGCCTGACTCACAAAGCTTATCGAATTCAACCATGAACAAATCCTCCAGTTGCATAGTTAAAAGAAAGATTAGAAAAGAATTAAAACATTTTGATCACAAAAAAGCCACCGTAGGAAAACTGATGTTGCCTGGGCCCAAAATGATGCATAGTTCAAGAATAAGTCAAGTGTGTTGTCTTTGAAACACAGATTTGGAAACTTGTAGGCAAATTAGATAAGAGTTGGAGAATTCTAGTGATGAAGCCACCTTGCTTTGAAACATGGCTCAGCGGCAGAGGTTGCAACCTCATGATTGTCATTTCAGTTGTTTTGAAATTACTGAAGTGATAGTTGATCTGCAAGAAAAAGAATCCCAATGAATACTTTGTAATAAAACTTTGAAATAATTAATAAACTATGCAAGCAAATCTTGAAAAGAAGGAACAATAGTTAGCTATAGAAATACCTCTTCAAAGAATCTTTCACTGTACTTTGGATTTCCAACAGAAAGATATTTTTGAAAATCCTTGTTTTTTATTGATTTCACCATCGATGCTTCCGTAGCATTCATTACTGTCCAAACACCTTCAACAGTTCTCTCTTCTGCAGGCATGACTCTTTTGTATTCGATGGCAGACCATCTTGCCATTTCAAAAACTGCAATGCAACACGCGTCGGAGTTGACACAACAATGACATTTTTTATTTTGCGGGGTAGAAATAAAAGCCACCTCCGAAATCGGCGCAACGTTGACTACAACATGTGGACCACAAAAAAAGACAAAAAATGGAAAGTTAGGGGATGTCGGCTGAACTAACCTCTTCCACGTAACGGAGTTGTAGCAAACCCTCCGCGGTACATGCGCAACCTCTTGAGAGTGCACTGCACTGGCATGACGTGTTTTCCCATATTTAAAAACCACTACATGTGCACCCAAGGTATGTGGATACACATTCCCGAAATACTGCCACAAGTGCCGACTCGTGCAACACAGGATTCGGTATGTATTGATACAACAACAAGTTCCAATATGGGGCTTCACCTACGCCACCATGTCTAGTGCAATTAATAGGGACAACCTCATTACCTTGAGAGCAGTTGTCTACTTGTCTATCATGCATACTAGTGGATGTAATAGCATAAACAACAATCATGGCTTCACTATTGTCCTCTATGCAAATATTCTTTGAGTACAGGAGCTACGAAAACATGTGCATCTCAAGAGTGCAACAACTGTACACTTGTAATATGTAGGGCAAAATTCTTCAAGCATGACCCCACGCAAGCAACAGACCAACTGCTGCACCAATATTTACATCAATGTCAGTGAAACTGAAATATATATGGCTTCCACAATATGGGGCAAAATGGACTACGATGTCGGTAAGGCCTACGGATGCGCAGAATGTAGATGGAGTGTCCCTTAAGCAAGCGAAATCTTCAACGGCCGCCCCCTTGAAGAGGGTAGCCGTGCTCCAAATCTCTTCGGGGGCATCATTCTCCAACTGCAATGCAAATGCACGGCCCCTAAAGCAAGTGGAATCTTTAATGGCCACACCACAAAAAAAGGCGGCCGTGCTCCAAATCTCTTCGAGGGCCGGCCTATGGAACAAAACAAAGGGAATTCACATCCTCCTCGTTACCTTGCTCTTACGCGATGGTATGAAGCCATCATTTCACTTTGTAGTGGACTTAGGTAATTGCTTAGATGACTGCAAGGACCTTTGTCCTCTAATTGTTGCAACGTCTTGTGCCTTCAGTGAACAACCCCTACTAACCTTACTTGTCCCTTGTGGAGTGGACATCTTTTCGAGAGGCAACTTAGCGTTGTCTTGGTCCTCAAGGCTCACAATAGAGGTTAGAGCGGCCGTTGTTCTTGATACGGATTTTTTGTGTGTCACGGTGTGCATCAAGCGTGGTTTTAGTCAATGATGTGACATACAACAGGTGAGCATGAGCATTCCGTGGAAGGGTCAGACGTACATGGGTGAACCTCAACAGACTCCACAGATGCGAGACATTGTGTCTTTTGCGTGGTTGCATCCTCGGCTATGGAAGTCCCACATACCTTAAACAACCACCAGGCATACAAGAATAGAACCACATCAACAATACTCAATAGTTAGTGTTTGGAAGTGAATATTGCAAGAAAAACTCTTAGCAAGGCATAGGCACCTACTTGCGTCCCATCCTCGGCGAGGACTGCTCCTTCGTTGTGAAGATAGCCTCCTTCCTCGTGACAACAACTTCCTCTACCGTGACGACGGCCTCCTGCGTCACGATGACGGCCTCTAGTTCAGCTGGGCCTGTTATTACGGAGGACTTTTTCCCGGGCAAGTTTCCACCGGCGTGGCATGTGGATTCTTTGAAGCCGCACATTCCTGAACTGTCTCCACCACCTTCGGCAACCGCGGCACTTGGGCAGTCGTGGAAGCCTCAGACTGCATGGACATTGGCGTCATTGTAGGGGAATGTCCCGATAAGGGGAAGTCAAACTCTACAAAGCAACCTGCCCAACAGGAAGCGTGGCCCCGTCTCCTCCCCCCATGATGCACTTGGACACTGTACTTCCAAACGCAGAAGTTGTAGGTGCTCCTTGACCTAGGTTCTGTGAATTTGGACCATGCATATGATGTGAGAGCAATGACTATGCTGTGGCTGTCGCTTTGACTTCCTAATTCTAAACCACTATGGGAGTGTATCTACATCCTAAACCCTAAATCGGTCCTACGACATAGCTGGGTCTGAAAACTCTAATGTACATGACGACATTCATGCATTCTAGCTACATTAGCCCCAGCCAACAAGTGCCCGGAGTGCAACCCTAGACTTATGAAATCACAGTGAAAATGTAGAAGTAGTCCCTGTGAACCACTATATTGGTTCACTTTTTAGATTGTAAAAAATATAAACGTTATGTATTAAATTCCAAGTCTGGAAGTGTTAATACTCCGGATTAAGCCATAATCACAATTTAGGGAGTTTTTTGTGAGATAGGAATAGGAACTTTAGGAATTTAGGGTGAAATTCTAGAAATGCAATTAGGAGAAAGTAATGGAAAAAATCTAGGAAAAAAAATAAGAATTTAAAACTAAAAAGACTTTAAGCAAGATTTGGTAAAGTAATCAACTTAGGCAAATGGGAAAAATGTTTAGAAAACGAAAACAAAATCCTACAAATGGAAAATGATATTAGAAAAAAACAAAAAGAATTATCAAGTATAAAAAATGTAAAAAATGAAAACCAAAAAAATAGAAAGTACAAAAATATAAAATGAAAATGAAAACCAAAATACTACAAGTAGGAAATGAAGCTAAAAATAAAATGAAAACCACAAAAAATAATAAACATGAAAAAACACAAAACAATTTAGTAAACTTAAAATTACTACTAGAATGCTAGAATAGTGTTACAAACACTAACATAGGATAAGAACAATAAAATTGGGGAAAAAACAGTAATTTAGGGGGGAGTTTGCACCAAATTAGCACAATTTTCACTAATTTAGCGCATTCTACAATAAATTAGCGATTTAAACAGTAAATTAGTGGGGGATGAATGTGATTAAGAAAATTAATCGTTAGGGTGTTGGATATAGGCAAAATTAGGGTTCCAAGCCCTCTCTTTCTCAATTTTCTCTCTCAACTTGTGTATGCATGTATTTTGGGAGCTTAGTGGAAAATGGGTGGGGAAAATGAACAAAAGTGTTAGGACATTAGAAAAATGACTTAAGATCAATGTTAGAACCAATTTGTTGAAGAAGGTCCACTTGTTTGGTGAAAAATGAGTGAAGAAAAAAATGAGTTTAGTTAGGTCAGATGGGAAATTGGATCGGAAAAGGGAAGAGAATTAGGATTTTTTGAATTTGAAAGAGAACCACCAACTTTGATGAGCGATTGAGGAGGATTGGCAAGGCGGATGGAGCTGAACTTTGGAGGGCTGGTACGCCTTGAAGTCAACTTTCCATCAACACTAGGCTCGTCTCATTTGGAGCAAGAAAGAAGAAATGGTGGCCGTTTTTGTGAAAGGCGGTCAGCTGCCACCTTCAAGTGGAACCGCCAACTTCGGCGAGCAATATCAGGCGATTGTCAAGGCGAATGGAGTTGAAATTTGGAGAGGTGGTGCGCCTTGAAGCCAGATTTCCATCAAGACTAGGCTCGTTTCATTTGAACTAAGGATAAAGAAACGGTGGCGAATGTTGTGGAGGGAGGTCAGCTGCCCTTGGCGGTGACGGTTCCTCTTCTTTTTTTTCCTTTTGAGATTCTTATTTTGGTTGGGGCCATACTATATTTCAAATGTAATAATGATTTCATCATGATTTTGTTGTGCCATGGATGAATGGAGGTCTTATTGTGTTGTTAGAGGCCTATGGTGGATTTGAGGGATTTGATGAGTAGGAAATGATGCATGAATGCGAGTCTTATTTTTAGGATTTAAAGACAAAGTGCGGAAGCATTGCCCAATTTGGATTAAAATTAGGGTTAGGAAGTGTGAATGATAAAAAAGGAGTAATACTTAAATTGCCCAAAAAGAGTGAGTAAATGAATTAGTGTTGAATTTAGGAAATTCAAGGAGAATACAAAGTCACTACATAGTGAATCTAGATGTTGCATGGATGAGTGGTGTCTTGTAATTTTCATTTGAGGCCCAATTTGGACCATTTTGAACTCTAAGTTGCCCGGTTGAACTAGATTTTTGCATAAGAAGCTACTTCAATCTATTTAGTCTATACTTGAGTGAGTTTGGAGGTTAAGACACTTAAATTGATAATTTTACATGAGCTGCCCCCAATTTGTCTTAGGACTTTTAGGATAATTTTGAGCATTTAAAATAGGAGTCCGTTGCTTGAAAGGCAATATAGGTCTAGAGTCCCATACACTCTCCCCTCGGCCAACTCTAGGGTTGGTTTTCTTTCACGCAGAAAAATCACTCACAGTCCTCAAGCACATGAGGACCACATGATATAAATTACACAAGCCTCTCGAGGAGGTCACTCTACGAAAAGTAGAAAACCACGTGAGTTAAAATGTAGGGTGAATTTTATTCATTGGAGCAAAAATTTATAAATGATGTAGATCTATTTTAGCCTGGATTTAATTCTTGAAACATCATTATATATAAAATAGGATATTGAAAAATCTTTTGATTTAAAAAAAATAGATATAAATTAGTGTGAATAAAATCATAGAAGAAAAAAAAATTAATTTTAGGATGAGTATAATCCTTAGTCTTTCTAAAGGATGAATGAAAAATATTATGTTTTAACTATTTAACGCTTTATACAAGAAGATGTGTTAAAAATGAATCATCAAAGATGCTTTCTTAGTATATTTTGGTACCTCCTAGCTCTTTGTTTTGAATCTCAAATTTAGCCATGAAAATGGTTTCTTTTGAATTTGAACCCAACTAATAAAATGAAGCAAACCAAGTCTAGTTTCTATTCCAATAGGGTTTCTAAATAAAGATTTGACTGTTGGCATAGTTATCATTAAAAATTTCTACTTTAATTGCCTTCAAATAATGTGAAACATTGTAGAAAATTGGCAACTTGTTATAAATTGGAATGTTTACAAGTTGGGAGTTCATAATAACAAATTTCATAATTTTTGGGCCTATAAAACATAAGTTTATGACCTTGATACACCAAAATTTTCAAATTAAATATTTTAGTGAGTGTAATATGAAATGTCAATTAGATAATAAAGCGATGAGAATTCCAATGATAAGAAACAATTGATGAAATTAAAGGATAGCCCAAAAGACATAATGTGAAATTTTTATTTATTAAAAGAGTGAAAATTGAATCAAAATGTGCATTTCAAAGGTCAAAACACCATTTACAAGCTAGGCTTATCCTTTCATGTGCTACGCTTACATTGGCCAAATCCCCGCTTACATTGAATCTATTAACTTTTTTGTCCAAGCACCCAACCACCTATGCTTTGGGATTTAAAAAAAACAAAACAATAGCTTATTATGTAAATCTAACCACATATAAAGATGGTCAACTTGATTCTCCAAAACATCACTTCAAGTGCAACTTCATTTAAATGTTTTTAATAATAGAAAAAGCACTTCAAAAAACAAATTGACCACATTCTGGTCGTTCAGAAAGTTAAGGGTTAAGTTTGATCCTAATTTTTTATGTATGTTGCATATTTTTATGCCCAACATTCACCCCAAAATCCTTCATAATCAAACAAAACAAAATTCCTAAAGTTTATAAATACTATAGCGTGCCAAAAATTAAGTTAGATTTTCATTTATAATTACCTATAGGGTGCTTAAAATTAAGACCAAGTAGCTTTTTTTCTACTAAAAGGGTCCTTTAAAATCATGATTACTAAGTAAATAGCCTCCAAACAAATAGGTGGTTAACGCACGTGGTTACAAAACATAAGGGGAAGTGACCTCCCCAAGACAAGCCTCTAGGTTTAGAAAGGGGCGACAATCATTTACGAGGTAAGTTGTCATTCTTGTCTACGATAGGAGGAGTGCCAAGAGTCTCCACGTCGTTGTCAGCACTAGCTCGGCATTCATTAATATAATCACGGAGGAGCCCGCTATGGGGGAGGTCAGAAGCAACAAAGAAACCGAACACTTTTAGCTACATTGGGTGAATATACCCGCAGTCCTATGCTGCACAATCCGAGTTATCCTTGAACCACACCGCTGCACACCATGGATGGTACAGGTGCTTGCAGCTGTAGACAATTATGTGCCAAAAGGGAAACCATTCCATGCAAAGAGTGCACGTGGCCTTTGAGCTTATTAGCCCAAAGTTTGCATTAGAAGCGGTTTGGGGTCTCCAAAAGGCCCTCTAAGGCCTGTGTGGGCAGCTTCCGCCGTTTGACTTTAAGGCTTGGGCATGCTTCCACCTGTAAAGCTTTGAGTGCGGGCAGTTGACACCTATTTCCATCAGTTACGGAAGTTGTGCTGCCAATGCTTAGGTGGATGCCAAATTTCGTGATGTAGCCAAGACATGGAGTTGAAAATGGTGAAGACTCATGAGTATGCCGCACGGTTTGTCCTTTCCGGACGTTCATTTTTTTATGCAAATGTAATGAACTCTTACATTTTAAATTCAAATCTAATGGGGCCTGTGGCATTGAACCACATAATGAACCTTAACAATGCCGATGCTGCACAGTCAGAAAGGTTCCCACCAACATTGGTCTCTATCTTTGCTGACAGGAGCGTCCCTTCTAGTATTAAAATATTAGAATCTAGTATTAAAATACTAGAATGGTAAATTAAAATATATATTTCACGAAAGTGTGGCTGTCCTTCAGCGTCCTAGCTTTGGATTGTTTTATTGTACTAACGCGTCTGGCAGCACGGACAATTGGCCAGCAGCGGTCCACTGAGCAAGTGGAGGTTCCTTCTCATTGGCCACAACCTCAAAATTTCATGGTCAGCTGCAGTGTTGGCAGCCAGGGTAGTTACAGGGCCCGTTGGCCCGTGCTGTCCTTCTCCCTTGACCACAGCTGCCCCCCCGGGGCCTTTTGGAGACCCCAATAGTCTTCTAATGGTTGGTTGTCGTGACTCCCTGCGTAGAGGAGCGAGTTCGGATGCATGACAGAAAGCAAGTCTTTGCCCTAGAGTATCTGTTGATCAATTTGCAAGGCCTCAAGGTATCGTCATGCGCCTCCTAGACGAGTTGTTATCTGTCGCTCTTTCGCCAAGTCCTTTCTCCTCTTCATTTGCACAGTGTGCAATTCTTGCAAGGAAGTTCGCAACATGTCATGCATGGGTGTCTCGCCTACAACCTGCAGCTCCAAGTCTTTGTACTTGTTGTCCTGAGGCACTTTGTACTACTTGCCGTACTTGGCGAATTACTTGATTATAGTGTCCACCATTCCAGACTGGAAATTGCAATCACGTTGGCAATCTTCTCGGGGAGGTCACTTTGCGAAAAGTAGAAAACCACGTGAGTTAAACTATAGGGTGAATTTTATTCATTGGAGCAAAAATTTATAAATGATGTAGATCTATTTTAGCCTGGATTTAATTCTTGAAACATCATTATATATAAAATAGGGTATTGAAAAATCTTTTGATTTAAAAAAAAAATAGATATAAATTAGTGTAAATAAAATCATAGAAGAAAAAATATTAATTTTAGGATGAGTATAATCCTTAGTCCTTCTAAAGGATGAATGAAAAATATATATTGAGATTTAAATAAAGATTTGATTGTTGGCATAGTTATCATTAAAAATTTCTACTTTAATTGCCTTCAAATAATGTGAAACATTGTAGAAAATTGGCAACTTGTTATAAATTGGAATGTTTACAAGTTGGGAGTTCATAATAACAAATTTCATAATTTTTGGGCCTATAAAACATAAGTTTATGACCTTGATACACCAACATTTTTAAATTAAATATTTGAGTGAGTGTAATATGAAATGTCAATTAGATAATAAAGCGATGAGAACTCCAATGATAAGAAACGATTGATGAAATTAAAGGATAGCCCAAAAGACATAATGTGAAATTTTTATTTATTAAAAGAATGAAAATTGAATCAAAATGTGCATTTCAAAGGTCAAAACACCATTTACAAGCTAGGCTTATCCTTTCATGTGCTACGCTTACATTGGCCAAATCCCCGCTTACATTGAATCTATTAACTTTTTTGTCCAAGCACCCAACCACCTATGCTTTGGGATTTAAAAAAAACAAAACAATAGCTTATTATATAAATCTAACCGCATATAAAGATGGCCAACTTGATTCTCCAAAGCATCACTTTAAGTGCAATTTCATTTAAATATTTTTAATAATAGAAAAAGCACTTCAAAAAACAAATTGACCACATTCTGGTCGTTCAGAAAGTTAAGGGTTAAGTTTGATCCTAATTTTTTATGTATGTTGCATATTTTTATGCCCAACATTCACCCCAAAATCCTTCATAATCAAACAAAACAAAATTCCTAAAGTTTACAAATACTATAGCGTGCCAAAAATTAAGTTAGATTTTCATTTATAATTACTTATAGGGTGTTTAAAATTAAGACCAAGTAGCTTTTTTTCTACTAAAAGGGTCCTTTAAAATCATGATTACTAAGTAAATAGCCTCCAAACAAATAGATGGTTAACGCACGTGGTTACAAAACATAAGGGGAAGTGACCTCCCCGAGGCAATCTTGAGACTATTACTGGACAAATTCCAAGTTCAGTCGAAAGATGCCGCATTTATCTTCCATGGTTGCTTTTGCTGCCTCCATGTCAACATTCCTACAGCACAAGCAACCGCAATGAGGGGGTGAGAACCTTCAAACTATATAGTTCGCGTGCAGAAAATGCTGTAGTCAGAAGTTGAACTAAAATCCTATTGAACCTAAAACCAATTCAAGGAAAACAGGGAATTTGAGTTGTGCGCCAAACGTACCTGGTCGCCAATATGTCAAAGTCGAGTGCAGATATGAGAGTGCTGGCAAGAGCGGACTGCCCGTCTTCACTAGGCTAGAGGACCTCGAGAGGGCGCTTGCAAGCACCCGGTGAACCTCCATTCCATCCTTTCCCGTTGCTGTCCTTCAAGAATTCTTGAAACTCTTTTTGAATGTTCATATATGTGTTTGATATAGCTTGCAGCCGCCTCAGCCATGTGCGTACTTTGATAGCATAGGTTGCATGCTGAAGCTGATTCGTCTCTACCGTAAATTCAGCCCAATTGATATCCTCCCTCCGAACCTTCTGGAAAACCCATCCAATCGCCAACTCCTTCGCAATGTAGTTTGATGCACTGTCCTTCTGGTAGCACCTGTAGTATAGGTGAAACACTTCCCTCTGATCTTCAATGGAGAGCTTGTCTCTCAAGCTATACCCGTTCCGTCCATAGTTGGGCTCAAAGACGTCCTCAACCTCTTTGATTGGAATGTGTTTACTGATCTTGAACTTGTGTGAATTTTGTCCGACCATGCTGAGTCCAAACTAGCAGCTGAAGTCTTCTTTAAACATGCGCACCAGAGGCATTTTACGGGCGGTTTTCAAGTCATCTAGCGCCCTCCTGCACTTTGACTCTGCATATCTTCCCTTCTTTTGGGGCAACAACTTTCTCGCCTTCTTCCCTTTCTGTAGACCAATGCAAGGAGAATGTCACGCCATTTCTGAGAAAGGGCCCGCGACAAAAGAGACTGACAATCCTAAAGCTAATGAGCAATGCAGCAGCACTCGGTGCACTTAGTGGTGACATACCTTTAGGGCTAACAGCGATGGCAATGATTCACTGTCGTCTTCCTCTTTTGTTTTGTATTTCGAGTAAGGGGAGTCGGCTTTCTTTGATTTCTTCCCCTTCGACGACCTATATCGCCCAAACATTAGGGATTTTTGAGCGGCCTTCTTTTCCTTAATGGAAACTTGACGCTTGTCTTGTACGTGTGGACTGCCCCGTGCCTCACTGTCCGCCTTCCTCTTCCTTGGTGTTGTTATTTTTGTTTGCACTGTAGAGGAGGCGGTTTTCTTGGAGTTGTCTCCATCTATACCATCAAGTTCTTTGCCTGGAGAAGCCAACTTCATGCTCCATGTGTCACGTAGGCCATCTTCCTCAATGCAATCCGCTCCAAATTCGTCGAGGTTCTAAGACAATACACATGCTAAGCCATGTTCCGTTGTCATAGCCGGTGCAGCGTGCATAGCTGCAGATTGTGTCCTTGATTTATGCACTAATTTAGGTGTCCTCTTTGTGCTCTTCTTACCCTTGGTTTGAAGCGTCTTGGTGTGAGTGCATAGACTAACGTCTTCATCGCCATCAAAAAGGTCAAATCGCTCTACAGGCCACTTAGTTTCGTTTGGGGTCCTCCCTTGCTTGATAGCCGCATTTTCCTTGCGGACGGCCTTCCGCTTTGTAGCTTTTGCGGACTCCATATCTTACTTCACTGGGGAGACTGCAGAGAGATACACAATGAGAGGATAGGCTGCAGAGAGGAACCCAATGAGAAGGAAGGCATTAGCAACAAAGCAAACACATATAAGTGTCGGCTTAGCCCTTATCCTAAATCCTCAACCGAGTACTTGAACGCGTTGAAAACCCTAATCCTCAACTGCTATCAGCGCAATACTAGACCACTGTTAGAGCAATATGAAACCGCTATCAGAGTAGTACTAGACTGCTATGTGTATACTATAGGTACTTAGGAGTGCTGGAAAGGACTTCCAGATTCACTACATACTACTATCGTGTGAGTGAATAGCACCGCCTCGAGCAGTGCATTGAGTACTTAGGTCTGGAAATGTTCATGAGCATCGTATAGGCCTCTTCCGACAATGGTAGTTCCTAAGTAATAATTGTCCTTGCATAATGCAAATGTGCAACCAGTGGGACGTTGCGTCCTAAAGTGTGTAGTGCCTGCAATCTACAACAGTACTATATGATGACATGAGTACTTCAAGTACCTGTAAAGACTCCTTACACATACACATGAAGCTAAACCCTGGTTCAATTATGTGCACAGAACACGCGATAACATTGGAGAAGGCAGACTCTGATCCCTTTTCCGTATTGTTGAGTCCTTCTTTGGTTTAGGCAAAGAAGGAGAAGTACTACAGGTGCTTCTACGCATGATGTGGAGTATGCCTAAGTGTCGCAACTGCGTAGTATTGTCGGCCCAGGGTGCATTATGCTTACTAGATCAGTCTTTGTACGCTCTGTACACAAAAAAGGTAAATTCTAAGAGCATATGAAGTGCATGGGAACGTTGTCATAGTGAGCACTGCTAAACCTGCAGCACTTTATGGAGTCTCACTATGCTTATACCATGTAAGATGGATGTAGATCACTACAAGAGAAAGGGGTGTTTTAAGTAGTATCCTAGACATCACGTCTTTTAAGTAACGTCTTTTAAGTAAGTTTTTAAGTAAAATTTTACTTAAAAACTTACTTAAAAGACATTACTTAAAAGACGTGATGTCTAAGACACTACTTAAAACACCCCTTTCTCTTGTAGTGGTAGGGTGTCATTATCCCTTACAAAGACAACTGCACAAACTCTAAACCAATGTAGATCTCCTAAACCCAACAAACCGAATCACAAAGCACGGTTTTTAGATTACTATACGTACTTGAATTCCATGGCATTGAATATTGCAAGGGAAGATGAAACCAAAACAAAGAGAAGTAACAAAGGCTAATTTGCTTTACTAATTTGCTTTGAACATATCAATCCATGCAATTTTCCTTCCCTTTTAATAGTCTAGCCAAAGAGAATTTTGATCGCTTTGGCACGGATGGTTCATCCGCCTAAGGGGCTAAGTCGTGCTCATGTCATTTCCCTTCCAATTCACAAGTTGTATTGCAATATTTTCCTAAAATGGCCCTAGTCTCTTTGTCCAATTCTTCTATTCTAGCCCTCAAGCTAACTTTCGATGGAACTCTTTTTGCACCGTTGGTGATTTTGATATACTTGAGCTACCATATGCAAAACTTGTTGCTCCCAAAGCCATGCTTGGTGGTTTGTAAATACCACCAGACGAATCATTGTAGCCACGAACAAGGTCAGTCTGCGCTTGCTCGTGGCTCACGGATCCTGAGCTTCGTGAGGGACTAGACGTCACGCGTGGCAGAGATGGCGATTGTGAGTCCTCTAAATCCAAGCTAATCGGTCCCAGGCGTTTCATCCTGAAGAGTGGAGTAGCTCGAAGTCGGGCTTGCTTCGTCATTTCTTTAAAACTAGCCCGTAAGCAGTGAGAAATTAGTTCAAAGTGCCCGACCCAACATCGATAAAATTGTGTCACTTGAACCCTAAACCGACCATGCATGACAAGGTTCTAGGTTTTTTTTCCTTCCCCTATCCTTAGCTAATCAATCCTATGAACCATGACCCTATCCAAAGTCGATTGCAGCTGCTAACGAGTAATACAAATTGCATTCTTTGATACTTACCCTAAACCCCGAATACACATGAAGGTTTAGTGGCTTACCTCAGCGATTGTGGTTGCCCTCGCAATAATCAACCTTAAACCAAAAACACCGTAAAGCCCCCCCTTTCGCCACTCCGTAGCTCCACTTTGCAGTTTATTTTCCTGACACCCTTCCTCACTTAAATCGTGTACTACACCTCACCGTTGCGCACTCACGCTTCGTCAACAAATTGCATGGTCAAGAAACATAGATTCCACACACATTCGCCCAGTACAAACATCGATACAAAACTTCAAAGCGTTGCAGAGACTTCCCCGTGATGCACCCCTCATGGAAATCAATTCATCCACAACTTTGTTGTGGGATGAAATTCGTGTGATTTTCTGCGGGACAATTAAGGTGCTTACAGTTGTACCCGCCATTTGTCAAAATCATAGCTAGACTCCAATTTGAAACCGGTGGTAGAGATCGCCGCCGCAGCTGGTCGGCGCAATCCTTGTAGTATCGATAGTACTGCCAGTTCAGTGGCCCAAAAACATAGTTTTGGCCAGAAAACGTGAAATGTTTCTTGCAACTACCTCTAATGATAGTAAGGTATAACTTATTTATTATATTAAAAGCGTGCTATGTTGCAATCGATCTTTTTTGAGAGGCACCTTGAGACCAAATCTTTAGAAGCTTTTTGAATCCCAAAATACTTTATTTCTAAGTAAACAGATTTGAAGGGTAAGTTAGAATATCATGGCATAGTTAAATCTCTACTCCAATTTTCTTGTTTACAAAGTCCAAGCATCTATAAGGTCGGTACCTCAAATGCACCATTGACCTCGGGGAGATCATTCCTTGTAGTTTTGGGAATCCACATGAGTTAAGAGGGTATTTGATGGAGGGCTATTTACCTTGTTTTTTGTATTTTAGATGACCCTATTATTACATAAAAAAAACTACGCAATGCATATTTCTTGTACCCTATTTTTTTTTGTAAATTTCTTGATTTGATTTTAAAGTGGGGCTACTTTATATATAAATTTTATTTTTTCAATTTGAGCATATCCTCACCACTCTTTATAGAAAAATCTTTCTATTACAAACAAGTAAATGATGTATTAATATCGTAAAATCCAAGAACAAGCATATAGATTAAAGAATCATTGTCCAAGTCACAAAGTTTTATTAACAATTTTATACAATTCTACATTTCCATGTCATGTTTTTTACACAACGCAGCATGAAAAACAAGCAAAATAAGGTAAGATGCTTGAAAATCGCTCACATTTCAAACCACCTAGGTAGCCTTGCTCAAAATGGTGTAGAGGGTGTTCTTAAAGTAGCCACTTACAGTCATTGAATGCATGCTTGGAAATGTGTTTGGAAGGTCTAGGGTCATAAATAAGGACCTAGGACACATGCATTTTGAATTTGTACGGTTATAGTTTTAAAATTTTGATACAACTTATCAAAACGTTGGTTTTTTGTTCAAATTAGAGCAAATTCTAGGAACCTCAAAAAATGCCTTACCAAGTGACTAGGCCCTTCCATTGTACCAAGCCCTAAGAAGTGGCTTCCTCATGGAGATTTGGTCATCACATTGTGGCATTGCTTTAAATGGAATATCCTAGTAGTAAGCACCAATACACAACAAAAAGATCCACAACCTTAGGTTAAATACTTGTAGTGAATAGAAATACTTGTCACCTACCCCCCATTGTTAACTCATCCTACTATAAAAAAAAATTGCATCTCCTATTTGTTAAGGCTATTTTATTAATAAAAATTCCTACTACCAATTGTTTTTGCATACCCTAATTTATATATATATATATCAATACATAGTATTTTCTAGACCCTGTAGTAGCCCTATATATTATATAAATTTTTGGTTCTTTGAATTAAATGGACCCTATCTTTTAACTCACGTAGTTCCTAAAAAGTTGGCTAGTGATCTCCCCAAGCCATTGACCCAAAACCGACATCATTATTCTAGGCACATCCCAAAAATCCATATGTACCTATTAATGTGGAAGAAACAATTTTAGAACCTCTATCAAAACACACTTTGATCCTCTTGATAACTTTTGCATATGGTTTCCAAATGTTGAGTTACTTATTGCATTTGAACCGCCTTTCACTTTCCAACAAGCAAATATGGAAATTTGACCAATCTAATAATAATAACTAGGTGCAATTGCTAGCAAAAAGTGGCAGTTTGAGGGATACCCTGCCTTAATACCTGCTAAGTATGCCCCACTGATCCAATGGGATAAATTCTTGAATGAGCAAGTTGCCAAGTCTACATTTCCTAAGAGGCAGAAAGCTAGTGATACTAAGGGCTGCTTCACACTATGGCCGACCAAGTCGAGAGGCCGTGCCCAAACATTGGATGAAAGTTCAAAGAAATGCCCATTAAAGAGCTCATTTCATTGGACTCTCAACCATAGTGTGAAGCCTCCAAAGGCCAAGCCCAAAGTCCAACCTCACCCGCGTGTCAATTTTTTCAAGCAAAAGATAAAAATCACAGCACATGCTCTTACCATCAAACAAGGAATATGAAGGGTATAAATGGAATAGAAGGGTGGCATTGACCATTGAAGGGAAGTAGGTTAAAGGAACTAGGTTAAGGGAACTAGGTTCATTGAATGCAAAGACTCCCCGTTGTAATGGTGGAGACTAGGTTTCAAACCCCAATGACAACAAATAACAAATAACAAATAACAAATAACATGCAAAACAAGTCAAACTCCAACACGTGTACGTCCTATCGAGATTTCCTTCCTATAAGAGCGTGTGCACAGTAAGTTATGCCTGCCTATATATATATATATATATATATGCCTGCAACACAGGAAAATAAAAAACTTGTATTCAAGTCCAAAACTTGTCACACTGTCGAGCTGCAAACGATATGTACAACAAGGTTTCGCTAGAAGTAAAGCAACTCTTAAAATAAACGCCTCAGTCACTGATAAGTAGATGGCAATCCACCGTGGAGATATCGATATCGAAGTCAGTTGAGGCAACGTCGATCGAGACTTGGGTTCTTTGTCACCGACGTCAAGTTTTTCACTCCTTACTCAAGTAGAAGTAGAGTGGTAATGTACGTTGCAGTCCCCGATCGTGATTGAACATGGCCGGTAGTAGAATGGCCAAACACCGACTATCTTGAGAAGATTTACTGCTGGAGCAAAAGTAGGTCCAAAACATGATAATTATACTTGAGAGATGCGATCCGTTAATTGTGGCAAAACCCAATCGGGACATGGTGCTATTTACAAGAGATTCTTGAAGGAATTGTGTTGGTTTGGGTATAATTGGTCATCTCTTGATTCTCTTCTGGCTCATCATATATAAATCGTTGTGCGGTTTATTGTTGCAAATGGACATAGAATTAATAAATGGGCAATTTCACTAAAATGGCGGTATTCTATGTGGCACTTTGATGGTGTGCCATTTTCACCATTTTCACCATCTAGGAGAGGTATAGATTTCAGAACAGGAGTTTTGGAACTGTTTTCATGCCATTTAAAAAAAATATCGCCATTTTAATGAAATTGCCCATATATATGGATTCAAGACATTAACAGCTGTGCTCAAACTTGATGAAGCTGAGACTTTGTGCACACCCAGAAAGTTGAGAGAGTTGATCGATTACTCTTGCTGATGAACCGTCCAATGGAGACCCATGCTCTGCTGACAATTAGTAGTACTTTTCAGTTCAAAGTGAATTCGAAATTTGACCTGTTAGTAGCTTCATTTCAAGTGTCAAAAGAATCACGTGTTACAGTCTTGGATTGGGTGTTTAAACAAACGCAAATTCTAGTTTTAATAGAGGCCTTGCTTCAGATTTTGGCAGTTTTATAGTGGAGTGGCATCAGAGCTACGGGCTTGAAGACTATTAAGTGTATGGACTCCAGCATGGTGCTACAAGCCAATATTGTTGCATTCACTGTCTTCACAAAAGGAAAAAAAAGTCGGTCCAAGTTTCACCTTTTGCAGGTGCTATAGCTACTTCGACCAAGCAGAAGACAACGTGGAAGACCACATAACTTACATTTGACTACCTCGACAATTCAAGCAGCACAAGCATGCCTCAAACTCAACAACTCTTCAACAACATAAACATACACCAGTGGCTCATTCAAGACGGAGGCCATCAGTGAAAGGTTATCACTCAACACGTGTTTCTTAATATTTACAAAGAGAGTGAGAGAAACATAGATTTCTCCCAGTAGAGCGAAAGTGATAGAACTCACAGGAATATTCATATATGGGCAATTTCATTAAAATGACTATTTTTTTTAAATGGCATGAAATCAGTTCAGAACGACCACGCCAAACATGCCTGGTTACGGTCCTGTCCCTCTGTCTTGTTCACATGCCGACAGTTTTGATACCCTTTAGAATGGAATCCCTTGAAGGATTTCAGGCGTGCATTGAGCTCGATAGAAATTCCAAAATCTTCTAAGTTATTCAATGCGTGCAGGGCAAGGGCGAAGAAGCTGACTGTTAGAGTACTGAAATCATCTATTTTGTGACAACTCAAATATCCTGATAATTAATTCTGC
This sequence comes from Antitrichia curtipendula, assembly GCA_951230915.1. Classification (NCBI taxonomy): domain Eukaryota; kingdom Viridiplantae; phylum Streptophyta; class Bryopsida; order Hypnales; family Leucodontaceae; genus Antitrichia; species Antitrichia curtipendula. The sequence continues at coordinate 29,645,894 of OX579634.1, read as the reverse complement.
GTCCTGATATCGATTCCCCATTTTTTTCCTCGTGCCATAAAATGCCATGCTTGGTGTTCCCATCTCCATTTCGGAGGCCAAATCATGATTGTTTCCAGACTGTAGGCTCTTCTCGTGGTAACTAAGCTGTTACCTTGGCCAACGATTCTTTTGGAGATTGCGAAGGCGGAGGTTGACCGAGGCTGCCGAATCTGAGGCATTACCGCTACAGATTATTAATTAGTGTCGAATGTTTAATTTTCATTTGATAGAACGACAAGCAGGCAATGCAACAGCCAGGGAATATATAATCAGACAAGTGAGCTCATCAAGAATCGGTCGGTGCCGGTATTAGATACATACAGACTAGCTAGCTAATTAGATTGATCGAGCTGAGTCGGTCTTGGCGATTCGACATAAGACATCCTTCGTGCCTTGTCGCTGCCCTCGTTTTTCTTGTTGATTGTTTTCTCTTGCGTGAGGTTCATTTCGGGTTTAATTATATTAAATGGCTTGTACTAAGATGGTACTCTTTGTGAACCAGTGTTGCGAGCACATAAAGCGAGTTCAACTTCAATCTGCCTCAGTCTCTGCAAAAGCTGTAAGGTATCTGAAATTTCAAACTACTTGCAAGAATCTAGATGCCGATCTACAGTATTTCAGTTTCTGTCTGTTTTTGGTTTATCGGGACGAAGTTATAGCTTGAGGCCAAGAATGCACAGTTTGTACAGGAGTTGGAGGAGCAGCAGAAGCTCATTACCAAGATGAAGCACCATAGTTACTAAATCTCATTACCAAGATAAAGCAACAAGCCATAAGTGAAGCAATGGAGCTGAAGATACAATCTAACAATGTAGCTTTCACTAATATCCAAATGATAGTTGAAGAGGACGAAGATCCATAATGGGATTACGAGTATGACTACGAGTCTGTAGGAGATCTCATGCAGATAGAAGAAAATTTGTTGTTCTAGCATCACCTGCCAATAAACAAGGGGTTTCTTTTTGTGTATGGCAGTGTCAAAGGGTGCTTGCAAGAATGCCCTGTCGATTTTGCACCATTTGGGCTAGTATTCACGGTACTATGACCTCTAGGAAGAAAATATTTAACTATGAAATAAAATAAAGATAATTAGTATATCTGGAAATCCAAATCCAGATCCAAACCAGACGAAGGCAATTCGTGTCCTGCAACAGCAAGAACAAGAACCAGACTCTACAAACGTCAAGTTTGGAGCTGCCAACGCCGTCTACCAAATTTCATATTTCAATCCAGGAAAACCCTCACTGATCAAAATATCATCAAAAAATTACAATACAACCATAAGTTGGACATGCACCATTCAAATATTGTTTTAATCAATGTGTGTCTTGAGAGGAGAGACTTCTGTCAAATTTCCATGTTGGAAATAGGCTGGAAAAAAAACCTCATTATCAAACACCGAAACTCAAACCCACTCATTGAAGTGACTTTTACATATCTTTGCAGTTTGCCCTGTACTTTTCAATTAATATGGAACTGTCTACAATTCAAGGAATACCTTGACTTAAGAAAAATCTCTAATGGGAGTCTCTTCACATTCTGAAGACAAACTAATAAAATTCATGGGATGACATGAAGCCCACCGAACAGCCTAACCTCCACAAGACCTACTATTATGACAAAGCCACCACAGTGTTACTTTCTATTTGATGGTGCTCAAGGTTTCGAAGAACAATTCGTGCAAACACTTTAGCCTGGAGTGATGCAGTGGCTGCAGCAGCCACAGTCCGCAGAACCCTGCTTGCACCAGCCTTTTGCAGAAGAATTACATGGTGCAATGCATGCCTCCCTCCTGGCATGGTGAACTGTGCCACGAATAGAGACAAGTGAGTAAATTAATTGGAAACAACGGTTCGGGCAAAGCTTAGGAAACGGCAACCAAAAGCCAAAGAATAAGATACGGACACCTAAAAGAGTCTCCACAAGCATACAAGCCTGGTCCTTTCATTAGACATATTCAGTTATTACAGGGTCCCGTTGGCCGTTGGAAGAGAATCCCAACGCAAGTTAGCACGTATTTATGGGACACCATCTAAATAAACGATGAATTTTCAAAGTGTTGATAGCAGTTATATCCAAAGTCGAAACTGGACTCTCTACGTACAATTCTGGCAAAAGTCAATAGCGTTGCCTCACGGTAAGGGTTGCACTTAGGTGGACTTATGTACTTCAATCTCCATATCTTCATCAAACTAGAAATCGAAGACACGGCAACCCTAAACATCTCGCCTGAGTCGGATCATCAAGGGAAATTACCTGCAGAAGAGCAAACGCTGCACAGGCTCTCAAAACTGCAGCCCCGTTCCTTAACATAGCCACAAAGCGTCCGATCTCGGCTCCACTGCAAGCACCAAATCAAACAATAAGAAACCTCGAACCTCATGAAATGACGGCCAATCCACATTACACACTCCCTCAGTATTTCTACAATATGGAAGTACGCTCTGTTGACCGGCCAGTTCGTTCCATAGAGGACCTGGAGGAGAAAATTCAATATAGGATAGGGTCGCTTCCTCCAAGCCCAAAGCTCGTAACACCCCTGCAAATCCTGTTCTTCACAGAATCATAAATCACAAACCCTACAGACCGGAGACCGCTACACCATGCAAACTGAAATACTGAACTTTGATCCAAAATTATTGAGTTCACGATAGCTTGATTTCATTGACCTTGGATATTTCAAACTACATACATTAGGGTCCTCACTGCTCTGGAGAGGAGTTCGGCGCCTTCCATACCCCATGGAGCATCAGGACTACACAGCCTGTCCAATTGGACAAATTCATACGGATAGAAAATAATGTGAAACGACCTCCAAATCATAAGCACACCAGCAGCCTACAACTTCTCATCAAATATACTCTTCAAAGCAAGTCCATAGTGAATCCAAGACTCAACACGTGTACTTGTAATGAAGAGCGCCTGTAAAGCCTGAGCACTATCATATCCACACGATCGTTCACAACTAAGGACCTAGGTGTGCCTTTTAGATAACTTCTTCGAGAAATTCCACAGTTGAGACTGCTGTAGAAGAAACATACCACACGTAGCTATCACTTTCAGACACCCAGGTGACGAAATAATGATTTTTCAAGGTGACACATAATGATTAATAACACTCCCAGTCATTGGCAACATGCCACACGCCACATGCCACTTCATCATTTAGGCATTCTTGATTCGAATTATTTATGTACGAATCTGACAGTCACAAAGGATATTTATCAGTTACCTGCATCTGAGGTGGCCAGCTTCTTGAATTCTTGCAGCCTCCGCGACCTGGTTGAGAGTGGCAGGGGCCCACGATGAGGCAGCCGCTGTAAGAGCTTGTTGATCAGAGAAGGTTTGAACGAATGCCTCGATGTCACGCAAGGCCAATCTTCTCGTCACATCCAAACTACTTTGGGTCCTACCATTGCTCTCTCCATTGGATAATCCAAACGCAACTTCATCCATCCTGCAACACGAAGAACCAGTTGTGAATTAACTGCAACCACCTCAACGTCGCTTTGCCAGATGGCAAGGACCATCAAGGAGTTCCAGTCAAGGCCTTGCATGATCACATTCGTTACGTTGGCGATATTTCAAAAAACTGGCGCAGGCGGAAAAGGGCTCTCAAGTACGAATCAGAGCAGTTTGAGATGACCCCATGGAAATGGAGCGGTTGTTGAGACTCCTTGGAAATCTGAGACGTAAATTTGTCTTAGATCTTAGAGCTCGGAGGTTTAAAAAAAAGACTCAACTAGGAACCAGATCGGATTGAGAGCCATTTGAAATCTCAGATCTATACCAGTCCAAAGCTCTAATGCTCTGAGGTTTTAGTCGGGAACTGAGACCGATCTGAGCACTAGAGAGTCCTAATTTTCAATACTTGAACATCACATATTGACACACTGAAATTCACCAGAAATAAACAATATGAGGTTTTGCTTCGTTGCCCTCAGATGACTATCGGACACTAAAACTGACAGAAACACACTCACGCTAGTCAGGAAATAATGCTCAAGCGTACGAGTTGATATGCCACTTACATTTCTACAAATCTCCTAAAACAATGTCACCTTCAGCACAATACAAACACCACCCAGATATCAAAGGCTACCATATACAGATGTGCATGCTGTACCTGCCATCAAACATGTATGCAAGAGCCAAAGCTGCCATAAACCGTGCCATTTTCGATTTCGATGACGAGCATAAATGTACAAGCGCCGGGACTCCCTGCTCGTCCACCATGCGCAGGGCATTACCCGGATTGAAAGCTAAGTTCCACAAGGCTCCCACAGCAGTTTCATGAACGTCCTACAACAGGACATTTGCAAATCAACTTCGCTTAGAAACACGGAACATTGTGAAAACACACCGTTACTTACGAAAAGGACAACAATTCACAGCCAGCGCTCAAAAATGCTACAAATGACAGTTCCTCTGAAACCTCCTTGAACTTTCAACTTTTTTAAGTGATGTTTCGGGATTTTATCTGCCTTTTGACCTCTACACTTTCTGAACATGACCACAACACAACCGTCGGATTCGAAGCTCTGGAGTGATATATCACGGATGAAAAATCTGGACTGTAGGCTGCGAAGCCAAGCACCCTCATCTTTATCCAAAGGCTTACCTCAAAATCAGAGTGCGCCAGCGTGATAAGTGGAGCAACTCCACCCTCACGACCAATAGCAATGCTGAACAAGAAAACGAATTAAAAAAGAAGGCACCGTCAGTATAACATTGAAATTAATCCAAAGAAGAAGAGAAAATAACACGACTAAATCATAGGGCTTTTTCTCACTCGAAGCCATCTCAAATAACTTCACTTCATCTCTGGACGTAATATACTACGCCTCAAGCTATAATGCACTCAACACTGACATCTTGTCATTCAAATTACAATATTGAAGAGAGAACCCATTCAAGTGAGCTGACGAGAAATAGTACTTTACGATTGCTAGTCTCCAAGGTACCAATTCGCAATATACATGTACAAGCTTCACAAAAAAATTTAACCCCACGCTAAAATCATGCAAGAAATACACACCTGTTAGCTTCGGAGACAGATAAACCCCACAATGCACCGGCAGCTCTCTCTTGCAGGCCTTGAGATCCGCTGCTGCAGCCCTGGGCCAAAGCAACCTACACAACCACCACAGGCATGTCATGCATCACAACTTCATTCGAGCCCAGATGATCGACGTTGGAAGCTAAGCATCACCAAGTAGAGTATGTGCAAAATCATAATAGCATAACACTTGTGCAGTTACCAACATGGCTTAGCCATAATGGACTTTAGATGTTTCTAATAATGAATGAGGCATTAGGGGGTAAGACACGAGCCTAATTCTAGATGAAAAACAAATCAAGAGTAGGCTGCAATCATAACTTTCAAGACATCAAAGTGTTTACGCAACCACAATTGACAACCAAATCTAGAAGAACTCACCAGTGCCTCGACACCGCCAGCTGCCGCAATGGCTTCCCGGTTTCGATCATCAAAAGAAAGATTCCACAAAGCCCCAGCTGCTTCTTGTCTGCAATGTCATGAGGCAAGCTGGATGTAAGAGAAGAAAAAGCACTGGTCTCAACTTGCCCAACTTCAAAGACCAATACAGATATTCTTGCGCTGGAAAACTGCAGATCGGCAGGACAGATTCCACGTACCTGACACCTTCATGATTGGAGCAAGTGAGATGCACGAGAGCTTCAAGTGCCCCCGGCTCCCGTCCTACAGCAGCGTTATTACCATTGCTGTCCCCATGTGCAGCAAGATTAGCTAAAGCGCGTGCTGCCTGCAAGGTTCACAAGGAGACTGAGAAACGGATGATAGACTCGTGTGACAAACTTTCCCATGCGAGGTGGTGGTTTGGTCCAGGCATTATCTGTCCAAACCGCCTCCTAAATATCTACAATGCACTCCGATATAATAATAAAACGGACAGTTAAGAACGTGTAATAAACCCCCACGATGAAAATAAGACATAAAAACAACGATAAATGAAAACCAAGCACGATGTCACTCGTTACATCACAGGAGTCTACTAAAACACGAACACAAACTATTCGTAGAGAAGCCTTTCTCAAACGCCTGAGGTACCCAACACTGTGTATCCCCTCATGGAAATGGAATCAGGCTGCCATGAACACATCTCAGTTCTAAAATTTGACATCTCTGGATTACAGGATTGTAACTGCTAATACCTGTTCTTGCACCCCTTCATGACTGCAAAAGCGTGCAAGCAAAACAAGCGCCCGTACACCATCGGCCCTAGCAACTCCCATGCTACACTTGTCGTCAGCTGCTAGGTTAGCTAGCGCACCCGCTGCTCTCTCCTGCTATTCATACAGATCATGCTCAATGTCAGTATCAACTGTTCCCAAAAGAATCTCATCAATAATACCAAAAAGACGAGAACCTCCCTCACATGGTCACAAATAGGTTTACAAATGTGTGTTGGGGGTGCGCAGGGGTGCAAAACTTCATTATAGCCGCATCATGAGCAATAGCAAAAGACAAAATGAAAGCAATATACACGAGTTAGTGCAATGCAAAGAATATATATCCAATATTGAATTGCAGATCAGATATCATGGCATTTCAAATTAACTGACAAGTAATTCAGGTGCTCACCAGGACACCCTCCCCTCCAGCAGGCCACTTGCATGCTAAAGCTAAATCCACGAGTGCTTCAATTGCGCCTGCTCCAGCTATAGCACCCTAATTACATTAACGGTCCAATTCGTGAGTAAAACCGCAAATATATCGAGCAACTGGCGAGCTAGCATTAGTAATAATTGCGATCTCCACCCAAAATCAGGCCCTAATGCCAAATGAATTTCTGCAATCCAAGTCTACATAATAAAAATTTGTTACATCCTTAACCGGAATTGAAACAGACAACCAGAACGCCCAGTTTTCTGACAAAATTGCAATATAAAATAGTAGACCAGGAGAAACGCAATCCGCAAAAAGATCTCGGCAAAGATGGCACGTCACCTTGTGTTCTTCTCCAACTGACAGATTCCATAATCCTCCAGCTGCCTCCTCAGCAACCCACCGATTAGGAGACCTGGCCAAGGCAGCCAGGATACTAATTCCCCCTTCCAAAGCAACTCTCTTCGCAACTTCCGTATTGACGGATAAATTTGCAATAGCCTGCAAGAAAGAACAAGAGACGAGAATAAGATGCAGAAAGAAAGAAAAAATCGCCAATGAGATCGCTTAACCCCGAAAGGACCGAGATTTCATAGTCTGAAGATGACCAATTGGATTGACCATCCTGTTAAAATATAATTTGGCCGGGGACACCCGAATCAGAGAAGAACATTGCATGTGGTTGTCCCAAAAAATATTGAACAAAGAAACCCCAAAAGACCTTCTCAAAAGTGCTTTAAAAGCATTAGATTCAATTTTGAACCTCTTGGTCCTTCAGGGATACATCTAAACACGTAAGATGCCAGTTTGGCAACAACACCACATTCACAATTCAAGCTTATCCATGAGGGAACGAGGACTACCTTGGCAGCTTCAGATTGCACACCCTCACGCGAAGACTTGGCGAGACCTAAAAGCAAGGCAATGCCACCCGCATTCATCACAGCTTCTGCTCGTGCAGAATCCACAGTTGCATTGTCATCATCCACAACTACAAACGTAGCCAGCGCAGTCGCGGCCCTTTCCTGTACATCCTCCCGGGCGCTTTGCACCAGTCGCAGCATCATCGCAGTCCCCTGATTCAACCAGAAGCTGCCCAAGCTGGGCGCATTACTCTCTGCAATTTTCAAAAGCGCATGGGACAACATCCACTCCGTCCACTCCACCACTTCAGCGTCAAGGGGACTACTGCTGGAGCTTGGACCTACTCTTGATGCCTCCTGGGAATTGCGCGAACGCGGCAACAGAGCCTCCAAGCCTTCGTTCAGGTCTGTGAAGCGGGACAGCAAGACGGCCTTGGACGTTGAGGGCTTAAGGCTGCTGCTGGACTCTTCGTCCTCCAGGAGAGGACAGTGCAAAGCGCACACCACCTTGAGTTCCGGAGCTGCAAGAAGATGCGTCAGCGCAGAAGGGTTGATTTCTGTTCGGGAAACATCTAACCCTACCAAGTTCGGCAATTTGCTCCAGCAAAGTGCCGCAGTGGTCCACACAACACACCTGCATCCGGCCACGGACAGAAACCGGAGGCTCCTGGCGGTCGTAAACGCCCGCTCGTCGATGGTAACGCTGTCCAAAAATCCAACGTCGCTGAGACTCTTACAATGCTGGAACAATTGCAGGATAGCATCCCTGTCCACCTCGCGCATTCCCGAGATACACAGGCGTCGCAATTTAGGGCAACAAAGAGCCAACACCTTCAGCGCCTCACTCGTCACGCGCTCGCAATCCGAACCAATCTGCAAGCTCTCCAGGCTCCCATGGCGAGCGGCCACCATCGACAACGTGGCATCCGAAATTTGACTGCAACAATCCCCGATCAGCTCTCGCAACTGCGTCGCTTCTAATTTCACAATCGACCTCGCAAACACCCCGCCCCGAAACTTCAGGCTCTCCAATTGCGAGCAGCGGCTGGCGAGCGTCGACACGATCTCCGCGTCCAGCGTATGCGCTCGCAGATCCAAGGATTTCCACAACAACGGAGCACGTCCCAGCACGCGCCATGCCCCGCACACCGACGCCAAGCTCGCCCGGTCCCGGTGACTCAGCAATTCGAACAGGCCCAGTACGGTGTCGTCCGGCAACCCCAGCCAATGCGCATACCCGGGAGCTGACGCCACCACCGAGGGCAATCCACAAATGGAAGCGGCGGACGACGTCGACGACGACGAGGTGGTGGTGGCTGCTGCTGCTGCTGCTGCCGCTGCTGTTATTGTTGTTATCCTGGCCTTCTTGAAAATCCCCGACTCCTGATCATCAGACCCCAGGGTGACATTGCGACGCCTCTTGTTGCTCATGTCCTCTCCTCCGACGCTGCGTTTCATCGCCCGCAGCAACCCCTAGCTACAAATTCATCGAATCTGCATCTCCCTCTCTCTCTCTCTCAGTCTCCCTAATCCATACATACCAGAAGCTCTGCTGTCTCCGTGTCCCTGTTTCATAAACCAAGCTCTCCTCCTCTCTCCGTGTCCCTAATGCACTACAGAGCCTTTCCCTCCCTGAAGCCCTGATTGCCCTAATACGCTTCGTTTCCGCTCTCCGTGTCCCGAATTGCCCTAATTGGCTCGCCGAGTCGAGAACCAATTCCCGAGAACGCAACCCTGCGCATCCTCGTACCCAACCTCCCCCTCCGCTCCGCCATATCCACGGCCTCACTTCTCCATCACCGATTTCCGTGACCTGACCGGGGATCGTTCAGTGGAATCTCGACGCCAAAGCGTGAGAGAAAGGGCACCGGCAACTTTTATCGTCCTGAATTGCGCGAAGTTATTGCTGGCACCGTAAGCACAATACAACGTTACTGATGATCGATATGAGTTTGGGAAGCAAAAAAAGAAAAGAAAAAAAGCATGGACAACAAACCCTTGGCAGCCAGAAGGACAACTTGCAAGAGGACGGAGACAAGCTTAAGCTTCGTGGAGGAATAAGCTTAAGTGACGTACAAGGTCGCAATCTCACCACACCAGTGAGGGACTTGCTGCCTTGCTGGGAGAGAGACGCCGAAAGGGTCTTCAACGCTGACTGACTGTGACTTGGCTTGGCTCGGCCCTCCGCTTAGTTTGTTTCCATATAAAAAAGCGCAACAGTGGCTTGAGCTTAAGGTACTTTAGGTAGGTTGGACTACTTTTGTTTTTGAGTAAAAATTCGTCACAAATATTTGTTTCAAGGAATGTTTGCCAGTAGATTCTCCCTTTTTCAGTTGATGAAATTACTGATTCAGTAGGATTTTTTGCAATGTTGTCGCTCTTTTCTTGGATTAATGTATTTTCTTTGGGATGAAGAAGTAAGTCTTCATCTACAATTTGTATGCTTCAATTCATCCTTGACCTTGGTTTCAACACTTCAACAAAGATTGCTTTTTGCACTATCCAAAATGATTGTAATGAGAATTATGAATTTGAATGTAGTTAGATTTTTTAAATAGCAAAAATTTACTTTCGCTAAAGAAAATTGAAGAAGTATTTGGCAACGACCCCAATTTAACAAATTATGGAGTTATTCCAAACTTACGGACCAAAATGAGCACGAATCATGAACCAAAACAACACTTTGGAGACCCCTCCCAAAGCCAAAAAAACATCAAAATGCCAGAGGCTAGCCAACATATTCAAGAAGTATTGCCAGCCAACAACAAATGTAACCAATGGAGTACAAATATTTCAACAAGTGACACCTTGAGCAATAAATTCAAATTCAATTGAATAACACATAAGTTGTATCAAGTCACCAACAAATATGCAATCACAACTTTCAGTGAAAATAAATAATACAATCAACTATTTATTTTTTTCAAAAGTGAAATGTATAAGACTAGGGTCAATATCATGGGCTTAAGTAAAGGGATTAGATGCTATTCCAAAACTAGCAGTCACAATGTATTGGACACTAGATGAAATCTAATTTGATTGACATCAAACTAATGTGTTGAGAGTACCAATATACAAAACTAGTATTTCAGCCCATAGTTGACACACAACTAGTGTATAGAGAGTACCAAGACACACAAGTAATGTTTGGGCTGATAGCCGACATACAACTAAAGAATCAAGAATACCAAGACACACATCTATTGTATCAGCCTATAGCTTACACACTTAATTAATTGAAAGTACCGAGACACACAAATAATGTATCGGCCTATAGCCGACACACATAATGAATTGAGAGTACCGAGGCACTGAAATAATGTATTGACCTTCAGTGGGCACACATTTGATGTATCATACTATAGCCAACATACAAGTAATGTATCAATCAATAGTCGACACACAAGTAATGTATTGATCGATAGCCAACACACAACAAATGTATCGAGAGTACCAATACACAAGTAATGAATCAGCTGGTAGCTGACATCCAACTAATTAATGTATTGGCAGGTAGCTGACACCTAACTAATATATCGGCAAATAGCTTATGTATAAGTAATATATCAGACCTTAGCAAGCATAAATCCAATATTGGTTGGGAGTCGACTACTTCTATATACTTGCTAGCTTAATCTTCTCCACAATCATCAACATCTCTATCAACCATGGTGCCAACAGCTTCCAAGTTTTCCAAAGTTGTAGTAAAAGAAGCATCAAGAATTACATGAGTAGTTGGAGGTCCCTTCTTTGCATGAGACGACATTTGGTGGGAGAACAATACAATGCTTACATAAACTACTTGGAGAAGACACTACTCTTTCTACCATCTATGTGTCCAACACTCCCTAGCAACGATGCTTTTGCCTTCTTTCTTGGCTTTCATTGGAGTCTGCAATTTCACCTTAAAATTCCCATAAGTTGGGCCATGGCTTAGATCAACACATTCCAGCACTTGTCCAAGCCAAAACATAAGGTAATTGTTGTCACAAGGTCGACAAAGAACAAAGTCCCTAAGAAATATATCTCTATGTGGATTGAAGCTCAATTTTGGTCTATCCTTGGCAAAATGGCAAAATGAATAGGGCTCCTTTTAATAATGTCTTTTGGGTTATGCGGATGTGGTCCGTTATTAACAAAGATTGGGATATGATCTTGTGGCCAATTTGAAAGTAGCTAGTATCCCTCCTAAAGTTGTGTGGGAGTAGCAATAACGGGAAATGAATCTCTGCAAGGATTCGCATCCAATATGCCACAATCATAGATATTTTATTGACACACCTTCTGTTCCGTGTCATTCTAGACTTATAATGCTCAATGAACTTTGCAATTCCATTTTTAATGAAGCTCTATTTCTCAAGACATTCACCAGCCCTTGCAACTTCCTTCTCGATGTTCAACCTCCTTGCATTGACCTCAATATTGCCCCACAAGGCCTTGAAAGGAACTACATTAGGTACACCAGTTGGGATCTTGGAACTACCTTCAACATCTGTCCTCTACATTTTGACCAATTTTCCTGGAGGTAGCTAGGATGAATATGATGCTCACTTCGACCACTACTAGAAAATTCAATTTTTCTGTTGTTTTGGTCGCGTTGATCCGGTCAAAATTTGATAGAAATTTGTTGATTTCAACAAATTTTTGTCAAATTTTGACCGGATCAACGCGACCAAAACAACAGAAAAATTGAATTTTCTAGTAGTGATAATTCTTATATCTCATGACCAGCCATCCTCAATTTGGACTATCCTCTTTAATGTAGAATTTGAAGAGATGCTTATCTCCGAGTCCAATAATCTTGTTGACTCCATTGTGGTGGAAGTCTTTAACATATGATTTGAAATCTACAACCTTTTGAACAAACTCTAAAATGAAAGCCACTATCTTTTGAGAGTCCATGAATGCCTTCATGATGAGATTAGCAAGGATGTAGGTGTTCTTCTCCTTGATCAGTTTTAAAGTAACGAAAGTGTGCGTCTATGTCCTTGTGGATGTGACCAATGATGAAGAAGACAATTGTTACATCCTTAAAGATTTCTCTTGCAATGAATAATGAACAAAAGGCCATAAAAGATTTGTTCTTGTTGTCCTTGGTTGTGTTATCAAGCTGCAAATAGAGCTTTATGGAAGAGGAACATTTGATCTTCCAAGTCTGGGGATAGGTGTATTGTCCTCAATGGCCACTAGAATGGAGGATGAACATCTTAATTTCCTATGGAATAAACCCTTGAAGAAATTGTTTTGAGGTGGAGCTGAAAATAATATCTTAGATTCATGAACAAGTGGCCTCTCCATAGTACTCAAAACACAATACAATAAAGATATAGTGGAATTAGAACACTAGTAGAAAATGCAGGAATTTTGACAGAATTCTGTTGATTTGGACGTGTTGTCCCGGTCACTGTTTTGTTGATTTCAACAGAAATCTGTTAATTTTAACAGATTTCTGTTGAAATCAACAAAACAGTGACCGGGACAACACGTCCAAATCAACAGAATTCTGTCAAAATTCCTGCATTTTCTACTAGTGGAATCCCTCGGCCAAAGTGAATTGGTGTAATGTGCGTAGGCTCCATCACCATGACCATGGATGAACATGCCGGTATAGGAGATTGAAATTTGACCTAGACTAGCAATTGCCTTAGTGATTCTTTGCATACAAGAGATAGCGGTCTTGCTTGTGTCCATCTTGTCATAGATAATATAGAAGAACTCTGATGGACTCTAAACAGATTGTGCATTATAGCCATTATAGATTTTTGTCAAGATCTTTGGTAATTCAGATGCCAATTCTTGTCCTCCACTAATGACTGCCACTCGTCACAACTTCTAGGATTTTTTGCAATGAACTCTACAAGAAAGTCACATTGTGTGCATTTCAAGAAACTATTGCCTACAACCTTCACTTTCACATTCCTAAAGTGAGATATGCGAAGCCAATTAATGGTAGATTGTGAAACTGGTTTCAGATTGCACTTTTCATTAATCTATTAATGATAGTGAAATGAAAGCATCAGAAATAGTAATCAGAATAAACCAAAAATTGACAATCTACACAAGTCTATCAATCAACAACTGACAAAAATCTAGGTAGACCATTAGATACACAATTTGATATGTCAAAGGAATGAATAAGAGAATCTTACATAATTGACTTCTTCTTCTATGTGATCCCAATTCATTGCTGATGAAATGACCTTCAGATTGTCCACTCGCTTATGACTGATGATTCTGAATGCATTCGGCATTTTGTCAGGGTTCTCGTTGATAATTATTGTTAGAGTTGTACGTGCTTGAATGGTTTGGAGATGTAGGTGACTAGTTCCAACGTTATTGTGTCTCCCGCTAATGCAACCTCCAAGAACAATAGCTTTGTAGATGTGATAAGTGGACTCTGAAACTCCATGAATAATATACACGCCTTCTCACATATGTCATGGTGAGCAAAGATAATGTATTTTTTGCTTGGACAAGCATCCAGATGTAGTTGATTTTGAACATTGTAGGCAATCTCTCTCTTTGACTCAAATTAATTTGCGTAGTATTTGTGGCGGAGATTCCTTGTGGCTTCCCCAAAAAATCATTGACAACGATTTTTTGTATGTTAGCAGATCTGAAAACTTACTCTCTTAACTTCTACCTTAGATATTTTTTTCTTTAATTTAGAATTGCACGTGCGATCTTTTGAAAGAACTTTCAATTAACTGAGTGGTAAGCATTTTTTAGAACACCAGTGATGCCTGCATCATTTGAGTAATGTCTGACTCCATAGCTTCAAAACACAAGGTGACAATTTCTTAGAGGAGTCGGCTACCTTCTAATTTGGCATGGATTAGTTTCCAACATATAGTAGTCATCTAGAGTGTCTCATGCTTCGACACAAACATAACAACCACGTTTGTATCACCCAAGACGTTATTTTCACACGCTTTGTCTAGGAGGTAGACTTGGATCATCACTCTTCCAACAATGGAAAAGTTGTCACTCAAAAGTTCACAATACTTGTTTCTCCACAATGGCCGGTCAGGCCACGGAGGGCCTTGTCCAAATTTTGCAATGTTGTTGTCGTCATTCTAAACAGCACCCCTATGGATCCCATAATAGCCTTCTTTGTGAAGTTCATCACCATTAGATTCAACAAAGTGTCCGTCTTTGGCAGCATCATTGTCTTCGCTACAAACATTATGAATGTTTGGCAACTGATCACCAATATACATAATCTCATCATTGGAATAATACACTCAATCAACTCGATTGTCTTCATTAGAAGCATAGGTATACTTGTCTCATCGATTGTTCTCTTGAATATCAACTACTATATCGCTCGAGTTGCCATTGCTATCAAGATAATTTCCATTAGATATGTTAGCGGACTTGCCCTCTTCATGTTCCAGTTTGACTTGCTTTGATGTAGAGGGTGGTGTTGGTTGTTGGCCAAAAAAAATGAGAAGAACAAATAGCTAAATCCAGAGGTTTGACTTTATACCAATTCCATAAGATTAGATACCCAATACATTCCCTAAAGATTATGAAATGGAAAATCTGGCAATAGGTAGTCTGATCTTGAAAATTGTGATTGACCTTTCTTAATTGCACAACCACAAAGAAATTGTGTGGAACTAGAAACCCTTCCCATATTTCCTTTAGAGAGCACTCAACTATTTCACCAATTTCCGCACGCTGCATGTTTTGACCGCCACCATATAGGAGAACAACATCCATGTTGACAATAAGAGATAAGAACAAGCCAATGGGCTTCTTGTATACTTGCTCCTCAACACTTGCAACAATCAGGTTATCCAATTCCGCAAATGGTCTAAGATGATGTTCTTCCCAAATGATAGACTGTCCTTTGCACTACTAAAGTAGCTTCAAGTCATCCTCAAGAAATGGAATGCACATATCAATGTTAAGTGTTGCATCAAGCACCCGCACAAGGAGAAGTCACGTTTCACTAGAGACCACCTTCTCAACCAATACTCATCCTGCGTAGTAGAGGCCATCCAATGTAAGTGCAACCTCTACATCCTTTTTTAGTTTCCATCTTCCAGAGCTCCCATTTTTGTAAATGTTGTGATTGTTTTGGTATCCAGTTCCATGTTGAATGATCTCTTCATTTCTAGACTAAAACAAGAAATGAAGGTATTGGCTATTGACTAATAGAAGAGTTGGTAGCGATTGTCGACCGTCACAAAAGTTGGTATTGGCTATTGGCTAACAAAGAAATTGGTGTCGGCTATTGGCCAATAGAGGAGCTACTATAGGCTATTGGCCAATTAAAGAGCTGGCATTAGCTATCGGTCGACAAAAGAGCTGGTATTGGTTGTTTGCCGACACAAGATCAGATATTAGCTGTCAGCCGACATAGAAGCAAGTTCACCTTGTTCCGACATGCAACTAACTAGAGGAATATTTCTAAAGAAAAGTAAGGAAGTAGAAATTTAGGCTTATAAGTGGAAAAAATTAAAATTAGAGTTTAAAAGTTGAAATTTGAATTCAACTAATCAATTACTGTCACAGATATTAATTGAGCACTGCTATATATAGAGACTAATAAAACATTGCCACAAAAATTGTACAACTTCTGCTCACCGAAATACCTTAAGCTTTCAAACTTGTGCACTCAACTTCTCAACTTTGTACTCTCAATCTCTCAACTTGCATGCTAAACCTTGTGCAACAAACTTTACACTCTCAACCTTACGCTCATAGTCTTATATTTTTTTACACTCGCAGCCTTGTGCTCTTAACCTTAAACGTTGCACCTAGAGCCTTGCATTCTCCACCTTATACTTTCAACCTAGCACTCATAACTAGACTCTCAACCTTGTGCACACGGCCTCTTAGCATGCATGCTCCAATTCTTGCAACAACAACAATAATGAAGTGTGAGCTCCAAAAGTCCAACAGGAGCCATCTTCTCCAATTTTAGGTGGTAGATTCAAAGAGGAATGTTGACAAGTAGTAGGCTTAGAATTTGAATTCAAACTAAAATGTGAACAGGTAGTGGGCTTGAAATTTGAATTTGGCCTCAAATGTGGATAGGTAGTAGAAGATATGAACTTGAGGCGATGTAGAAGAGTCAACTAGAGGGACTTTGTAAACTAATAAAACTAGAGAACAAGTGCGGAGCCAAAAAAAATGGAACCGAGCAAAAGAAGTACACAAGTAAGATTGTAATGAGGAAATCAAAATGTTAAGTGAAAGAACCCAAGAAAGAACCATATGAGTGAGCATCAATGTGACCAAACTCTAAGCACTAAGAAAAGAAGCTCAATGCAAGGAATGCAAGCACACCTAGCGCAAGAATAACAATTAAATTTTCCATGGACATTGGACAAGGAAGTGAAACAAATCAAGGAAATGTTCATGCCCGCTTCTAATTTAATATTGTAATGAATGCACAAGTCAGGTGACTCTTAGAAAATTGCACCGCAACCAAGAATTGGTGTAGTGGCAGCAATGGCCCTTGAAATTCAAACTAGATTAATTACAAAATCGATTCCCCAAATTTGCGGCACTCGTCTCTAGAAGTCTAGAATGCAACAATGGCGCCATAATAGCAAAATCCAAACATCCATTTAACTTACATAGTTACATCAAAACAAGATTATTGAAGTTTGAAAGTAGAATTAAGGCTATTTTGATGCGTCAAGGAGAGAGATGATGCTAATTCCCCCTAGCGTAGATGCCCTAAATCCTAGCCTAGGCTAACTCTCATTGTCCAATGCAACCATCAAAAATCAATTAAGTACACAAGTAAGATTGTATTGCAACCATCAAAAATTTGTAACTAATTATTATTAACAAATAAAAATATCAATAATTCAATACATAAACTTTCAAAGTAAAAAAATCTATTCATATTTTTTTTTTTAAATTTAAAATTCAAAAAATATAGAGGGGGTCCAAAGTTTTGTTCACATGTGGGTTCTAATGGATACTCTAAGTGAACTCCTCGAGCCCTAAAACCACCTATTTGAAGAATTTTGCTAAAAATTATTTTGCCGATCATTTTCAATATGGACAATTAGTACAAAGGTATTTCAAATGAAAATGCAACGATAATTATCCAATTCTAGAATCGCTAGTGGCATCCCAGTCTCAATTGATTATGTTATATAGAACTGGATTTTCATGCCATTGACGTTACAAGTGAGCTTCAATTTAATGGCAACCGTTGCAAAATTCCAGTTCACAAACAAGAGCTTGCTTGAGTGACCCGACTCTTTCACCTTGGCGAGGGTGCCTTTTAAAAATCCGTGAGCTTGAATTCTACAACGCAAGCCTCTTGTGATTTGAACTCCTTGATTATGCTATGAGGTTGAACTTTGTGATAGAAACACCACGAAGCAAGTTCATTGCATTCACAGAGGTCACAAAGTCGCCTATACAACCATACACAATGATGTGGCCTCTATCTTGCACACTAGAGCCCAATGTTTGTGCGTGGGCTACATTGGACGCTGTCTTTGGCGGGTGTTTTTGGATTCCCAAAGTTAAAGAGTACAGAAGCAACACCCCAAACTACAACGTATATGAGGCTTTCCAAAAGCCTAAGTGCCATGCCATTTGTAGTGGTTGCGGCATGGCTACAACATTTTAATGGATGTCTGTAGTGGGTTGAGCCCTATTAGTATATATACCACGATGTTGTAGAAGACGATGTTTGGCATATGTCCCATGCATGCTCAATAAAAAATATTTTGACACATTTCGGATGTCATTTTTGGCATTCAAGTAGTTGATGTTAGAATTGACTCCATTCTTACAATCTTATGTGTCTTATTTTGTCCGGCCTCCCATACCAGTTTGAAAACAACTGAAAATGATAATTTATCAATTGGCTTGTGGTCATTCATGTGAGAAGATGAATGGCTTGTACAAATGTGGTACGTCTACAATCTGTAAGTATAGAGATATAGTTTGTGGAGTCCTCAATAGTTGAGACCAAGGTAATTTTACCACATACATTCACACACTAATTGGAAAGAGAGTATATGACATCATGGAGAGATTTAAAAATTCTATGGGATTGCAAAACATTTGTGGAGCCATAGATGGGACCCAAATTTTTCTTTTGCAATACCCGAGTAGTCACATCACACCCGTGGAACTTGCAAATTTCTTCAATAGGAGGAAATTCCACAATGTTGTATTGTGGGGGGGTTGTGACATGGATATAATCTTTTGGAATGTTTGTACAGGGAAACCAGGTAGGATCTACAATGTAGGACAATTATGTTGGTCCTCTTTGTACCAATATTTGCATTTGCGGCGTATTTTATTAGATTCTACCATTGTGGTAAAAGAGATAAAGGTGTAGCCATACTTGATTAGAGATACGGCATACCCAAGCTGCCCTTATTTGTTGGAAAATTACAAGCCAAATTTTTTTGCATTTCATGATTAGAGGAGGTTCAATGCTTCTATTGATGTAGGCAAGGTTGTCATTGAGCAGGCAATTGGCACTCTAAAGAACTCGTGGAGGATTTTGAAGAGCTTTGGTGGCAACGTTGACAAGTGTAGGATCGTCACAGTTGCTTGTTACGTGCTATATAACTATTGCGAGTTACATGGTGAAAGGCTTCCAACACTAGAGATTCCTACGCAAGTAGCAAATCTATATACTAGCCGGCACCATGGAGCACAACGTTTGTCAAATGATGGAAAAGCGCAAAACATGCTGTGGAACATATGCAAAGGGCTTTATATGGAGCTTGGTTAGCAAACAACCGTAGTATGTAGGTACTTTTTTTTGTATATTTTTAGTATTCCAATCAATTTTTTTTTTCACTTCATAGCTCTACATTTGTTTTACATGATTTTACGGTTTCCTACATATATACTATTGTTTTATGTTATGGAGTACTTATATGGCTTTGCTTTGATGGTTTTTGACTTTTTCTTTGTTTATGATTTTAGAAATTTTTTAGTTCATTTAGTTAGTGAAAAACGTTTGAGTCCTATAATTTATGGGATTGAACCTTCGAAGCCCCAAGGTTTTGTTTCCACCAAAAACCACTAAGGCTTTCCATTTCTATTACTTTGAGTAGGATACTTAAATTTTTTTTCCAAGTGGTTAGGTAGTTTTCATTCATTTTATAGAAAATATATAAATACATATCCATTGAAGAATTTTTTAACCTATTCTATAGAAAATGTCCAACCTCTGATTTAATCCATAAATGCCAAAGGTCTTTTTTGAGCATCCAAAATTTTTCTCTAAATTGAACATAAAGCCAACATCTTCAGGAATTGTATCAAATTTTTTAAACTTCTAACCATTCAATTTCAAACTAGACATGTTAGAAATCACAAGAAAAGGAGAACACAATAGTATCACTAATGGATTGAAAGATTATAATGTTTAATCATGAGGGTGTTAGAATTATGAAAATGATGTAAAGTCTTTCAATTCTTTTTTTGGATAGTACATATGAAGCATTGGTCACAAAAAAAATATGAGTTTAAAGGGCCTAACTTGCATAATCCCAATCAATTGTAGGTTTCTCAAACTCTAGTCTATAATTTGTTAAAATTATTTTGTAATGTGATTTTCTTTGAGGCTCATTTCTGTGAGCCCCCAACACTACGGAAAGTGAAGATTATTGTGGACATCCTTCCACAAAGTCTTCATTACTGCAATCATAATCAATCATTTTCAAAATTGAATTATATGTGTATATATATATATATATATATATATATATATATATATATATATATATATATATATATATATAATAAACTTGTTTCTTGCAACTTATGGAGTAAAAAATGAGGAAATGAAAAGTTTGAAGTGAGATTTCTATCAATAAGATTTCCATCAATAAACATCCAGAATTCATTAAGTTGTGACATATAATTCTAGTGAAGATGAATGTTCTTAGTATTCAAAAGAAGTATACATTTTTTTTTTCACTTTTTTTTAAATTGTACATAGGCATTTCATTCAAATGGAAGTAGGTCTAAATATAGTTCATTCTAAGTGAAATTGCATAGAAGGTTAGAATCTCTTTTGTACAACAAGTCAAAATTTCACTTTATAATTCCAATTTCTTCATTTTATGTGGTCACCCGCTATTTTTTTAAGCCATTACGAATTTTCGAAAAATTCATTTATTTTTCTATCTTTAAGAAATTTTTTATAATTTTACAATAAATATTGAGGTTATATAAGCACATTCAAAATCTTTTGAGTCCCCAACAAGGATTTTGGAACTATAGGGATTGAATGCAATGTGATGAAACAAGTGAAGGATAAATTGGAAAAATTTGTACAACAATAATTTCAATGACACTTGGAAATGACTTGTTGAAATGAACAATGGAATATTGGTTAAAAATAAACGTATACACTATGAAGTAGAAAGAAATACAAAGAATTGCAACAAAAATATATATTTTATTGCATATTTAAAAATCTATAAAAAAATTTCACTCTTATACATGATCCTTTTCTACCCGCTGACTACAAATGATATCTGCAAATAAAAAAGCTATACGCTCTAGAGAAGCTTATGTTGCCTATAGAACATCAAATTTGAACTTCTTGTTGTCTCCCTAAAGGTGAATTGATAGTCTCCATCTTCATTTGCTCAATATGAGCAGACAATTCAGTGAAGTGGTCCAACGCATTTATCATCTTGGTATTGAGCTTTCAACGTTTTACAGGTGCTCTACAAACTCCTGGGAAATTACTGACACAAATTTTTGCATCGTTGACATCAACTTCCTTTGGAGCAGCCTTGATGCCAATGAAAAGTTAGAACGTTGTTGACCCTTGTCGTCTCACTCAACATGGTATTATACCATGTCTACTTGGCAAGCTTGGAGTTGTCTCCAAAAACGTTGTACATCTTCTTGTGACGATAGTAATGTTGTCACATTTTGGCACACTTGTCCTTTAAATGGCACCCTTGACGACTTGCCTCCAATAGAAACTGAGCAACCAAATACACATGCATTGTAGCCCAATCTTTGGCCCGGAAAGATTGCCATGTCAACTTTACAATGTATTCCCTCAACGTGTCCAACAAGTATTGTGTCTCAACATTACCATTCATGATGTGTGGAAACTGGAGCACTTGTGGGTAATGGCAAGGATGGAATGGAGGTAGCGTTTGGCAACACCTTTGTCGGAGTGTCTATAAATTCCTCATAACCGTCCCCTTTAACTCCCCTTCCGACAAATTTTCTCACCTTCATCACTCTAAAGTATCTTGCTTTCTAAGAAGCCCGGGTTGGCCATCCAAATCCTCAAGAAAAAGTTCAATAAAGAATCCAAAACTATTACTAAATTGCGCTCAAGAGTTGCCTTAATCCTTAGTGTATGCCCTAACCCTCAGTATAGTCCATCAAGTGCCTCCCGTGAGTGCCTCTTAGTCCTTGGAGTGGTTCCTAAAGTCTATGGAATCCTTCTTTTATAGTCTTGAAGATACGGAGGAGTGAATGCATTGTCATAAATAATGCTGCTCCAATTGCATTTTCTTTACCTCTCTCGCTTGACATTGATATGTCTGGGAGCGGCTCTGATATTCTAGCAGCTTTGCAAGAAGTTGGCTGCTGTGACACTTACAAACAAGTTTCATCCATCGAAGCGTTTCCGGACGGCTCTGAAACCGCATATGCGAGAGACTAGTTAGTTAGGTCTACAATTCACTATGTGAGTCTTGTTCTTCTCCCACCCACATATGTTCAAAATCATATGACAATGTCTAGGATACTTGCTTATAAACAAAATTTTAAAAATGGCACATGATGAAGTTCAGAGGAAGATGTGAGATTCATAGGGAAGTTTATTCAAATCTCCTCCAACGAACTGGGAGCTTCCTAGTTAGTTATGTGCAATTCAATATATGGGTCTATTTCTTCCCATCCACATCTTTTGAGAATATGATAATGCCCAGAGTACCTGCTGGTAAACGAAATTATTGAAATGGCACACGATGAAGTTTAGAGGGAGATGTGAGATGCACAGAGAAATATATACTAATTTCTTCTAACAAACTGGGAAATGTCTATCGGTTTCCTTTCGGAGGGGTGTCCTCTATGGGTCCCTCATGTTGGTTTCTTTTCAAATTGCTGATTTGAAATTGAAACTTAGTAAGCTTGACAGTATTTGATAAAAAAATCAATTTCAAGTAATTATAAGGACCAAGGAAAAATTAATGTATTGATGAAGAACAAGTTGAAGTAGAACTTAAAATGCTAGTTGGTTTTGGGTCTAGATTGAATTTCTTTTGGGGGGCACATACTAACTTGGTGGTGATCACCGAAGGTCAGAAATTCTACTTTCTAATCCGACCAGAGCACGATATTGATCATCTAGATGCCCTAATGCTTTGCAGGCAAGCTCAATTGCTTCCTGACAGTGGAACTTGTAATCGTCTATACAACATACTTGTTTGGCGGCACCAATTGCAACTGCTTCAACAAAGAATATGATGTCCATGGATTGATCACAAATTGCACGACTTGCTCATCAGACATGGTATCTAGTACAAGCTAAGCCACACCAACTGTGAGGCTAGACGAATGTAGTGTTGGCAAGAGCCATTACCTGCCCTTGCCCAACCGAGGCAAACGATCGCACGCGTTGTTGCCCTTTGTGGAACTTTGTCACACCTTCTCCTACGTACCTACTCCACTCCAAGTTTGTCTACACATCATAAGCAGAAGGCTGAGCAAAATCGAATCTAATGGATTTCTTACTAAAAACAAGCTTCCTACCTTTTTGCAAGTATGAGGGGAAGCAAAATAAAAGACTTCACTTCCGCTTACAATGTGGAAATGAGCATTCAGAGTACGTTTCATTTACAAGTAGGAGTAGGTGCTTCATTAAAACAACACTGTTCACATCCCTACTTTACAATTTACATACCAATGCATCTATCTCCCCAGGCACAAGCCATAGGCTTGCTACCTACAAGGAATCAATGGACACAAATATTGTAGAGGGAATCAAATGTTAGTTACAAGTAGGAATAGAACAATGCTTCAATAGAACCACACGGTTGTCCAGAATTCTTGTTGTGCAAATTACATCCCAATTCTCTCTTTTTCACAA
Organism: Antitrichia curtipendula; assembly: GCA_951230915.1. Taxonomy (NCBI): domain Eukaryota; kingdom Viridiplantae; phylum Streptophyta; class Bryopsida; order Hypnales; family Leucodontaceae; genus Antitrichia; species Antitrichia curtipendula. The sequence goes on along the minus strand of OX579634.1, from coordinate 29,622,286 downwards.
GTCAATGGCTTGCTACGTGTCGTCAATTGATTGAAACATATATCGTAGATATGCCAATTCCCGTGCATATTTTGCAATCGAGGTATTTTGTAACTGCGGCTAGCACCGTTTAATCTAAAATTTCTAAAACATGAAAGCTCTTTTAGATGAGTTTTGAATTTGAAAAAAATTTGGAAATTGAGCTTGGAAGTGGTGACCTAAGTTCCTTCATTCTAGCAACACAACTCTGGTTGAGATAATTCTAAAATCCATGCCATCCCTTCACCAAACAATGTCACCGGACATTCAAATGCTCTTGCTGGATACTCATGAGTCTACAATTCATTACTATTCATCACTACAACAAATGAGACTTGTAGAACACTTATTTATTTATTGGTGAATCAAAGAGACTATCATAAAATTGTCTAGTGATTGGCATACCTTGTGAACGATGTCAAAATCCTCGCATCCATGAGTGCCATTGTGGACTCCATAGTTGAGCATGAAGAAATCATAAGGTTGGATGGAACGCATGGAGATGTACACCACCACCTCCCTTGGTGCAGCTTTGGAAGTGGGCAACATCACCACTTTCAAAGTGCTCAAAGGATCCTCCAAAATGAATCCCCTTGTACAATTGCCACATTTGATGAAGTGATTAGAATTATTTCAATTCCTAGAGATTGATAGAATCACAACACTCTTGGCTTTGTATGGATTCTATTCTACACCTTGTGCGTCGATCAAAGGATGTTGCATTGATAGACTTAATAACAGATTGACCTGAGCTTGCACTGGTGCAAAGGAGGGCAATCTAAGGGATTTTATGTTGAAAGTAAGTGTCTTGAGATTGTTTGTTGCAGTAAATTTGAGCAGAAGTTTCCATTTTGCTTGCTCTCCAAGGGAACTGAAGTAAATGCAATTGTGTTGTAAGTTAAATGCTGCTACAGAAGCCTTAGTTTTGGCATATGAGTCTAAAAAAACTTTTAGCGCTACTAGGAGGATTGCTGTGGATATGTGGGCAACTATCCCTTGAGAAGATTCAAGCAAGGTTTTTTCTCCCCTTCCCCTTTGGGAAAATCTAGAGTTGTTGATGTGCATAAAAAAAATTTAGTCTCCCTACCCATGCCGTCTATCTGAATTGCAAAAAAAACTAAAGGAATCCAAACGGAAGAGAGAAGGTGGCGGTTCATGTCCGGGTGAATGTGAAACGTTGGTGGTAGACTGGCTCCTTGTGCAATGACACCTATAGTATGTGCTTGCGGGCAAAATAACTGTCTTGAGAGGAGGCTTCCTTCTAAATCTTTTTACTTCTATACGTGATCTTCTTCAAGTAATTAAGCATTTTTGGATAGGTTGTCTCTCTTTGCAAGTATTATTTGAAGTTTTTAATTTTTGAATGTCATTCTTAATGCAACCTGTTGAATCCTATGATTTGCTATTTTTTGCTTTTTCTTATTGTACAGCATGACTAAGCTCTCAATGGAAAGATATGAAGCAAATTATAGAAAGTGAAAGATGAAACAAAACGCTTTAAGGATATTTGTAAATCTTCAACTGGATTATTTGCTTCTATAAGAACCAACTACTTGCTATTTTGTATTCAGCTTGAAATTCAATCATTTTGATATTATTCTCAAAGGTAGTCAACCGACTTAATGCATATAGAAGAGGATTCTGCGATGCAATGTCTGTTTAGTTGATTCACACTACTATGTATAGTGTTTGGAGGTGAATTGGAAGAGTTAGGTTTTGGCAATTTGTATTTCAATATGTGAGGGTGCTAATGCTTTGGATTGCGGTGGAATGGAATGCTCATAAATGCTATTGAATTTTGAGTAAGGACTTTAATATTAGAAGGTGTTTGAATTTTAAGTGCTCAAATTTTATAATAGCTATATAATTATTTGTTAGTCTTTGCTATTTTTGTTGTTAATTAATGCTTTCTAATTTAGATACTTCTATATTTCTAAATGTTTTTCTCTTCATCTGTAGACAATATCAAGAGCTGGAAGGAGATAAAGAAGAAGATATGAGATTGAAGAAAAAATTGTTGAAGATATTAGGGTTTAGAATTGAATGTAAAAGTTTTTCATTCAATAGAAAAATGGATAGTATATTCCTTTCAGAATTTGCATAAAATTTTACAACCAATGAAAAATTGACACATGTATCCTTCTTGTAAATTATATGCGATTTTTAGAGTTTTTGATATGGTTTGTCACTATCACTATCACTATCACCTCAAAAGAGGCATTAACAGTCAAGTGGGACACATTTCTTGGATGAGGAACCTTATTTAATTCCTTGCCTCATTTTTGTGAGTTTAATAGAATTCCAAATACAAATGCATTGACCAATTCAGATTCTTGTTTTGGGGTCATGTTTATACCAATGTTGGTGTGGTATGAAGCAAAATCAAGGCCATTAGAGTATGTGAGCTTCATATGGTGGTTGTTTTATGTGCATGACAAACAAGTTACATATTGAAGATACCAATCCAACATTCTCATATTTTTTACATTATTTTTGATAGCCTAAAATCCTTAAAAGGTCTAAGTAAAGTTTCTTACTTTAAATTTGTCTATAGTAAACTTGTGGATACATTGTGATATATCTACTAGATGGAATAGAATTTGATTTTCAAATGCTATGGGCTCAAGTGCAAGTAACTATGAAAATTGTAGCTGAATTAATATTTGTACCCACCACAAGAGAAAGGTGTGTTTTAAGTATAGTCCTATAATTTATGACTTTTTAGAATATTTTGAGTAAAATTTTCATGAAAACACATGTACTTCTAATAAAGAAATATAACCAAAGGAGTTGAAGAGTTTTCTCTTCTTATTTCTTTGCACCATATCATATACGTTATTGATTCCATTCATTATTTTTCCAAAAAGACATGTTTTGTCAATCTTTTTTTAAAACAACAACAATCTAAAGACAAATGAAATTTTAGGAGGGATCAATCAATATTGTTTGTTCTTTTTTTTTGCATCTATTTTAGTATTTCCCAATTGAAGGAAAGAAAGCTTTGAGAGGCAAACTAGATTTCCAAACATAGTCTTGGGCATGTACTAAACGCCCATAAAATGAAAACCTCACACTCATTCAACAATTAAATGTCCACTGGTACTTTTTGAAAATGCTCCAAGAATTTCACTTTGAATACTCCAAAACTACACTTTGAAAAGGGCTGTGAAGCTCAAAGTTTCTTGGACACTAAGAGTGTACCAAACTCTTTATACAATGCAAAACAAGTCTTTAACCCCTAAAGGACTGTGACTATGTTTTCACCAAAAATGTTCAAAAATTGCCAATTCTAGTACAAATACCAAATTTTGGAAAAAAATAATTTTGAATGCATATTATTGTAGGATCTTGTAGTATGCTGACTTGAGAACATGTAGAAAATTTCAAGAATTTCCACCATGTGGATTGCAAGATTAACATTTGAAGTGACAAAAGTCATTTTTTTTGGCCTATGAAAAACTACGAAGCTACACTTCACAAGCTCACATTTGTATGAAAAAATGTCCAAAATGTTGGTGCATCTTTAGATTCATTTTTCAAGTCAAGTTGGCTACATGCTTGAAAATTTTCAAATAATTTGAAATTGTACAATGTATAGGAAAAAAATAGTAAGTAAAAAAAATGTAGCAAATGATTCAAAATACGAAATTGTTAAGAATTTAGTTATGGAATTAAAAATTGTCAATTTCAATGATTGCAATGTTGTAATAAACAATCTGTACCCTATGGTTTTATTTTTTTCCAAAAATATTGAAAATTGAGTTAAATAAAAGACTTCAAAGTTTATTTTAGAGTGAAGAATTCATTAGTGCCTCCAAACTAAAATTCCTCATAACTTTTGACTCATTGATCAAAATGGAATGATTAAAATTTTTTCACATATATATAACTCTAGAAAATCAATTTCAGATTTTTGTTTCTAAAAGAAGATATTTTTTGTTATCTACCTATACTATCCACTCAAGAAAAAAAAGTAACATATTAGGCCATAAATTTTGACTCATATTTTCAAATGTCATGAAATTTAGTGCATATGAAAGATATTCTTTGTCCCCACCTTCCAATAAATTTTAAGCTTAAAATATGCAAACCTCAAGTCACACTGTCACTTGTAGCTGTCCAAAATTTCTATGTTGCCAAAAAACGCATGCTAGTTTTTTAGGGATTAAATGTTATTTTTAGCCTTTATCCTGAGCATTTTGTCCAACAAAAGTATTATTTTGGCATCTTCAAGTGGAGATATGAGAATTTGTAGATGTCTAGTAGTGCTTTTTTCTTTTCGGAAGTCTTTTCAACCATCATGTAATAATTAGTTTTCTTTGTTGTAGTTGGTTGATAATTTTTGTAGAGCGCTAGTGAAAATTTACAAATATTGTTTGTAAGGGTAATTGTTATTATTAAATAATTGTGTTGGATTTAATATTTTTTATAAGAAGGTTACGAAGCTTGCTTTTTAGGAGTCTAAAACTTGTTATTGTTTATAATAGGGATTATAACAAGGATATAAGGATAGGTACAAAATTTGGAGAAATTTGTATGGCATACTTTTGAAGATGATGTTGGGAATATTATCTGAGCCTAGAGTTTTATTGTTTACTAAGTTGGAAAGTGCAATATCATAGTGGATTTGGTCAAACCTTAAATGTAAAATGATTTTGAATAATCTTTTTTTCTCTCTTGGGAATGCATTATATATGATGTTTGTTGATAGGGTGCGTTCAAGCCTCTATTACATGGAGGCTATGTAGGTAAATTCTTTAAATTTCTATAGGGCTATATATACCTAAATTTTTAAAATCACCTTATTTCATATACCCTATATTTCATTTGAAATTTTTTCTTGAACTATTTTTATATACCCTATATTCATTATAAGTACACAATATTATCAATTTTTTTCAAAGACTTTCTTTTAATAAGTGATGAGCATGTGAACTTCACTACAAGAAAACGAGGGGTTTTGCAACTACATTGTGCAACTCATTTTGTAGTTGCATAGGTCGTTTGCAGCTAGGTGATAATTTGGAGCCCGTAGTTGCAGTGGACAAGTTGCATGAGTTGCAAAGCAATTGTAAAAAATTGCAAAGTTGTTTATCATTTGACAGTATACTTGAAAGTTCATCGATGAACTTTTCTGACGTGGTTGCTTATGTGGAAATCATTTGTGTGCAACTTGTTTGCAACTATCGTGCAACTGATTTGCGATTGACTTACAACTAGTTTGCGACTGGTATGCAACTAGTTTGCGACTGGTGTGCAACTAGTTTGCGATTGAGGGTGAATGCAAGAAACACTTGTATTATTTGTTGCGTTTTGGTGTTTTTCATGACCACTACTACGTGTACTACGAGTATTGTGAGTACTAGGAACGTCACAGCAGAGGAAATCTGAACCGTTGATCTAATGTGGGATGCAATGCTTGGACGGCACGTGTTTGCTTTTCATTCGTTCAAAAACTAAACTGACAATTTGACCACCTCGTCATCGGTGTTCATAATGGCGGTGATGGTTTATGGATGAAGTTTTCATCATCCATCCACCCGTCGTCTCTCTCGTTTGGTTGGCGTGGATTCATGGCGCCCATTGCGCCAATTTTTTCAAACACTTTGCTTTGTTTTTGTTGCGCGGCAAGTGTATGTTGAAGAAAACTGTACTCTAAGAGGCTGTTGAGGGCGGCGCGGGAAGGAGGGCGCACTCCTGCGATTTGGGTGTTAGAAATGTGACGGGCAATTTTGGGTACTGCTAGACGATTTCGGAGGAGCTGAGCGACCGACGGAGTAGCGACCTGTGGAGGTGCGGCAAGGGCGGAGCTTGAAGCGGTAGAAGAATTCAGTTCTTGCGAGGCGATTGCACTTGCGTCACCGGGCTTGCGGTAAGCTGTGGAACTGCGCCTTTGTTTTAATTTCTAGGGTTTAGGACCAGTATTTGCGGAAATGTTTGCAAGGGTGGCTTAGAGGATTAGAATCGAGGAATCCGAAGGCGGTAGTGTGCAGGAACAACGGATTCAAGTTCGTCGACTGATTTCTGAATGAAGTGAACTAGAACATTGCCTCTTTTGTGAAAGGGATTGCTCTCTTTCTTGTTGTAGGAGGGCAAAACAATGGTACTTTCAGCATTTCACGTACTTGCTTTCACGTCGTGACAGTTTGCCATGTTCTGTACGCTACTCAATGACCGTCTTGTTGTCTAGGTCTAAAAACTGAGCTTCGGGTGTAAAATCGTCGGGTTTGACAGGGCTGTATAGGGCGATGAATGCATGCATCAAAGCAGTGGAGCGTCGTTCAGGCAGTGGCGGCCATTTCTCTTAGTGGAGACTACTTCCAGACCTTGAAGAGGTGAGCGCAGGCCACACCCTTCCAACTTTTGACTTCTACAGGGCGTCATCCCTGATTAGAAGTGTAACAACTGTTCCTTTCTTTAAAATCGTCTAGCAGGCACGTGATCTCTGTAACAGGAAATTCTCAGGACATTTGGAGTCATAGAAACATAGTCCCTGTTCCATGTGGATGTGCTGCTTATAATACCGGTGCACTTGAAAGAACTTACATGTCAATGCAGTTTAGTTAGATTTTCATTTGTGTACAAGGCGTCATTATCCAATTTCATTGTCGTGGCCAAATTGTACATGGTTTAGGATAAATGTATTACAAACTTTCAGTCGGTTTTGGATCAGAAATACACGGCAATGTCCTATACAAGCCGTTTGTCAGGGATGTTTACAGATTAGTACTACCTCTAGCCTACATAGTTAGTCAGCAATACTTGCCAACTTCTTCTCAGCATAATGCTTCTGTTGGTTGCACTGTCTGCTTTCCTTGCCGCACACAACTAGTAATGCCGCCTCCTCACCCATTGGCATTCCGTGTGTTTAGATTTGAAGAGACACAGGGATAGTACTTGGAGTCCTCAAGAAACGCCAGAGCACTGCTGTACACTACGTTCTCCTAAAACGCACTACATTTGCGGTACTTATTCTCGCAACTTGTACTGGCTACATGTCTGCTGTGTACTGTGTTGTTTCCATTTTGCTTTGCTAGGCTTCCGGATTGGGTTCGTTTTCCACATGCTAATTCGTATGCACTATTCCTATACCTAGCAGTTATGTTCTTTACTGTGCAGTACTATTCATGCACTCAGCAATACCATTTGCACATACAATTAGTTATAGTACTGTTCCCTTGTTTAGGAGTTGTATTTCTTCTTTATAGCAGTACTACTGTTTACCTTAGCAGTCCCATTTGCTGAAAGGTATTACTCGCGGTACTCGAGCCTCCTCTATGAGTACTTGTTCGTTTCTTTAGGAGTTCGTTTGCTTTTCTAAGTTGTACTAATGATTCTATTAGCAGTAGTACTACAGTAGCAGTACTACTGTTGTCATTAGAAGTATTGTTTACTTAGGCTCATGTACTATTACAGTCCTCGGAAGTACTATTTACTACTGTGTAGTACTATGAGTTGTACTAAAGTTGTACTACATTACCTCGTCCTCATTGTATAATATAATCTCCATGTCTGTAGGTTATCTTCCTGTTCCACATGGCAAAGACGAAGAGTACAATCCCAGAAAAAAGACGACCTCCTGCTCCCGTGGTCAGTGCTTCTGCTGATGAGGCTGCCGCTGGAGATGACGAAGATATGGAGTTGCAAGAACGAACTTACAGAAGAAAGGGGAAGAAACGTGCAGCCCAGCAGCAAGTGCAGTCCACTGCAGACAGAGGTGGTTTAGACTCAGGAGGAACTGTTGGGAAAGGTGGCAGCAAGAAGAAAAGGAGACCAACTAAACCAGCAGCCTCATCGTTGCGCGTCTCCAACAGCTCGAACAAGAAGAAGGCAGTATCTACCGTGAAGAGGACACAGAAGAAGAAGGCACAAGAAGAATCGGATGATGAAGATGTTCAAAGACAGTCCAGAAGCGGCGATGACTCAGACAATGACAGCATTGAAGACATCTGTGTTACCACCCCGACAAAGGGGAAAAAGACTTCTGCAGAAGCACGGCAATTTAGTGAAGAGGACTGCCGCAAGCAACTGTGTTTGCTGAACCAAGCATCCAAGCGACCTCCTACACCAATGTCAGAGGACATTTTTGCCACCTCCTGTGAATTGGATCAGGATGGTCTAAATCCGCATAGGCTTCGTATGGAGAAGGATGTACCGCTAGACACTAGTAGATGTTGAAGCGCTATTTGGGTTGGAGAAAGGACGAAATGGCTTCCTCCTTGGTGAGAAGCTCACTGCCACTTTGCGGAAGGAGGTGGAGAAACTCTACTGCCAATGCTACCAAAAGCCCCACAACAGCACTCACATTGGTAAGGAATTGGCTACGGGATGGACTTTGTCGAAGAAAGGGGTGAAAATCAATTTGGCTGGTTTCGCTGCTGAGACTAACTTGGGGCAGCGAAAATCATATGCTAGGCGAGTGAGGACATGGCTCAGTCGCCTCGCAGATGTGTTGGACGTACCATTTGCAGAGCTGGCAGCCAAGGAGGGCTTCACGAAGTACTTGGAGGTTGAAGACCCTAAGCAATCCACAGTGCAGCTGTTCCAGAGTGTGAATGACAATAGTAGCGGCGCACGTGATGGGAAGCCTTTTGGGCTACTGACACGTACTGGAAACCTCAGCACATCAGCGTTGGGCACATATATCCTCTGCTCTTCTTGTCTTCTTTCCTTTATTTATGTTTAAATTCAGTCTCTTCAGCAATTGAAACTAACCACAATCACTGAGAATGATGACAAATACGTTATCCACGTCATTGGCTTTCTCTTCAAGTGTATTTTCAGTTTATATATTGGAGATTTTTTTATTCAGGCTTTGCACTAGGGGGTTACATAGCTTTTGTGTTTTGAGGAACACTAGCGCGGAATTCGTTTACTTCTTTGGCATGCTCTTTGGTCAGTCCATGACACTGTGGGTGCCATTGTTTCTAGGAAGGATGGCGTTAAAGGTCTCCTAGATGCTGTACATGAAGAACTGGAGAGGATGCAGGCCAATTCTGTGATGCTGAAAGAGAAAGCAGATGCAGCGGCTGACCAACATAGAGCGAGATTTCTGGGAATTCAGCAGCTGCAGGAAACTATGACGGAAATGGACGACGACAGTGGATCAGCAGTGCTAGAGAAGGTAATGGATGGGCCCGTGAAGAAGGTGAAGGCATTCAGCAATGCAAAGGAAGAACTCCAAAAAAGTGTGGATGACGTTACTGCAAAGGTGGAAAGACTTCTCTCCCGGGAAGCAGCTCTTCAAGAGCATATGAATGACTTGATGCAAGGAGGTGAAGGGCTAGTGCTGCACCCTCATCCACAGTTGAATGAGTTGGAGGGCAACTGTATGGATGCGACCTCGGTCATTGTGCTTCACACCCTCCGTTGCTCTCTGTGTTTTGATGGTTTTCCTCATCGGGATATCTTATTCTGTAGTTGTGAGCATGTTTACCACCCATGTTGTGCCGCACGTTGGTTTAAGAGTCACAGCCAATGCGCCATTGGAGATTGTGGCCTGGTGCATCCCGGGTGGTCCAGCAGTTGGGGCTTCGAAGACAGCGCAGGAAACCATGGGCAGACTGTGGTCTGTGGATGATCTTGCAATGGCAGCTCCACGACATTTGCATACACGAACTCCGGCTGCTCTAGCTCCGACAGGACTTCATGTCACTGTTAGTAGTAATATAGTACTGTAGTACTCCTGTAGTAGTACTCAGCTATTCACCTGCAATATTGTCAGCGTACTGCAAGAACTACTCCCAGTATAGCATGTCAGAACAGTTTTACTATCATGTACTCTTCGTGCTGTAGGCAGCCATTTTGATGACTGATACGTAGTAGTTCAATAACTGTTTGCCTGTGCTATGACATCAACAAGAATTTCTTACTATATTGGTGTATTATGCTGACATTTTGGTACTTCTTTGGAAATCAACAGGTCTGGCCTCCGTTGGGACTGGGGCACCTAGTGTATCCGCCTCGGACAGCACCCTCTCTAAGTGCATCAGTCAAGGACAAGCGCATCCACTAGTCCATGTAGTGGTACAGACCGAAGGCCTCCATGATGTCGTCCCGTTGCAAAATAGTATTGGTGGTGAGGAGACGTCCAACCCTTTTGCGTCAAGGTGCTCCACGATGGCTGCAAGCATGCACCACTCTTGCATGAGTGCCACTCCATCATCAGCATCTCCAGTACCTCTCCAGTGTCCCTCATCCACTCAGAAGTCAACAGCTGTGGTGGATTCGTTGGCACCTGCGGATACTCTAGAGACTAACACATTGGACTTCTCTTCAGCAAAGGCTGATGACAATGAAACAACTCTAGATGACACAGATGAAATTCTAAGGGAGTTGGACGCCCGCTCACTAGATTTTGTGGATAGCCCTGACAAAGCTGCTGTTGAAGACATGGAGCCCTCTCCTCAAGTTCAGGTTTGAATCACTTGAATTGCCTCCTCCACTGAATCTACTTTTCGAAGAGTACTGTGCTTTACTGTCCATCCCTCTATGTACTTGTCATCATTTCTATGCACTTGGCATACACATCTTGCATCTCAGTTACTGAAGCTGTCCAATGTTTTGCAACTGCTATATACTTTTGGTGCCCTTTGAATTAATTGCTGATGGAGCTACTCTGAGTTTCCAGGATGGGCAGGAGACTTTGGAAGATCCGTGGGACATCACGACTCCCACAATCATTCGCGATGCACGAGGTGTCGGACGTCAGGATTCGAGTGTTGTGAAAGGTGTTGTGCTAGTGCCACCCTCAGTTGTGTTAGGCAGCCACTTTGAACATCCTACACTTGCATTTCAGATTGTTGTACAAGGCAGTTGTCACACCCACTACGTAATTTGTAGTTTTCCATGTCCAACTCTTACTGACATGTGCCGTAAGACTAACTTGCACCTGCTAGACTATGCCTTGTCAATTGGTTTGCAGTGAAAGTTCCCCCGAGACCTGCAGCAAAGTCAGTGAGCCCACCTGAAGGCAATACAAGGCAGTTGCGACCACGGCCGTCTGGAGTTGGCGCCGGAGCTCGAACTCCAAACATTCCCACAGTCCCGAATAATGCAGGAGCTTTACTTGAGAAGGAGGTGGGTAGAAAGTAGTACTAGGCAGGACCTGCGAGTCGGCCACGAAGCATTGGGCGTCTGGTCCACGTCGAGGGTTGCCTCATACACATGAGAAAGATGGTGGGCCTGAGAGGGGCTATGTGGCCCAAAAAATTGGGCCCCTCTTTGAAAGATCTCAGGCCCTAAGTCACGGAAAGAGGGTGGCAGTCCAGGGGACTTCCCACAGTCCTGTACAGTTGCTCCGGTACAAGGAGCTCCATTATATATTGGTACTATCCACTTGTTAAATAGCAATTCAGTTGGATGTTTTGTCAGATGTGTGAATTGTTGTTATGAACAGGGTGAGCAACTGTGGTCTTCATATGACATGGCAAGGGGTATGGAAAATGTTCCTATTCTATTGGACGAGGATGCTTCACCAGAAGCCTTGTCGTCATTGGATATGTGCTACAGTTATGTATGCACTCCTCTCTTGCATGAGTCCACGACTGTAGAAGCATTGGCTTCTGCACGTGATATGGACATGTTTTGCTTGTGCACAACAGACGTGACTCTCTCTGACAGTGTTGGAGACTCCTCTTCCGTCTACAACAGTGGAGGCACAGCCTATACAGTGGCTGGTTGCCTACTTCCCCAATTTATAATGCAGGTAAACTTGTACATCAGACTACGTGAGGTCTTCCTTTCTTAATCCATTATTTAGTATTTTAACAATGTCTTTTTTTTTTCCGTATAGCACAAGGTTGTTTGGGTAAAATGTCAACTTTCAAGCCTTGCATATTTCTGATGACGTTGTCCCCACCTTCACAGTATCGGAGGTCTTTGTCTTTGAGCAACGGAGGGCTTATTCGCTGCCTCGGAAAAAGCTCGTGCTTTGAGTTCAAGAATGGCAATTGTACAGGCCATGTTTAGCGACAGTACATTCGGGAGTGCTATGAGCGTTGCCAATGTGCTCCATTTTGTACAAATAGAGTGGTGCAGGGTGGTTTACAGAAACAGTTACAGGTACTGTAACTCGAAGCCATCTGAACTATTTGCAATCCACCAAGTACTGGCACAATCATCTGAAAGTACTGGTCAGCACTGTTCAGCAGTACTACTGTGTCCCTAGAAGTGGTTCTTGATTTTCAATTAATTTTAAGACTCATGCCTTCAATTGTTTTCCTCAGGGTTTTTACGTGAATGGGCTCAAGGGATGGGGCATTCGGACGTTAGAGAGGCTTGAACAAGGGTGCTTTGTCTTTGAATACGGAGGAGAAATTCTTACTAATGCTGAGTTGGTACGACGTAAGACGCCTCTCAAGTACCGTCTAGCTCTTAATGCGCACTAGCAGTCCGAAATGGTTCTTGAGGATGACGTGCTGCTTTCCATAGATGCATCAGCCATCACAAATGTTTCTCGGTGGCTGAATCACAGGTTAGAAACAAGTATCGCGCACACTTCTTTTTTCCAGAATTTTCTTTTGGAAGTCTGCCTTCTCAATGAATCCCTAGAGATTTCAACTCACTCTTTGATGCAATGTGTGCAATCATGCGGCAGATGCGGGGATGCAAATTTGATGGATATTCCCGTGTGGATTGAGCAACGAATTCCAACTTTGTACCATGTAAGTACCCTCTGTGCACTTCTGTCATGTCGCTAGTGAATTGGGAATCCAAGGACAATAATTAATTTTTCTGGATGACTTCTTTGGGCTGACTAAGTACTTCTTCTCCAGGTAGCGTTCTTCACAACCAGAGAAGTGGCGGCGGGTGAGGAGCTCACATGGGATTATGGATGCACGTTCTCTACTACAAAAAATGATCGTCTGCCATTTCAATGCAATTGTGGCAGCACTTTGTGCAGAGGACAGTGATGGTCTGATGGAAGCCGGACCCCTACTGTATCTTGGATGTGCACAGGGAGCTCATTGTACTCTCCCAGTACTTCGCTGCAAGCTCCAGTACTAGTTAGTTACAGAGCAGCAGCCTCCTGTACTGTCCATTGTTCTCTTGTACTATGAACAAGAGTTGGTAAGTAGGGCAGACTCTGTATATTGAGTATGTGGCAAATCTCTAGTCTGTATGGTACATACCCTCTAGAGATATCATTATGTACATTGTTCAGTTCTTCGAGAGAGACTATCCATTTAATTGGTATTCCTTATTCAGATAAACAATTAGAAGTACACGACTTTTTATTTGTATATAGTACATATTGTAATATGTGCATCCGTATGCCATGTATTACTGAAGACAATGATAATTAATGTAAAGTTCAACGCATTTGTGAATTTAAATTTGCTTTACCTATAGCTGATACAGTGCACGCATTTCTTGTAGTGTGTGGAAGGAAATAATTAGAATTGGTTTGTTCAACATATTTTTGTTGGAATGAAAGGATTTTGCCATTGAAAATGAAGAGGTTTTTCAGATGTTCCTTTCTTTGTAAGTGTTTGAGCTGGGGTACTTCAAACAGTTTACACATTACTTTACTACTGTTCCAGTGCAAGCCCACTGAATGAAGTTCAAACGTATGGTGACAGCGACACTGCATATGACGGTAGTGCAAGGGTATGCACAAAACAGGTGGCCCACTTTAGTGATGATGGCATACAGTGATGCATGTTCAACTTTGAAAGGCATGTTTAATATATACCAAAATGAAGAGTTATTTACATGTAGAAGTACAAGGAAGTGACAATTTGCCATCCAAATGTCTAAATGTTTGTTCGTAGTTCCTCTAGAGCTGTGTTAATAACATCAACAGCCTTCTCTGAAAGGTTGTACACCGCGTCTCCACCTTTCACCCTATGCTGGCGTGGAACCATTTGGAATTTGCACGCCAAAACAGCACTGCAATCTATGTATGCTAGCCTGGAGCGTCGCAAGTATACATAGTTGTTGGAGTCATTGCGTCCCCATTTTTGATAGTACGTGCCAGAAATAACATGGTCCCCAGCTTGAAAGTGCCCTTCCCAGACACAGTCAAAATCTTCTTCTACCACATGTTTTGCAGCTTGGCACTGCAGAATATAGAAGGGGACACCCTCATCATTATTGTCCGTCGCAGCAACTGCAAAATTGTCGCCCGGTTGGACTAAGTCTGCCATGGAGTCACCATCATACTCATACTCCCAACTGTCATCCTCCTCCTCATCGATCATGTGCAAGGCTGCAAGTCTCGCATTTTGTGGCTGAATTTTTATGGCAGTCCAAGCCTTCACGTAGGCCTTCTTCTCGCAACGCACAAAGTCTTCCTCCAAGCAGGGACCACAGAAACAAGCGAAGTGCCTAACCAGCAACTTCGTGGGGTCACGCTGATCAGGTGCAAAAATGGAGTGGAACTTTGAGGAGCCAGGAATCGCGTCACGTGCATCCGTAGTAGCATGGTCAACATCAGTAGGTCCTATGTGATGGAAATATCAATAGGACCTGCATATTTGGCAATTCAATTAAGACAACAGTGATATATTTTAATAGAATTTGCAAACACAAGCAGGAGCGCATCACCAATTGCACACGTGGATCATAGAAAAGCTCTGCGCAGCCAAGAGAAGTATGGGGGATTTTAGAGGAGCAGACCGCATTCCACCATTGCGACTGGGAACTTGTCCAGCCATGGTTGCATCCAGAAATAAGACACAATCAGCTGCGTTTTGAAGCCGTCGGTGTAGGTTGGACAACTGCTCCGTCCAGAGTGCCCTTTTGATGACTGCTCCTGCCCCATCCCATTCACCTTTCCCATGCCCTGTACCGTAATAACTCCATAGCATCTTGCAACCTATGGTAAGTGACGAGTACCTGTAGAGAAGCATTTATCACAAAGTCAGTAGACATGTTCATCATATGTGACTGTGGAAAAAGGGGTGGGCAGACCTGACTCTGGCCTTGTCCATGCAAGGCCACACCCATTGGTCTCATGTAATATAGGGCAGCTCAGTACGTGAGAGTCCGCATATGTACTAGCCACCACTAAGGAGTACTTACATGCAGAGGACAATACAAAGAGTGGTGACGAGCATAGTAAAAGAAGCATCACCTGGCAACAAAGTACATAGCTTTGGAACCTTTAAACTGCGCAGCACATCCATCGTTGTATACATAATGAGTTTTTGGAGAATGGCCCCTAGATACCATCCACTGCCAATGCAGCATGAGGCAATGCTGGGCGAAGGAGCTATCATGAGTCTTGTCATCGGAGATGAAGAAATGCGTCTCTCTCCTCAACTCCAAAGCATCCTCTTCCCCATCATCCCCAGCATGAGGAGAGTAAGTAACTTGAACCAAAATCGAAATCTGGTCAGAGTGGTAATACATTGACTGTATTTCATTTTGAACCTCGAACGTGTAATTCTCAGAGAAATCAATGTGTGTTAGAATGGTCCCTCTTTGCAAGCAAGACTGCAGAAGCTTTGCCTGGTCACTTTGCCACTTAGCAATAAAACTATGTCGAATGAAGTGCTGCACCGTTGGCGAGAAGAAGTCAAGGAACTCGTCAAAGGATGTCATCATTTCAACCTCTTTGATACGCTTCTTTGGCCGACCATCAGCTGACACTCCAACAACTTCGTACTGGAACTGCTTCCACTTAATCATTCGAGCAACATCAGTCACCCGTTCACGAGGGCATACCTTGAAGAAACGCACACCACACTTACTACAAGTTCCCAGCAAGCACTTTGGATGGTGAAATTCTTCACCCTCAGATTTGGGACATAGCAAGTCTTCACACAAGGTTGTCACCCCTGCATAACGGTTGCTACCAACGTTGCAGACTCCCCCATTGTCAACGTTGCAGACAATGCACTAACAATCACAGAGGAAAAGAACATGAGCACCTCCATGAGGGTCACGGAATGCATTCAAGGCCTCAAGGAGGAAAATAACTTGAACATGGTATCTGCAGCAGCACACATTTCTCTCCCTGCATCTGATGACGAAAAAAGGGCGGAGCTTGAAGAAAGATCGGCACTGGATGGAGCAATGTGGATGTGCATCAACAAAACGAACATACAGCTGCATCTGCATCATGTAGAATAATGTCAACCATAGTGAACAACAATTTGCGTAGCCTGAAGATGGAGCTTTGCACTCGACGTACATAATACTACTGAAGAGCAGTATAGGACCACTAGTACACAATATAGGATAGTCGAGGGTGAATAGTAGTACTGCTCCTGACTCATAATACTTTGTAGAAACTCATAGTATTGAATGGGACTCATGAAGTACTTCATAGTACTCAAGAGAATTACAGTGTACCAACCTATTTGCATGAGAAGCAAGCGCGGAGAGGACTGGACGTAGCTAACAGTGGCCATAGTACTCTTCTGTTGCTACTGTAGGCACGAAGATATTGGCCTGTGTCTTCAGGATACCTAAAGTACAGTTCAGTCCTTCTGAGGACTCTGAGGAGTTCGAAAGTCTAGACCACGCACTTTGACTTGCACATAGTATAGAGCGAGTGCCCTGAGCATTCAATGAAGTATAGAGGACGCGGACGTAGTACTCTATAGTGAAGCCCAATGCAAGAACAATATGTCGTAGTTGTTGCCTCAATGTGTACCCATGAGATCAATGCAAAAGGAGCATGACCTTGTAGCTCCCACAATATAATGAGAGTGGTAAGCAAATTGCAGTAAGGAATTAGTTGTATGCACTAAGAAGGTGAACAATACAGACGTCTACGAAGAGCTGACAATGAGGACTATGAAATTGTACAAGGCACTGTACACGACAATAACGGTACTCGTTTGCAGGGTATGTGAAAATCAGATGTCAATGGAACTTTCAAAAGCTGCGAAATTATATCTAAATGGAACGGAATGCAACGAAGTGGAAGTGACAAACTGGATCACAAGTAGACGGGAACGACAATCCCTCAATGGAAGCTGCCAGAAACTATCTTACTATTGGACTTGTATCCTCCAAGAGAGGAAGGTGTGAATGTGGACAAACAAGGAGGTTATCCCTCCGAAATGGGCAAAAAGTACATTTCTGAGTCTGTATTGTCGTTCAGACTTTCCTTCGACGATAGGAGCGGAATGACTGGAGAAGAGAACCCACAGAGAACTTGCCCATAAAGGAAGAACCCAAAACCCAAACGGAAACAACGAAGCTAGAAAGGAAGATCGGAACACACCTGCCCTTCAAGAAGCAAATGCGCAGCATGGGTATCGTAGAGATTACATCCCAAGCGCTTTCGTTTGACGTCCCTTCGCCGCGGGCTCACTCTAGTTTGTTCAGTCCACCACAGCAGAACAACAGCCTTCACTTCCTCAGAAATCCCGCCTTCCCTTTTCTTGCGCGCTGGAACTGGATAGCGATAGGAGGCCTCAATATTGATAGATCGGAGCCGCTCCACGGCGGCCAACAAATTCTCCTTCCTCGTACCCAGTATGTTGTGGAAGTTCGATATGTCTGTATCTAGTTCGGAGACTACTGCTTCGAGGATTGCGCGCTTGCGTGCCAGCATACCGGACGAGTGTGGCACCTTCAATGCTTGCAAATCGGCTCCAATGTTTTGTAGGATCTGTCGTTGTGCTCTGGTTTCTTCTGGACTCGGGTAGTACTCCGGCAGCAACGGGCGCACACGCGAATTCGTGAAGACCTTGTCCAAAACATCAGCCCGCAAAGTAGGATCTCCAATTCTTACTAACAATCAGTACAGGGAATTTGCAATGTGTTGAGAAGATCGCCAAACAGTACTTCGGTGCCTCATACTACCCCACTGAAGTCTGGCATTTCCATCTCGCACGTTCTCGTCTACTGCCCGCACTGCCTGAGTTGGCGCTGCCTCAGTGGCCGCTCTGTGTGCAGCACGGCGACGACTTTGTTGTTCCCTGCATTCTCAACATTGGTCTTCGATCGCAGCAGCTTTTGCTCTCCTCCGTGGACCTGCCCGGCCTACAGATCGACTAGCATCCATGATCGGCGCACGAATTCTCGATTAGAATTCAAGAAAGACGACTTCAAATCCGGCCATGAGAGCGGTGACAATCCCGGAGGCCTCCTCGCGAGCAAAATGCAGCAATTCCGTTCAAAATTCCAGGAACCCTAAGAGACAATCCAATCAGGCAGTGGCGGCGATTATGCATGGATCTGTGAATGACGGCATTGAATTGGCGATGACAGTGGTTCTCATTAAATTAGCGACTGTCAGTGTACTGTACACGTCGGCGATTTCCATCTGAAGTGGGCCCCCACCAGTATTATGCACTACTACTCACTACGCTCCAGTACTATGTTCTGCCACAAGCTGCCATAATTCGTAGAAAATGCCAGTTTAGATTTTGATTTTTCATAAATACTAAATGACTTTAAAAAATTAAGGAAAAAAATGGTCATTTCTCCTAAATCATTGAAGAGGGCATCCGCACAATGACAAACTGAATTTGATTTCTCAGTTTCTCCGAAATTACAGTGGAAGTCATGACATTTTAGGGCCTTCCACACGGCACTAGAAGCAATATTTTCAAAATCCCTTCCTTGAGAAGTTGGAATTTACTCATATAAACAAGCATGCCAAGTTACAACTTCAATGACTTCAAAAAAGGTACTCCATAGTACTAGAAACCTCCAAAAGTGAATTTGTGACATTTTTTTGAAATTCACTTTCTCCTCCACAATGAATTTTGGAAGAATCCAAAAAATTGTAGCGCGTTGGGCACATATACGCCCAACTTTGATATGAGTTTCAAGTTGTTTGCATCATTTCCTTAAAACTTATACCACACAACGACTTTCGATTTGAAGATGTGACACAAAATAGAACAAGTGTTTCTTGCATTCACCCTTGATGTGCAACTAGTTTGCGTCTTTGTGACTTGTAGATTTGAAATTTGAATTTCAAAGATTTGTAGATTCTAAATTTCAAATCTATCTTTCTTTTTAGATCACCAAATCTAAAAATATCTTAAACTATAAATATTTATAGATTTTTGTAGATTATAAAAACCTACAAATTGTAGAAATCTACAAAATATATAAATATTAGAATTTCATTATCAAAATTCATTACACAATACTGCTATAACTTACAATTCTTATATGTTCAACCTAAATGGTATTCTTGACAATTGATGTGAAACAATTAATAAAAGACTTAATAGTAGTTGCATTTTAGTTGTTTTCTAGTTGCATGCTAGTTTTTTAAAGTTAAAGTCTAGTTGTTTTTAAGTCAAACACTAGTCGAATTGTAATTGCAATGTAGTTGTAGTCTAGTTGCACTATAGTTGCAATCTAGTTGCAATCCAATTGCAATCCAGTTGCAATCTAGTTGCATTCTAGTTAAATTGCTATCGAATTTAAATTACATGCAACTGTAGATAGATACATTGGACTCTACAGAACGTAAAATTGTCCACATTGACAATTGTGATGAAGATTGGATGTAAAATACCTCACATCAACTCTTTTGTTACATTCCCGTATGCATAACTACATGTTGCAACTACTTTGCAACTACTTTGCAACTACAGTGTAACTATGTCAAAGTTGGTGCAAATATAGAGGATTGTAGTTGTAGGACAATTGCATAGGACATGTAGTTGCATTTCAGTCGGTTGTAACGGGCACATTTTTCTTCTAATGCTTCATGTCCAAATTCCACTTGTAATGAGTCGTTTAGGATGCATTGAGTGGTTTAGTGTGCATTTAGTCGATTTTCAAGTATTGAATGGTTTAGGGTGCATTGAGTGGTTTAGGATGCATTGTGCAAAAATTGGAGTCATATTCAAATCATGGCTAAAAACTACACATACCACGAACAATTTACAAAACAAAAAAGAACCGCATATAAACAAGTGAGACATACAGTACAACTTCATAACCATACACAGTCATGAACATGAACTCCAAGTCAAAATTCCACCTGCATTGAGTGGTTTAAAAGTGCATTGTATAAAAACTAGTGTTTGTGTTCCAAAATAAAATACAAAACATATACAAGTTTCAACAAATTGAAGTGAGTATTGTCCTAGATTCTGGATTCAAAGTTCCAAAATGCAAGAAAAAAAATATATATACCCTAACTCTTTAAGTACAAAACCCCTAGAAACACTGCCTGAAAACTGCACATTCCCAAGAGAGCAATACAAAATAAATGAAATGAACCCCCCCCCCCAAAAAAAAAAAATATAGAGAGGCACATGTTAATCACATTTATATGAGAGCAACACAAAATGAATGAAATGAGCAAAAAATAAATAAAAAATTTGAATTCCCTGCCTACTTGATCCCTCTGTATTTGTACAACACTCTAGAATAAACCGTGGTGAAAATTAAAACTCAGATCGTGAACACTGCAATGTGTTATAATGTAGTATGCTCTTAAAGCGACCATTTAAGAGCAGATCGCCTTTTCAGGGAAGTTAAACTTATTGAAACAATTTTCAGTAAATTTATATAGGAAGAAAAATAGAATTGGTATCTAACCCAAGTCGTTTCATATTTTTCAGACCTTTGTAGCATTAGTTATGAATTTTTGAAGTTCAAACACAGTGGTTTCTAAAGCGACCACCTTCTGAAATGTACACAGTTCGTACATTGAAGAAAGGAAAATGTACCTCTGTGTCATGATCGCTTTTAGCACATGATCGCTTTTAGAGCATACTACCTTAAAACCTGTGAGAGAACCTTCAACCGCAACAATCACCAAGTAAGTTAGACACCTAATGACGGCTCTGTTTCAAAAAAGTGCACACCCTGACTCCAAATCCTATCACACTTCAAAAGAAAGGTCAACCCCTTGATCTGCTAAAGTCAAAACATGGATTTGTTAAGTCAAAAATTGGCCATGTCATATCCCTAGTGTACCTCAAACCGCCTAAGGTGGGTACACCTAAAACCGCCACAAATTGGGCTGTGGATAAATTGTAGGCTAATTAGAAAATACTTAATACAAGATAGCAAAGCAATATGTAGAAGAGGAAGTACTGTACAATCAATTTTCGGATTTTGACCAAAATGAGACAACAGTAGGGGGACAAAGTTTTGACAGTAGGGTTCTTAAAACTGCTTATAGGCTACATTGAAAGAAAACAGTCACATTCAAAGGCCCCCCCGCCCCCCCCCCCCCCTCAATGGTGTTAGAAATAACAAACACAAAGGTGTAATAGTGTTATACATATTTATTAAATAAAACATTGCATGCTTGTAAACCCATGATTCTATGTTCTTGTGTTCTGTGCGTCATATGAATTAACAAGAGGATTTAATAACATCTGTGACACGTGCTTGAAATAACATGAAGATTGAAGATTTAATAACACGAGGGTTTAATAGCATAAGCATATTTTTTTGACATCTGACAAGTCTTTATTGGAATCAATTATTAAATCCCTATGCTATTAAATCCTTGTATTCCCTGAGTTAAGAAGCCAGTCACATGCCTCAAAATGGCCAATATTGCTTTTAAGAACTGCAAAAGACAAGGAGGTGCAATTTTCAAATTATACTGACACCATTTGGGGGCTTAAACGCAATTTTGGAGGTACCCACCTTATGTAAGCTTATTCATAAACTTCTTCATAAATCATGCTTGGGATCCTTCTCTTATACTTGTAATGCATTTGTTGATTTTCAGATTTCTTTTTGGCAATGCTATTGTACAAAAAAAAAATCCAAATTTCAATGTTTTCTACAACCCTTTGTTCTTTCTACATTTGTTTTTACCATTTTAGAGATGCTATTTTATTCCTAACCCTTTTCTAAATTTTAGGAACAAGATAATTATAATACCCCTTCATTTGATTGCACCTAATTTCCCTCCCAAATTGAAGTGCATCCCCCGGGCTTTATTTAGGACAAATCCATTGATTTTCTTACCAATGATATTGTCTTATGTTTACATGAAGGGACTATTGGGCAATTGGATATAGTCACATGGATTGTTGTATATAAATTTTATTGGGTTAGTAAATAGGTTCTTTTGTTGATCTCATAGGCAATCAAGAGGAAGTGATTTGTTATTTATGAAGATAGATTTTTGGATTCATTTCGGTTAGGTTTAAAGTATGTGGCAATATGTGGAAGCCAATGCATACAATATTTCGACACTCACTATCTAACTACAACAAAACACTCAACTCAAAGAATAATGGAATGATGAAGTGTGAAATGTCATCAACACATATACCACAAAAATCTCCAAAAACATTGAAAAGACTAGCCTAAATGGAGGATACCTACTACAAAATGGAAAAAACAAATCAAAACAAAAATACTTTTTAGAAAATCCATTTACATTATTTACCAAAAATCCAATTGGTGCTCAACCAACACATTACACACTTAACAAAAACAAAATTTTATGAATATTAGATTTCTGGATTCATTTAGGGGTACTAAGAGCAAAGCTGATCCAAAATATCCATCTTGCCACAAACCCCTCTTGACCAACCACATAAAGAACTGGAGAATATTATTGTACGTTAAATGAAGATGTGAAGTAATTATTTTTTGAACCCCTGCATTAAATCAAAACTGGGTTATTTCACATGTTTCTAGCTAGCTCCTACGAGCAATTTTTGACTGGATTCTTTTGAAACTTTTATGCAGAGGGTAATTCTTCTAGCTTCCCATGGAGTCACTTTGCAAAAGAAACAAGCTTGTAGTTAAAAGTTTATCTCGTTTACTGGAATTCGGTAAGAAAAAAAGCATTTAATAAATTTAAAGAATTGATGCAAGTTGCATGTTGCAAAAGAGATAACAAATTAGTCCCACTCCACATTGATTTCTACATGTGCTGTTTTGAGGCAGTTAAACATTTTGGAAACCTCCCCCCAATTCACAAAATGACATCATGGAAAGACTATTCCACCAGTAACTAGTTTGAGTTAACTTCTAAGGGGGAAGCTAAGTTACATATCCTTGTTGGGATTGTTGCCAGACAAAAGTGTCGAGATTTCCAGTCCCCGACTGAAAGCCTGGTTGAAGACGAGGCGCGTCTGGAAGGTGGAGACGAAAGGAAACCAGGAGAGCAGGGCAATGGGAATGAACACGATGGCTCCCATGAACGCTTCGTACAGTCTTGCGATGGCTCGAACCGACTTCCACAAACCGATTTTCTTCACCGCTGGCTTTAATGCAATCGCGATCTGAGTCACAAAAGTCAGACAAACAAAAAATGGGGTAGGTTTAGGGTCAGCACTTTCAGATTCTGCTTGAATGGCCCTGAATTTCTCCACTTGAATTTCAGATTATCAACAAGCCGCTCTACATGACAAAAAATCGAGACGTACTAACAATAGTGGGTAAGGATGAGGAGAATCTCACAGACAGTAGTCCCCAGCCCGTAGGGATAAGGGACAAAGCACTTGCAAATACATCGCCGGTTGTGAGACTTGTAATAGCCACAGCCACAACTACGCCGCCGATTATGGCCAAAAAAACAATCATTTGAAAGAGCCGTAGTATGAGCTGAAAGTTGGCTGACGATTTCTGATTGACAGAAAACACCTGCCAACGACAAGATATAAGAAGGAAAACATAAATTAATAATTAGACGAAATTAAAAAAATAGTGTTATCTACACCTCAATCATTTTGTACTAATCGCTTCGCCAAGGAATTTCGATAAAGAGCAGAAGTATTTAACCCCTAAGCACTCTGGATGTGAAGTCAATACTTTGGATGATCAATAGAGTGCTTCAGGTTGGTGGTTGTCCAAATATATTCTCATTCATCCAAAGTAAAAGTTGAATCTTTAATGGACAACCTTCCTTTATGACCAATTGAATTAATTAAGGTAAACAATGCTTCTGTACAAAGGTATCGCGAAAATATGCAAAACTTCAAAAAAGGATTTGGGCATGAAAGGGTTAAGAGAATAGTAAATGATTTTCACCTTGAACGTGAGGACAACACCCGCTAGCACACCCCAGGAGAATCCATAGACCTGCAGAAAACACAGCAACAAAGGATTCTGAAACTGTAAGGCAGAGGCAGAAACCATAGGTATATAAAATAATACAGCCATGATCTCGGAGTTCGAATATACCAGACATCATATTAAAAGGTTTCAAACAACGAGGAAGACAACAGAAGAGAGGACAAACTACCAACCCGGAAATCTCTGTCATGGCCAACGACATTAAGCGCATACACAACACCGTACTGGACTAGAAAAAACCGCAAGCTCAGTACGATCTCCCAAAACCGCCCTCTGGGTGTAGAAATATGTTCTTGCTCTTCCTCCCACCAGACTTCCCAACTTTTTACGCCTTTCTCACCGATGCCTCCTTTGTGGAACAACCAATTTGTCCAGTCTTCGAAGTCAGACACAGTCCTGGATGAAGATAAGAATTGTAAGCCGAAAATGGGAACAATATAAGTAAAAGAACGCAGAATGCGAAAGAAATAAAGAACTCAGTTAACCCTTAAAGGACAATGCAAGCCCCTCGGGCATTTTGAAAGTCAAAACTTGAACCTTCACAAAGTCCTTGATTATAAATGTTTTTAAGCTTAACTAAGAAAAATGTAGCTCCAATAATCTACTTTTTACTCCATTTCAATTTTTTTCAAAATTGTTAAAATTGTAATTTTGTGACACTTTCAAGATAGCATTTTGAAAGCTCAAAATACACCACTTTTTAACTTTTTATATTGAGTTTCTCTTGGTGTAATCTCAAGGAGTACATCAATTATACCATGATGTTTGTCACTATTATTTTCATTTTTCTTAAAAATTTCATACTATTTTAAGCATTTTTGTAATTACTATGATTTTTATATAGAAATTTCCTTTTAAAATCATATAAATTCAATTTGATATTTTTAATTATGAAAAATGAGATTAAGTTTTACACATATGTTATTACATGTGAAAAATATCAAAAAAATTAGTCTATGTTTTTGATGTAGAAATCTAATGAAGTTTGAACAAGCCCAAACATGAAATATCCTTTAAGGGTTAAGGTACAGATGTATGATTTACTCACTTTTGCCACTCAAATCCTGAAGGATTAAATATGAAAGGAGCCCATAACCATGAGACGGCAAGAAACCAACTACTGAAGGTAAGCAGGATGTAGGTGAACGTTGTCCGCTCTGGAGCCCCGTATGCAAGGTATACGATGAGCAGCAGCATAATCTCCAGTCTGCATGTGCAATAAAGTTAGCTATACACTGAAGCCAACGCCACTGCACTGGAAAAATGCCAAACCTAAATAATATAAAGAAATGAAGGTCGATGCGCAAAGTTACTCTTGGTAAAGAAAATCTTACGCTTTCACAAAGTGGCTCCGGGAGTACATCCGATAATTTTCAGCAAATGGAATATGTGCAACAACAAACCCTCTCCCAGTACTCGCATACTGCAAGAACACCAAATCAACCAAATCATGCGAATTGGGGATGCATCAACATATCAAGTTGCAGGTGTAATATACCCGCAAATTTCATGTAGAAGATGGGTAAAATAGCAAATGCAGCCCTATCGCGTACCTCCACGTCGAACTTTTAAATATAAAAATATTATTGAGTACATATATCCTATCTCGCACATAGCAAATCAAGTAGTTTCGGACAAACAACACACTAGAACAAGAAAATCTCCGGTAAGCAAGAATTTTTACATTAAGCTTATTTAATGCCGTGAATCATGGGTGACCCAACCGCTACTGATTAAAATTTATTCCAATTGCATTGCAGAAGGGCAGACATTTTACCTTGGCACCTCCATGAAGAATCGTGCGGCCAAAGTAGTGTGTTCGTGTTCCAAGTGAGAAGGTAAAGAAGACCGAACTTAATTGAAGCTGCATCGTGCAAAAGCTTATGATTGCCTGCAGTCCCAATGAAGAGAAAATGTCAAAAGTAGGAATGAATACAAAATTCAGCACTCAAAAGCGATTGGTAAATATGACATAGGAGTAAGGATGACAAAAACTACAATTTCCTAAGCCAAGTGGGGTCCAGTTTTTAGCTAGCCCAAGCCTTAGTGGTCGTCGTCGCTCAATGCTGGACGTTCTAAACTTGCAGATGGTATTCCAGTCGAGCACCTAGAATATATGTGATGTGAAACGCACGTTGTCACTAGCCAGGGGGAAATCAACCTCGAGATCAATGGATGGATTACTCTCTTACTTTCAGTATTCCTTCCTCTAGAAGAAAGTTCATGATCATCGGCACTGCAGTGAAAACACCAATCTGCAGAAGAAATTGTGTGTCGAGGGCTGATTGCAACGCCACATTAGCGGAAAGGCCTTTACTTTTGAGATCTGCGTCTACTCCTGACAGTGCCTGTTGCAAAAAATACAGTTCGATAAATAATCTATATTTAAGAATTTGTCTACTGCTGCTGGTATGTGCCAGTTTCTGACACCTAGCAAGTTTCAAAAACAGGTGGGCTAAACTCCACCACAAATCACAGTGAACACTCGATATTCTCACGTACAAAACCGAAAAAAACATAGCCAATAGATAGACAGAAACACGATAATATAACACTGCAATGTATGCACCATTATATATGAAGATACCACAAGGATGTCGCGGTGAAAACTCAACTCCTTATGGCACCTAAAACAAAGTGAAACAACAATTTCACCCTAAATCTGCTAGTAATTCTATCGTGAAGTATTAAAGAATGCATACCAAGTATACTTTGCCGTAGAGGAACACGTAGACGGTCAAGACGGTCAACTGCCAGATATCAAGAAAAACATCATTTGCTATCACCCTAGACAAAAGGAGAGCAGAAAATGAAAATACTGCATGAAATCAGATACGGTTTAGGATCCCATGTATACACTGCGAGAAACACAAGCATCCCATGTACATATTCACTCTAAACTTCATATATTCGTCTGAAAAAAAGGTAACATATGAAACATACCATAGTCGTGAAGTAGTAACCAACAGTGGTGAAGAAGAAAGATAGCATCCGGAAGAAGTCAAAGAGTTGACCCAGACGATAGATGTCACGGCTTAAGGTTTGTTCCCCATTTCCAGAAGCTACTTTCCCTTCAAACGCGGCAATTTGATTCAACCCGACATCTCGCCCCTTACCACACTGCCCAATTAAACCACCAAAACAGTTGTGAACTTGAATACTACTAACAAAATACAGCGCGTACTTCAGATAAGTAATAAATTAAAGGCGTCTAGGGATGCAACTCGCCTGAATGTATTCGTGATGGGTGACGTTCCCTTGACGTAAAGTGGAATTGAAACCTGCAGGAAAGTGGCAGAAATTGAGCTTAAGCAACCAAGTTGACCGATTAATACCGAAGAAATACCACAAGAACTAAATGGGGCACATAATTACTCACGATATGGAACAGCCACACCAAATCTGAACTACTTCGTCATGCTTATTCATTCGTAAGCACAAAATGCAAGGTCGGGAACCAAAATTTTAAGAGACGGATGGGACCTGCAAAAATATCTTCACTAAGGTTGATCTGCTTCGATGCCTTGCTGATACCTCCCCTTGTGATGTGGAATATGCGGTCAAAGACATCTGGATGCCCGTAGTGCATTCTCACCCTGCAGAACGTAGTATGAATTGGTGGCGTCAGAAAAGGTCTTTGTCAAGAAAAGAGAGTTAAATTCTGGCCTATTAAAGCAAAGAATAATACCCGACTCATCTGGAACGCGTAGGAGCTGAGAGCAGAGAGTAAAGAGTATCACTTTCGACTGCTAATTCCAATTCTTTGTTAAATAACCATAACTTGCATGATGTAACCCTGTATCAAGAGTATGACCATGCAGCTTCCCAAAGAGATTCACAGAACTCACTTCAGTGGCTTTGCAAGAACGCGTTGTCCAAGTGTTACGAAGCTTCGTTCCTGCAATGACATGAACCAGGCCAAAGAAGACACACTGCAACCAGAAAGACAGTCACGAAAGGCCCCAAAAATATTCGTGACTAGGAGCTTTCTACGGCGTTCAACAATTGCTTCAAAATAGCAGCGTTACAGGTCTGTCCGATCATAGTTTGGAAACAATGCATAACTTCTTCAAGGACATTTATGAAAGACGGGAAGATCAGTTTGCACCTTCCAGTGAAAACATGCTCACGAACACCAAGAATCGTAGGTTTTCGGAGTCCATAATTTTTTCCAGTATCATCAAATTCCTCTAGAAGGTTCCTCATTTTGAAAGTTTCTTCCAAGTAGTGCTCCTGCGTGGATTTAGGGTGCTCACCAACATTAATACTTCTCATCGACGTTCAAGCACAGCTGGATGTGAAAACCAAGTCAACTATAAAAACCGTTCCTTCCGGATCATCGTAATGAAATCGACCTCATGACATGAACCAGACCAAAGAAAGATTGTTCTACAACAGAAAGAAAGATGGACAAGCACCTGATTCATATCAATCGTTTGAAGGGCCTCTCCACGAGTAAATACAATCGCATGGTTTTGATTTTCAGGCTTGCCCTCTCCCAAAATAACTTCTCCAGGCAATTCTATAGAGTAAATTTCCTGTATCCAGATTCCCATCATTGTAAGATTTGTAGTTCTTGGTAAATTAAGGATTTCACCACAAAACGTAGATATTACAATGCAACTCAAAACTCCACAATGGCGGTAATTATTAAAGTTCACGGAGAAACCGCAAAATCAAGTATCGTCACCTGATCATTGCCACTAGGATCGGCTTTCATGAGTTTCGAATAATATTTAGTGACTTCCTCCGCTCCCACCTTCACCTTGCCCTTATGAATGTAGGAAATCCTCAACGAATCATTCCTGTAGAGGCAAGATGGCAAATTCTGTTACATACGGTACAATTGCCATTTCAAGAGTGTCAATCCAGCTTTCGTCTGTGTCACATGTTTAATTTGGAGAAGTTGAGGAGATTATTGTTCGAATCTCAGAACTAACGACATCATGGGAGTCCGAGTATGATTAAAAATACTAAAGTTTTTGAACGGAAATGAGAACCATGTCCAGTAAAAGCTACAAAGATGAAATAAATAGGATACCTGAAAGGCATGAAATAGATTCTCCTCGGACAATCACAAGTAGCGACTTCAAATTCAAATACATAATTAGAAGACCTTGAGGAAGATCCACTGAAGTAGATAGAAAGATCGAAGTGAATACTCACGTTCTCATCAAGTAGGAAATATCTGCCGCTTTCTGTCGGCCATCATCTCCCTTTCCCCCTTGCTGTTGCTCTCCGTATATTTGAGCACTGACTACATAAAGGAACTTCAGCTCTGCCTGAGCTCCAGCATCAAGGAGACCTGAATCTGGTGAGTCACTCGTTGTCGAATACTGGGATCCTTGTTCCACATCGTCTGCTTCATTCCATAATAAAAACATAAGAAATGGAGAGACTATGTTTTGCACAATTTAGTAATAAAATCTGACAGACATACAAGCTGAGAAAATCTTGTACGAAGAAATGAAAAAGATATACCTGACAGAGAGGCTCCTTCTAATTTCGCCTGCAAAATAAGAGCTCTTTTGTAATACATCATTCCACGAACTGCAGGACATGAAAAGAACGTTATCGTGAGGTGGTGTCGATCACATGTTTCAAGAATACCAGCGAAAGCAGATAATCGAAGGAGCTAAACAACACAGTAAAACGAAACAACAAAATTCTTAAACTGATACTGAAGTATACGTGCCAATAACTCCAAGTCATATATGTACCACTCACCTGTTCGTGCAAGAGTCTGTCCTCGATAAGAAGCCCAAAGCCGCAATTGTAATTTAAGATCATCTTTAAGATCGTCAGGTTTTCTTGGCTTTTCATTGCCCTTGAACTCATATTCCTTCGGAAAGATCGTCTTCAGAAGCGCTTTCCGAGCTTCACGATCCTCTTTCTTTGGGAAAATCCTTTCCAGAAAATTTGCCCACTCATCTGAAAAACATGCAGATACTTGAAATACGTTAAAAATGAAGTCAATAAGACTTAAGTGATTTTTTGATAAGGATGCAAAATAGAAGTGAGAAAGCAAGTCTCAAGGTACTCTTAGACCTAAGTGACTAAAAATGAAGCAGACTTCGAATTGACTCCAAATGAATTAACCTAGAGAAACCTCAAACAACAAAATGCGCTTTTCCTACAAAATCCGCTCGTACAAAGCCCGACAGAAACTGTGATGGGTTTCACCTGTCTAACGTCAAAATCCGAGGGAACAAACCTGGCACAATGGTTCTCAGATAGTACATCATAGAGATACCATCTTTGTTTTCTTCAGCCAACTTGGATGGGCTGTAAATAACATCTTCCTCATAGTACGGTGTGAACACACTGCAGACGATCATCCGCACAGAGAAGTCCTTCATTAGTGTGAACCAAAAGTAGCCTCCAGTAGGAAGGAGAATCCTTAAACCCGTCACTACATGTGAAGCCTCTTGACTTAAGTAAGACGGACACACGAGAACATCCAACTGCTGTTCACTCCAACATACCACAAATTATCATATGAGATGGGCAACAAGATGAATAACCTGAAAGAAAACATTGTACGCACAGTTGGTGAATCGGGCATTTTCATGAACAATGAATTACTAAAGAATTCCAATCGTCGACAAGCTTCCAGATTCACTGGGACATTCAAGGCCGATTCCTTGATAGTCAAAATTTGATTCAGTCTACGAACTAGTGAATTCTGTAGCAAAAGAAATCCGTGGTTAGATAACAATCTGCCGTCTGGGTGGTATCAACATACTGAACATCAGGTCAATGATGCTTCAAAACTCGCCAGTAAGCCCGGACTACAGAAGTACAGTTAAAAAACATAAAATTTCAAAATCCATAGTCAACATATGCCCCAAACTGAAACAAGCGAAGTAAACAGTTCACACGGAAAGGTTAAAGACGTACTGAGTCGTCAGTGGGCAAAGTCAACTCAGCAAATAGTCCCTCACTTTGTTTTCCAGCTTGAAGAGCAGCATCTTCCCTATTTAACAAAACATTATACAGTTAGCTTGCAAATATACAAAATATATGAACCACTTTAATATATGTGTGAACTGCTTTGCGGAAACCACAATAACGGCGAATTCTAAATTGAGTATCAGACCTCGTCTCAGAATCCCTAATAAAGTCGCGCATCACAACGTCGTAGAAATCTAGCAATTCTTTTCGAACCGCTGCTGAATACGCTTCCCTCATTTCTTTATTATAATCATCCTTCAGTTTCTTGGCCTCGTTGATCTGTTAAATAGAGCATGAGACCCACCAAAAATGAAAACAAACACTTCTTCCCCAAAACACATACTAAACGCGTCCCCTTACTCGATGGTTCATACAATTATATTTCTAAAAAATCAAGAACGATTCCAAGCTTATCAGTGTCATAAAAATTACCAAAAAAATTATCAAAAATAAAAAATAATGTACGAATCATTTACCAGAACGGTCGTCAGCTTTGCTGCCTGATCCAGCACTTTTTTGAGTTGGTCCTTCTTCAAATTATATTTGTGTTTCAATTGCTCGAGTTTTATAGCCTCCCTCATATTCCCGTAAACGAAGTTCACCCTGTCACTCAGTCGAAAGCACTAATGGTTGTGATAATGCCGTCTAGACAGGTAATCCTAAAAGACTAGTCATATGCATTACAAGGAATTACTATGCAAGGTCGTTTGCTGGATCAACACCTTCAATAATGATAAATACCCAATTCCTGAACTGAGACAATTATTTATAGACCAACTAGCGCCTCACATTCCTAAGATGAAGGCCTTCGAAGTATACTTGTGAATTCGAGACCACTAAACAGCCCACTCAACACCTCGTCCAAAAGGCTTAAGCTAATCCTAACCTTATAATCTCGCTTGAAGGACAGTGGAAAAACGACTGACGTAGTAAGTTTCCATGAGAGCGCAACATACCATCGTCTCCCCAGATGATCATTCTCCAAAAGATGCTCGAGAATGATTCGTAAAGTATCGAAAGCCTCTTGCAAAGCAAACCTCATGTATGGATCCCGTCCAATTATTTTAGAGAGCTCCAGTTGAGTAGCTTGCTTGTGCACTTCCGCCAGGTCACAAGCAACAAACACCTGCACTCACCAATAAAAGCATGCTTCATGAAAACAACAATCTGACAAGTCTGTGACAAGTCTACAACTGAAGGCTGCAAATCGTCAAGTCGTTAAATTCAGTAATCTCCAGTGAATAACAGGGTATGCAAGACTACATTAAGAGCCTTACAATCTAGCTAGTTAAACAGAAAACAACGCCCCCACAGACCTTATTCGCTAGTAAGAACAGAGGCCACTGGACCAATGTGAGATCTTGAGAGTTTGCTGTCAGATTTGTCAAGTCATGGTCAGGCATGACTAACCAATCCTTCTCCCTGCACAGGAATATGGCAGGATGAGATCTCCATCCGAAGTGTGCGAGAATAAGCAGACAGCACAGAGAAACAGAGAACTTTCCAGGGAGTGAACGCAACAAATGTGAATCATGCATCAGTACCAGGATGACATGAGAGAGTGCAGAATCTCTTTACAAGGGGCAAATTGTTCGCAATCGTCAAAAAACCAAATCACTGCTTACTTGTTGTTGATAAGATCTTCTTCACGTAACGACTTGATCACGTCATTCCAAATGGGGGCGAATTGCATGGCATTAACCTTTTCGTTTATATTTACTGATTCTCTCAAAACTCTGCAAGACGAAAAGATCCAGATTTAGACACACTCATTAAAGCTTCAAATATTTTCAACTTATCATAACGCACCGTATACTACACTCGGACCGATTTTCAAGCATGAATTTCACGCATTTCCAAGTATAGTATATTCACTTAGGTTGAAGACGCTTTCTAAATGCTGCCGGCAAATATGTGAAGCGGTCACGCAACATGTCGAGAGACCGGATCTGCCAGATTGAGGAGGAAAACACCCGTAAGCGTGAGAATAAAAATTTCGTATCCAAGCCTAAATCTCTCATCGCTTTAATGATGCGAACAATAGATACATTGGAAAACATGCAAATTCTCCCCTGAACAAGGGCGTGATGTGCATGCACATGTTCACCCAACTGACTCAGATATCAACGATATAAGAGCACAATGTTCATCAACTCAATGCACGATCAAGCCAGAATCTTGTACAAAAATACTACTAAAAACAGAACACCTAGGTAATAAGTCATTGCCCACCTCTCCGAGTCCCATCCTTGCTCCTTCGAGGCCTCCAACTAGTGCAGAAATAACCGTATACCAAACTTGCAAATCCAGGAAATAAATCTGGCAACACGCATTTCAGGTCCTAACATCAATTAAGCGGCACAACCTGTACTAGACAAATTTAACAAAACTCAACGCTCATATCTTACAGTCTGGCAATAGGGTACATCACGTCCTCTTTCTACAATTCGTCCTGAAATAACAGTCAGGGCACCCAAAACCTAGAAAGTCGCTTCTAAAATTGCGCTATGCAAACACTCGCAAACAACGTTCACCTACTTATACACTAAGTTTTGCTAAACCAAACCAGAAGGAACTTAAGCGTTAGTCGATGGTGCGGATAATTTACCATAACCACGGGAGCCCACAACGAAACAAGGGTAAGTGCGTTATAATTACCTGAAACAACATACAAAGTCGTTAAATGCAATTTCATAACGAAACCGCAAGTGATAAAACCTCAACTAAAGGAAACAAAAGAAAGAAAATTGACATTTATTCAGTAGAGGCTGGGACCCTGAACGAAAAAACATCAATGTAAAGTAGTTTTAAAGACATACTCTTTGAAACAACGTCTCTCCATCGATAATTGAGGTCGGTGAGGTTCACGATGATCCTCGTTGGACCCACCATAGTTTTAATCTGCAGTGCCAGTCACCCACTCGTGTAAGTTATTTCTGATTTCAATTATTCTGATCAATGTTGCATCCAAATACAAAGCTTTCGTAGACGAGTCAGAAGAAACTACCTGCAGGAAATAGCTGAAGGAGAATTTGCAAGCCAGGACGACAATCCAGAACAAGATGTACCTGCAATGTGAAAAGAGAATAGATTCATATACGGGAAAAAAAAACCCAGCTTGCTGATATTTTTCAAACAGTACTACCACGTCCTTCAGCAAGACCAGACGAGAGGGGGTCATAATTAAGAACCAGCGATGAAAGCCCTATCAACAGCTCTAACCTGAATGCTGTACTGAGATTCTGGAGCGCTTCACCGAAAAAATTTAAAAAAAAATTCTACATCATAATGAAATAAATAACTTTTCTTGGCATGCTTAAATTCACTGGACTCAAAGCGAGTATCAAAAGCTTTCACTCGTTATTCCAATAATTAAGTATCCAAATGACTTACAAATCACTTATCCAAATGACTTACAAGGTCATCAAATGGCTTACAAGATTAAAACGATTGAAATACTTACGAGAAGTAATCGCCAGTGCTTTCGTACAAGCCGCGCCCAACATAATATCGTTCCTGGTGTAAGAATATCCTGTAAGTTAGGTTTTCGCTAATATCTCTGGCCAGCAAAGTACAGGATTTACATCTTCACACCAGAATACAAAATCCAATTTCTGAGGTAGGAGTACCTGGTGTACCCAATTTAGAAACGGCACAGGGCCAAAGTTCGAGCACTTCTCCGCTTGCCTCCGGAGCCAAGGCATATTCATGAGCAGGGCAACAAAAAGATGCGATCCTCCATACAATATCAGAAGAACGCAAAAGAGCCTAAACCATGTACTCTGTCCTGATCTGCTCTCTTCTTCCTGAACTGTCTTCCTAACAACACAAAGCATGGCATTTGAGTCATAATCCAGGATAAAACTGAAGTCTTACATTCGTATTACTACAATTAGACCTGGCTAACATAATCCAGACTCGAAAGAACGGCACAAGTTTGTAGCACCAGAAACACTGAATAGCCAAACCCACAACCTTGAGCGCCATGGGTAGGAACTTACACAAAGAGGAGCACAACAATTGCTGAGAGACTGGCAAACCAGAACAAACGTAACCAGATTCTTGAAAGAGTACGGGCCCGGCTGCTTCTGTATGCCCCTATGATTAATATGACATCCAATACAGCTGGATATCACAAAAGAAAGAACAAATAAGTTGACTCACCTCAGAGAAATAGAGACAAAGAAATAGACTACGGAACAAAAAGTTAAATCTAGCAGATAACTTCCGGATATTTCTAGCATGCACAACAAATACACATTAAGTAAGCCCAAGAAAGGGCTCACATTTAACCTAGACAGACAATGCGCAGCGCCCTAGATGACCAGTTCAATTCTTTATGTAAAACAACCCTCTAACTCTCGAACATTACTTCCACAACGAAAGACACCAATTCTTGAAGAAATAAGCATCACCCACCACGGAACTCAGATGCATACCTCAAATGCTCCATGAGAGCACCACATTAACATTGACGACTTTAAGAAGAAATAAGTATTGATCTAAGGTAGTCTTGCATGACATGCAATAACTAAATAACGATATCTTGATTTTCTAGAAAAATGAATCACACTCAAAATTGACTTACATTGTACAAACTTCATGATAACAAAAGTAGGGCCAACGCTCAATATATACTTGATGCTGGCAGCATTGAACTTCCCGTCACAGAAGGCAAAAACTGCAAGTCCCTACCAACACATATAACAAGGCATCAGCTGTGCGAAGTCAAAGTTAAAAATCGGGAGATAAGAGCATAAAAAAAGACTTTGAAATCTGCATTCTACAACTGATGCCCGAACAAGTTCACAACAATCCATGGCCGTGATGCACCTAAACGAGCAATTTAGGACGCAGTACCAGAAGTCAATCAACCTGAAGCATGCAGACGAGAAAGATCCAAAGTCGATGGAAGCTATGATACAAATGAAGACCGCTCCGGTGCTCAACAAAATGAGATTTTCCTGCTTTTCTCTCCCTCCGATGACCAGGTTCCGAACGTTCATTTCGCTCCGGAAGCAGTGGCATTTCATCACGTGAATTCCGAAATTTCTGAATGCCAAACTAACTCGTTTCAGCGATAACAAATATCGATTTCAAAACCAACAAAGTCGATGTTCAATCACAATGTGATATAAAGATCAATCTCAGTCTCTACATGAGCAAACCATGCCAAGAGCAGTGACTTACAAGCTTATTCCTCTTCGTATTAGAATCTTGCTTCGGCTTCACAAAAAATTCCGAGCTTAGCCTCCACGGCCATGACAACTCGAAGCAAACCGGAGTCCAGAAATACTCATTAATATCATCGTAGTTCCGCCACTTTGAATGTGGAAGCCTTCGATCTTTACAAAACTTCGCTTCCTGCATTGCAATTAAAAAGAAAATAGTCAAAAGAAATACATAAAAATAATAGTTAAAACACTCAATATGTTATTTGATGATAAAATTTAAGCCACTTAAAAAGTTGTATAGTAAACGTAAATCTTTTACAGTACGCACGGAAAGTAGCAGTGACTCTTGAAACCAGAAAACCAATGGATGACCATTTTAGATAAACGAGTATTAAAAGCATGACGTTCCTCAGAAAACCACATGTTCTTGTTTTAAAACCAACGAAAGGCAGTTCGTTCAAAATAAGATGACACATACTCAGCTTCATCATGAATCTAATACCTCGAACAGGGTTCCGAAACCTTACCGCAGCAATTATCTCATGGACGGGTTTTATGACCGCATGCAGAAATGAGTCAAAATCCTTGAGGATTATTGATCTCTCATGGAAGGGGTGATTGAGGACCACTGATCCAGGGTCACTAATCTCACCTGCCATCTGCAACCCAAAATTCATCATTTCAAGATATTACCTAACTGCGCACATTGCAACCTAGACAACTATCCAATCATTACCAAAGCTGATCCGCACAATTTATGGCGAGGGACCAGCATCAAATCCTATATTTTTAATGATTTTGCGGGCGTCATCACAAGATAATTTCTTTAGATATATGGTACAGAACAAATTAAAGATATCCAATCAGGGATGTTTTCAATCGAGATGTCCATAATCAAGTTTCGACAAAAGAGACCTCATACAAGATACCCAACCAATGTGACTATTAGAATCATACAAGGATGTCACAAGTACAACTTAGTTATAACGGTATACATGTGTCACTTCTTGTGACTATCAGTGAGAGCAAGAAATTCACATTTTATTATAGGAAAAAACATAGAATGGCATACTTTCTGATTCACCTTCTGGGGTATGGATAACCAAGTCAACTGTACTCACTTGATGAAAGATGTAGCAGATGCACTCAGGTAAGAACCGCACATTAGAGGCTTCTCCCCAGATCAAGAGATATAGGGCTGAGAACACGAGTCGCGGTTGTGGCATGAGTGAGGACCCTTGGAGACGACTGCACAGCACATGTGGAAATCAAATACTAATCTTAGAATCTGCGGACATGTGGAGGAGGTAAACCACACAAACTGAATCATTAAGCATAGGACGACACAAATTTGCCAGCTTTTCTAGCACTAAACAGAAGGGAATGCTCGAAATGTCAGCAACCATTGCAAGTTATACGTACTTAATGACGTACACAGCTACTTCGGAATAATGCCGCACATGATGCAATGCTTCGGTGCATTTAGGAAGAATAGGTATTAAGAAAAGCTCAATCTCTTACCGATTAGACATTTTATCCTTCCTTAAGAAATCGCACCATCGTTCATAGTTTTCCAGCAACTTCGTATGTACGTTGAAGATGGCATCTTCATCGAGCTGTAAGAACGCATTTGAGAGCACCCAATCAAATTCTATTTCATCAGAAGTAAATGCTGCAAGTCTCAATAGTATAAAGAAAGTAGTCCGTTTCCATTCCTCTTGAAAAACTCAAGTTCAGTCGTCTGGTCAGAATGCATTAAATGTAACGTAGGAAGAAACTATAAATAATAGAAAATAACAGCTGTGACTAAATGGAGCTTCCAAGAATGTAATTAGTACGTGGATGTACCTTAGGTTTGAATTGCGAAGAACCAGAGTTGCTATTACGAAGAGAACCCAATCGTGACTGAGAGTTGGCTAAAAGTAGGACTAGATGCTCTCGTTGATTCAAGACGTTGTCTGCCTGTTTATTCACTCAACATACAAGTCCCTCATTTACGAACAAAGTTTAGGATAAAAGTAGATAATGGAAATACAAGACTGTGCACGCACATTCCGAAGTTGCTATCACCTACAGAATCGCAGTTAACGATCAGAGACAGTAACTACAAAGTCAAAGAACTCTGCCAGCTCTCAACAATAAGCGCTAGAGTCCTCAAAACCCTCCTAAACCCTCAAAATTGAAAATATAGAGATGATGCTATTTTCTAAGAAATGTTCAGTGTAAGCAGAATTGTTAAGCAAAGTGAGTTTCTGTTTCCAATGTAGATCATTGATGAACCTCGAGGTCAAAAAATAAAAATAAAAATAAAAATACCTGAAAGCCAAAAGTAAATTGCAAAAAGTCAAAGACATCCAGGTCCCTCATATTTGGTCGTTTGAAGTCAATATCAAGTTCATGATCCTCAAGCGCGTTCAACTCAATCGAGTTGATGGCAGCTACTACCTGCACTCACAACCCAAAAATTATTAGTCAGTGGTCAACAAACCTCACCCACATGGTCACTGCATCATACGAGGCGCTCAGTTAGCCTGAAACATTTATCGACAAAGAGAAGTAGAACATAAAAATATCAAGTGATAGCTCTATCTACATCCGTGTCATGAGTTGAATACTGAGCCCTACCTCTGGAGAGTTTTGAAAAGGATTGACCACGCCAGGAGCCTCAAAAGGTAGAATGTTGTAAGGCTTATAATCATCAACCTTTTTTGCAGTCTTCTCTATCTCCTCCTTTAACTGCAAGAACCACACTTACGCATCAGCTATTAATAGGTCCTCATGCTCAATACAGAGGTGCGACTTCCAATTGCTATTTCCATTGACAGAAAAGTTCTTTGATTCACTGTCCAGGTAAAAGATATAGAATCAAGAGGAATAAGACTTCAAATGCACCACTAATACTATACAATCAATTTATAACAGTTTCACCGTTGAAGTAGGAAAGAGCAACTTCAACAACCAACACCACTAAAATCATTCCTGTAACTGATTAATACGAGTTTCAGCTCCTCCGCAGAACAATTCTTCCACTACGCATTAAAGAGCGAATGAGGTACAGCTTACATCTGAGTCAAACTCGACGTGTCTCTTCATCTCTGGATTCTCCTTTATCAGGAAATCAACCACCTCATTCAGAATTTCGACCGTCATATAAATATTTCTTTTCAACTCCGCCCATGCTTCCGGTCTGCATATAACAGGCTTTCATGTCAAACGTGCGAGAACATGAAATGCAGGCAGCCTTCCACCTGCAGAGATATGACGCCCTTGATGACAAGTACTCAATCGATATACGACAATTTCTGCGCACTACATTCAAACCAAGGCAGATGCAGAGGAAATAGAGTACATGACCTTCAATAAGGGCTCCAATGCACAGATCAAAAGAGGTGGCGATAAAGAATGATCAGGACACAGGAATGCTAAGGACATGCATGGCGCAACAGTTCCAATCAGAGAGATTGTGTAGCCCTCTAAGCGGGAATGAAGACTTTCAATCAGTCTTTATGGTTGCTGACTTTGTAAGCCGGACTGGTTACTCTGGTGGGCTTTCTCGACATTACAAAAAAAAGCCCAAAATATGAAAACAAAACTAGATAACACATAAAGCTGTATCTAGCGCAACCATGCGCATAGATGATGACAGCAATCCTAGATACCGAGAGTAGTGACATGTGAACAGGATTGGGTAAGACATACGAAATTTGATTGTACTGGGGCTGTTGCCGCAACCAATCTTCATTCTCAAGTTCGTCGAGCTGACGCTTTAAGTCTTTGTAAAACTCTTCAATAATATATACATCTTCACTACGATCTGTTTTCTCGCCACGTTTTTGCTGCCACAAAAAAATAGATAGAATGGACGAAAACGTGAGCAATCAGAAAGAGTTCAAGCTGCTAAACTTCACAGACCAACATCTCACGCCAAATCTCATGCTCCTAAAATCTAAGCTGCCAACAGCTTACAATGCGAACCGAAATTCCAAGTTTTACCTGAATAACCGATAGCAAAACCGTTTTAAACTGCAATACTCCCCTGGATTCACTCCGTGGATCCAAAGCTTGTGATAGTGCATACGAATACTCATATACTGTATCCGGTCACACAGCAAGGGTTAGTTACTGTTCCGTAAGTCTGCGTGAATGAAATGACAATTAAAAAGTGAAACATTCACGACAAATAAATGAAGATATAATGAAAACAACATCCAGAATTTCTGCACTAGGATCTCTCCAATCCAAGCTGTGCTTCACTTAATTGACATCGATATCGCACTAACTGAAATATGTAGCGAAAAGCAGCAGAGGAATATATATGACTTGCTTCAGACAAGCTAAAACATCCTCAATCAGCGTTCCTCTGATAAATCAGAAACTAAGGTGACCGGATTAAACTCGAAGTGTATTCCACCAAAAAGCAGAACACTATGAACGCTGCGTATCAGCGTCCTGTCAACCTCACCTACTACCCTTATTCTTAGCAGCAATCTAACAGCACGATGCGATCACATAAATGGAAGCAACTCTCGGAATATTCCCATTGGATTTAAGAGAGGTGATGCACATCTGCAAGTATATCACATTGACAGCATCTCAAAACCTCACTTGCCCTAAGCGCACATCTTTGCAGAATCAAGTTCTCATAGAAATGATTTAGTGAAACATAGACAGCAATCACTTCCTCTATGTCAAAGCCTACGAACGCAAAGAAACCTAGCCAACTTGAAATCAGAAAGATTGATTTAAATCCTAACCAATCAAAAATTCCAAAACACGGACACAACGAGCAGGTAAAATGTCCATCACGAGGTTTAAAGAAGCCTTTACGAATGCGTGCGCGCTTTCACAAGAAAGAAAAGATGAAGATTCGACGTACAAATACGTGCAACTTGGGGATACTGAACTTGCACGTTGCGTGCCGTTTGCAAGATGTTGTCAATGTTCTTTTTCTGCTGGTGCAGAATTTGCGGCACAAACGGCGTGTCAGTGTACTCATTCCAATGCGATCCATGTAATGTTCGCTCTTCCTCCGCCTCGATCGCACGGCCAACCAGCTTCTCCCATTTTTCTATCGTGCGCTTGCGCACGAGGTGCGGCACCCTCGCCATGGCTCAATCCTCGGATACCCCTGTCTCACATCTGTCGGTTTCACCTCCACACAATCAATTCCAACTTCGCAAACCTCAAGCTCTCTCGATCCTCGGTGCTGCCTAAAACCCCGCACACAGGCTCGCAACTCCAATCCAACAACGCTTTCAAAACCTGAAAACGACGTCAAACGAAAACTTCAAGGCTTCACCGAGATCGAAGACGCAACAACAACGCTTCTCGCCCTCGAATTCACAAAAAACTGGCAAGAACAAAGACAGCTCGATCTCCAACCGATAGGGGTCCAAAACGAGTGAAACGAAGTGCAAATGAAGAGCTCGGATGTCGGCCACCCGGAGAAAGAGCGACGGTGGGAGAGCGTGGGGCAATGCCGCGAGAGTGTGCAGTCAAATCAAACACTCCTGTCCGCGGCGCAAGTAGGGGGAAGAGAGCTTCGTCGAACAGGATTGACCAGGTGCCGGTTGAAGTACAAGGGGCGAGCACTACCCCACGAGTTCAAGACCCCTGGTCTTCCCTCCTGTCTACGGAATGGAGCTGGAGCTGTTGGCGACTTTTTTGAGAGGGGGGGTCTTCGGAACAGCAGAGAGGCTTCATGGTTGGGTCTTGGTCATGAAATCCTGAAGCCGCGTCAGTTACAATATATTGCCGCTGCCGACTCCGTCAGTTCCGTCGACACGTTCAAATGGCCGGACCCCCGCGCTCGTCCCGCTGGGAAAACCCTGAAATTTTT
Source organism: Antitrichia curtipendula (assembly GCA_951230915.1). Lineage (NCBI taxonomy): Eukaryota > Viridiplantae > Streptophyta > Bryopsida > Hypnales > Leucodontaceae > Antitrichia > Antitrichia curtipendula. The sequence goes on along the minus strand of OX579634.1, from coordinate 29,580,370 downwards.
TATTTTCCATGAATTTTTTTGCATGAATTTTTTTGCAAATTCTGAATTCATATTTGCAATCAGAGGCCCCAAATTAGACAGGGGGGCTACAGAAAATAGATATTGCACGGCTCAAAATAGGGGGCTTTTTTTTATATGCACCTCTGGATGGACTTTGGCAGGACGAGCAAGGAAGCCAGTTCACCCCGGCTGTTCAAATGAACCCATTCACTTCGTGGGTCGCCGATCAACCATTTATTTCCTCGCTTTTTCTAATTTTTTATTATCGCTACCCAATGGGAGAGATTTTGCAACAATGGACAATGGACAATGGTTCAAAAGTTCAAAAGTTATGTAGGCAACATGAAAATGAAATGTGTGTTAAAAGTAATTGTCATGCCCAACTATCTATCATGGTCAAATTTCATGTCAAATTATTAATTAAAGTTGAAAAAGAAGGTTTGTCAATTGCTTTTAGAATTAACCTCTAAACGACCATTTGTTCCTTCGGGGGACAATTTGGGTCTGGGTAGGTTTCTATTGTCTTGACTTGTAGTGAATATTTTTGAAAGACTTTTGAAAATGTGTGATTTTGCAAGAGCTTTGTGGATATATAATTTTTATTTCAATTGGTGCCCAGGAGAAAAAGCTATGGCACAATAAGCCAAAAATGGTGGTGGGCAAGTAGCACAAAGAAATCACAAAAAGTCAAAATAATTTTTTCTTAATTTTTTTCCTAAAATTTATATCTTTGTCTACATTTGAAGCTTTGATTCATTCTATTTGGACTAGTGATGAAAAAATTATGGACAATCTTAGTTTTTCAGGCAATCTAAATATCTTCTTGAAATTTTTTTTTTATAGGATTCATTAGTGGATGCAATTTTTACAATTTTCCAAAAAAATTGTTAGCCAAACTTAGGTTTGATTTTCAAAACAATCTCACCATTGGAATTATTGTATTCCAATTCCATCTTAGAGTTTTTAAAATTTTAGTTTTTTCATCAATCTTGAACCTACTTCTACTCATCAAATTTTTAATGAGCAAAATTTAAGTGTTTTTTTCTTGAATTTATTTTCTTAGATTCTCAACTCAACTATTGAACATGAAAACTTAGATAATCAAAATCAGACGTACAAAAAAATTTAGTTCAAAAGATTCAAAGCCAAAAAATCTAGTCAAGTAAGATGCAAAAAAACTTGTTTTCTTCACTTGGGATGCAAATATCTTGCAAGCTATAAGGTCAAAGTTTCTGAAATATCTTCCATACATTTTTATACAAGTCTAGTATAAGATCCTATAGTAAGATATGCAACAAAAAAAAAAAAAAAAAAGTTTAAAGTTTTTTGCTCTTTGCAATAGAAATGGTAGTTTTGAGTGTTCTCTTATGGAAAAAAGACCTTGATCCTTTAGGGATTAATAAAAAAAATTGATTTTGATTTTGATTTTGAATAATTTGGTGCCTTAATTATAGGAACATTGAGAGAATGGCAAATTTATTGTTTTGAGATTAATTTTATATATAACCCATTTTTTTATATATCATCATCTACAACATTAATTTATTTGTTTTTTAGCTCCTTCTTGGAGTATTTAAAAAAAAATTCAACTCTTGTTTTTACATTTTAATGTTTGTTGACCTTGATAGCAAAGTATGGTAGTGGTATATCCTAGCCCATCATTCTTAAGAATTAATTTTTTTATATAGTAGAGTTGTGATTTTCAATATACAAGCAATAGCTAAGATTTTCTCATAGGGATTTTAATATCTTAATCAATAAAAATTCATTAGAAAATTAATTAAAGGTCACATTAAAAAACATAAAAAATTATTCATATATATTTGGGTCTAAGAGATACTTTCAATGAGTTGCTTAATTCATTTTTTTATCTATTGACATTGAACTAAATAAACAGATAAGGGCTTTGCATTGATGAAAGTAAATTGTGCAAATAATGTTATGGTGTAGGCTGTTATAAGATCAAAGTAGGCCTCTATATGTATTTGAGTTATTTCTATTGATATTAATGTATATGTGGTGTTAATGAATTCATGCAATTTTGTTTGATGATTGTGAACGTGGTTATTGTTAGGTGATAACCAAGCTGGTTGGTAGTTTAGATTAGGGTTAGAGATGTTAAAATTAGCCACTATAGCTTTGAATTATGTGAGGTATACTTGAATTGGAAGGTTGGCCTATGTGGCTTTTGGTTGTAAGACACTGAGACGTGCATACTTACAAGGGCTTGTGGATGTGGAGTTGCATTTAGTACAAGTTGTTTATGAGTTGTTGTTGAAATATGAAGAAGACAGATTCTGAGGTTGAAGAAATTTGCGATTGTGAATGACACAAGTATTATATTGGTATAAACTTTGGGATTTGTATTATTGAAAGGATTTATTGCTATTATGAAGAAGGGAGAAATAGAGTGTCAAAGTTTAAAAGTCCAAAGTAGGACTTCGTTTTTTGGCAAAATTTTGCCAGACAGTCAAAAATTTGGCCTCTCTGGCTTCGTCCTTCCAAAAACTAGCCATTGTAGTGAAGCCAACAGGGGGACACAGGTCCGGAAAAAAAGCCCTGGTCCAAAGTCAATAGTAGCTTAGTAAACATACATTGTAGGCTTGTATCTTGGTAAGTATTATTGATTTAGCAACCAAACTTTGAGTGTATCATCCAAAACTCATTTACTATATTGTGTCAATATATCAAGGACAAAAGGTGTTGGATCTATGAATTATGAAGAAAATTGCAATTGGGATTTAAAGCAATGATTAGTACAAAAAGTCAATAGAAGAAAAACATTCATTGTGTCTAAGATATAGCTTGGGTAAACTTGAAATTGTTACATAGATTTTTAACAAGTTAAATAACAAAATTACAAATTTTCAAATGATTTGAATAAACTATCTAGGCATGAATTATACTAAATCAAGGTTAATTATGTCAATTTCTAAGCTTTCTCAGGGATTATAGGCTTGAAATTTGGGCAAAAAGGGAATTATGGAGATAGATTAAGTATTATTTTGGAGTAAAGGATTAAGAGCATTTTAATCATGTCATTACTATAACAAACCCTATATTATTCCAAATTTGATCGACAATCTTTATGACAACGTTTGAACAAGTCCTTACTTCAATATTGAGTGAGTGCTATATGGGTAGAAACTCTCATAGCATAACTAATTATTTTGATTGCCATGACCAAGTTGAAATGAGATGAAACTTGAATGACCTTATTTCAACATTTTTCTTAGATTATTTTTCCACCAAAGGCAAGAGCCGTTTTGTTTTTCTATTGTACTACATACTTGAGTTTAGGCTACAACTATCAACACAAATTAAACTTCAAACCTCATGGGATAGTGGAAAAGATGGCATGGACAAGATTAAAACGCAAAACAACTTCCATAGTACACTTTGTAGGATATACAAGAAAATTGGATCAACTCTTTGGAACAAATGGGCAAACAATATTTTGGAAAATCATAAATTGCAACCTAAATAGTTCAACGGGAACGTGTCCAATGTGACCATGAAAACTCTATTACCTATCAACAATGAGCTGTGCATTCATCCATCAATTAAAAAGGCAACGTGCAAAGTTTTCCAAGAAAAAAAACAAAGACTTTGTTGGTGTTAGGTAGAGATTCCCTTGCCAGCCTACTTTTTTGGTTGCCCCCACATTTTAAAATGGCAACTAGGGTTTGTAACCCTTCATCCTAGCTCACAGTCTTAATATGGAGGCAACTTTCTAACACACACACTCTCTCTCCTACTATCTCTCTTTCTAATAACATGAGCTTGTCTATCTAAGTCTAGTTTTCTAAGAAGGTTTCTTTTGCTATCAGCAATCTAATTTGTCTTCTTTGGATTCTCTGGAATACATCGGATTAAATTTGTCTTAGTATTTGTAGCTACTATTCTTCCAAGAAAATTTTTAGACTTTGGCATTAGAAATTAGAGCTGTCCTAACCTAGATTGTATTAATTTTCTATTGACTTGCATTATATGATTCAATCTTATTTTATTTCAACCTATGGCTCAAAGTTAATAAAATAGCTTCCTTAAACCCATTTGGTTGTCTAACCTTTGCAGGACAAACTTTGTAGATTAAATCTAGAGTTCTAAATCTACAAGACAATTCAAGGAAAGTTTAAAGACAAGTGAAGATAATTTCATAAATTACAAGGAGTTCCATTAAACTTTTTACCTAAGTTGTTTCCTTGATTTGATATAAGATACTGATAGAATTTTGTAGAACTAGAATACGCATAAATTTTGGCAGAAGACTTAGAGGCAAAATAATTATGACAAATTTGAATCAATACACATTCTAGAACTTCAAAACTTTTATTGATCCAGTGGAGAACTTTTGGGCTCACAACTAGCTAGCTAGTAAATGCTCCAATGAAAAAATATTATTCAATTCAAATACTCGTGAAATAAAATGTCCAATACTAGAACATTGAACTTGAGACATAAATTTAGAAATCTATCAATTGGATGTTAATCTATTATAAGTTTTCCATAAAATTTTCAAATATCATTCTTGAACTTTACTTAAATCTAGGAAAAATTTGCGAGACAATTTTTCTATAAAAACAATCCTGAATGACATATAATTAGGGATAAAAATGGTTCTTGAAAATACTTCATCTCACTTGAAATTCTTCTACTTAATCCCTAAATGCATCAGCAACCATTTTATGATCGTTGCCTAGCTTCAGGGTCTTTCTGGATACCAATTTTTTATTTTTTTTTTAACTTCCTTATTTTCTCATTTAGCTCTTTAAATAATATTTCTAGAACAATTTTTTTATAAAATTTGAACAAAAACTCTATTTTGGGTGATTTTTTAAAGTCAAACAATCCACGAAATACTCATTGTAGATTGTCTTGGGAGAGAAATCTAGCCAAATAGAAGTTAAGTGTTATGAAAAAAATTCCATAAGTAGGAAAGGAGAAAGGAGTCTGATTGGTTGGAGCACAAAGTGAATGAGCACTATTGAGTGTAGTTTTTGTTTTTCCAATGTACCTAGTTTACTTGATTGTAAGATTCAAATTTGTAATTTTTACATGAATTTTTTTCTATAAGTTCAAAATTTTAAGTTTTGAGTATGATGGATTTTTAAGATTTTTATTTTCCTTAATTATTGAAGATCTTCTTTAACCCCTAAAGGCCCAAGGCCTTTTTTCTGCCAAAAAACACCCAAAACTGCCATTTTTTTAGCAAAGAGTGAAAAAAAATTAAAAATGTTTTTTTTGCACATCTAACCGTAGGATCTTACACCTAACTAGTATGAGAATGTGTGGAAAGAATTTCAGAATTCTTGACCGCACAGATTGCAAGATATCTACGTTTAAAGTGAAAAAAACAAAATTTTCAGCACATTGTGGGACTGGATTTTTTGACTTTGAACATTTTTAACTTAAATTTTTTGCACTACAGAGTTTTGAGCTTCAAATCTTTATAGTGGAGAATTGAGTTGAGAGTCTAATTAAAAAAAATCAAATCAAAAAAGCATAATTTTCATTATTAAAAAAATTGTTAAGGAGAAGTAGGTACGAAATAGAAGGAAAATCTAAAGTATTCATATATTTTAGATGGAATTAAAATGCACTAATCCCTATGGTGAGATTGTTCTAGCAAGTAAACTAAACCATGCAAAGAAAAAGAAATTGAAAAATTTGAAAAATTTCATTTAGAATCCTACAAGTTATTTTTTTCAAAAAGATGCTCTAACTGTCCGAAAAACAAGAATGTCCATAACTTTCTTATAACAAATCCAAATGAAATGAATAAAATCTTTCCAAATAGACAAAAATATAATCTATGAGAAAAAAATACTAAAAAAAATAAAAAATAAAAAAGTGCAAATTTTTTTTGCTGCCCGCGCTGCCCCCCGTCCCCTTTTTTTGAGCTTATTTGGTCATAACTTTTGTTGCCGGGCACTGGTTGTGAAAAAAATTATATTCCCACGTAGCTAATCAACTTTTCTACCTCCAAAAAAAGTTTCAAAAAATCAGGAGAAAATTGCAGCCCGTAGGTACCTGCCCAAAAACACATTTGTCCCCCGAAGGGACAATGGGCTTTTAGGGGTTAAAATCTATATTTTGAATCAAGAAAGGTACTTTTTGAGGTGAAACATATCGGTACTCTTTGAATTATAGAATATTTGCAAATATTAAAGAACTAACACAAGACTCTACCAAAAGAAAAATGAATGAAAAATTATAATTATATATATTTGGAATGTATTTGGATTCATCTAATATTTAAATTTTAAATGATTGGTCTTAATTCCTAAAGGCCCAAGGCACATTTTAGACAAAAATTGTCAAAAACTACCACATTTTAGGACAGTGATAAATTAATGAAATAAAACTTTAAAGAAATATGCAATTGTACAAATTTGTACTAGACTACTTCATGAATGTGTGGAAAAAAATTCAAAACCTTTGATGACACAAATTGAAAGATTACAACGTTTGAAATTAAGAAAAAAAAATGTTTTTTTTCAACCTTACCCAACATGACCAACAATCTTTTTAATTACTCCTAGAGTGAGATTTTTGCACTATACATGGGTTTTGGGGGGACATTTCTATCCTATACCATGTTATTTACATATCTAACAAATACTAGAAATAGAGGAGGAATTTGCACATACTATCCTAGCAGCCCCCAAAGTGTAGGATAGCATAACTTTCGATTTGGACATCCAGTAAAAAAAATTAATATTCTCACCAAAGGGATGCATGTACACACTTTGTGTCAAAATTTCATAAGCATTTGACCAAAATTGACTTCATCCTATATTTAACCCCTTGGTCATCCAAGGGGTTAAATATAAGGTACCACACATGAACATGATCGGAACATTTATTATAGCTCCTCCATAAAATACATACTCAAAATATCTGAGAAATATCAACAATAAGAAGATTTCAAGTTCACCCTCCGAGAAGGATTAGCCACTAAAGTGGAGGTATCCATTTCCAAACAAATAGGTGCGTTTAGAACAGATTGTGAGTAGTCTAATGCGATGCAATTTTTCCCCGTGTAGAGTGATAGGAAATATGGAGATTGTTATTTTTTTGGTAATTTTATGTCCAAATTTGAATTTATTATGAATCTTGGAAGTTAGAAAGTGCTCCGGACCCATAGACAATCACTAGATGCTTATATTTCCGATTTTAGCCAAACCACTTTCCTACTCACTACTTCCTACTTTCTTGCTGACCACTTTGAGACATGAATCATGACCTCATTAAAGTAAGACCATCCATAACTGACCAAATAATCTATTGAGAACATGATCTGGAGTGCAAGAAGGCAAATAAATATTTCTACAGGTGGAGAGATAGAAATGAGGAAGATTGCCAAAAGTTTTGTATTTTATCAATCAATGTGAATTTACAGTGAATTTTGGAAGGCAAAAGTTGCGTCGGACCCATGTCCAATGTATAGACTATTCCAAAACCACTCATTTAAGAGACTACATCTTGTTCACTTTGGCACTTCAAACCAAGCACATGTGTCATGAAAAGAATGGAGGAATTGATGGTTGGAAATCAAGAACCCATGTTCAGAAATTAGTCCCAAACTTTGGTGCATTTCTACCACCCTATTGACTGCCAATGGGGTGTTGGTTGGTGATGGGTGGTCTTACCTTAGTCCCAACCTAGAAAAGAGAAAAAAAAGGCATTCCAAGGCTTGGTTAGAAATTGAACCCAACCTTGCTTGGAAGTAGAGCATCGTACAGGTTGCACATAGTACCTAATCAAAAATGGGTACCTCCACCTTAGTTGCCTCACACAATCATCTTAACCCTTAAACAACGGGCTCATAACCGTGGAAATCATTTGTTTTGTCATTGTGTGAATTGTTGGATTAAGATATTGCAAAAGCATTCATTGGAAGACAAACTACTGTAGATGATCTTCTCTTCTCACACAAAATTGGGAGGATGAATAGTTGCACTTCTGTCCTACACAGGAGATTCTCTTGTCATTCATCAGCCAAGAAACGTCCTCGGTGGCGTTTATGGGTTAATCGATCAAAAACACAGTGGATTATTCTAAACTTGTTCTGAAATACAAGTTCCATCACTAGTTCTACCACTATTACTTCCAATTTTCAGCTTGTTGCTCGGGCTCATCCTGTGCAAAATCTACAGCGGCCCAAAGTTTGTGCTGCCATAGCCAATACAAGAACCAGCCTCATGCAGGCCACAGAAATTCCAGGCCATAGAAAGCAGAGAGCATTTCCACCGTTCAAATTCATTTCATTCCACCGAAATTAAACACTCTACACTCCTCAAATGTCACACTCCGGTGCAGATTCAACAGCCAGAAAACCCCAAGGTGCAACAATGTCTTCATTCTTTCCCACCTTCTCCTCATGATACAAATCAGTACCTTCAACAGAAATTAAGTAACCATCACCACCTTCCAACAAAAAGAACAAACATATACACTACCAGACCAAAGCCTCTGTCGCTACAGCTCTGGCTTGCATTCTTGCATTTCAACTAAGGTAGCTACTCAAACTTCCCCAGGGTAGCTTCTGTCAATGCAAAGCCTCCTCCACCTCTCTCTACTCAGTGCTAATCTCCCTCCCTAGTGCAACCAATCATGCAAATTCTGCAGAGGACTCACACCGGTCACAGCTCCCTGCGCAAACAACCCCGCCATCGCCAACATCGCCAATCTCCCATTCTTAATCTCCTTCACCTTGAGCTCCGCCAACGCTTCCGGATCCGAGCTAAACCCCAGCGGATCAAAAACCCTGCCACCCGGGTAATACGCATCCCCCCCTTCGGGAACCATCCTCACTCTCGCCATTTCAGCCAACCCCATAAACAGCCCCTGCACCACCGCCACCGCCACCACACTGTGCGCATTCACAAACCCAGGCACACCCAAGTAATCAATCCCGGACTCCGAGAAGATCTGCGCACCAGTTTTGAACCAAACAGGCTCGAATCCCGAGCTGGATACGGGGTTGATAAGCTCAGGAATCAAGCATCCCGTGATGCCAAGCATGGCCCAGCGTCCGTTCATAAGCTCCTGGGAACGGAGCTTGGAGTAGTTTCCTGGGAGGCGGCAGAGTTTGAAGATGTCACAGCCGTAGTCGCCGGGATACTCGCCCTTGAGGTGGGAGGGTACGTCTTGGGGTTTTGTGAAAGAGCCCTTCCATAAGGGACGCTTGGGGCCGTAGAGAGATGAGCGGGCGTCTTCAGTGGGGGGAACAGAGCGGCCGTAGACGTTGTACCACGAAGCGGCGCCGGTGAGAGAGGCAGAGGAGGTGGAGGAGGATTTCGCAACCAAGTCCTGGGGCTCCGGGTCGGCGTCTGAGGCCTGGAAAACAGAAAAATTAGGGTTCAAGTTCATGGGAGCAATTGGGCAATTGGAACCTCTTAATCCTTTGACTGTTTTCCTATTTGGAGAATTAGGATTCAAGGGAAGGATTTTTTCAATCCCAGAAGCGGCCTGGAGAAGATTCAGTCCCATAAACCAGGAGAAGTTCAAGGAGTCTATTACATATGGCATTGGCCTTGTGGATAAGAGACCTCTGAGTGTCGAACCAATTCAGGGTTTGAGGTCACCACTACAAACCTCTGACACTAATTTCCTCGTTGGAGGAGAGACGACTCTTCAAATGCGTTACGATAGAAATGTCGGAGTTCCAAACTCGCGCACTGAGACACGAGACAATTTGGAAAAGGCAATCTGAAATCCCTACTGAACGAACTGGATTTGGAAATGCACAATACAAAGGCGAGCTGCGAACACTGTCAACCGTCACGGAAGAGTTTACAGACATTAAAGAAATGCGTGCCTCGGTTATACTTCTTAAAATCCTCTACCTAAAATCACTGCATGTGAGAGGCTTCTAAGAATCGCAGTCAAGCTATACCCCAATGCCAGTCTGTATCCAAAAACCGACAATTCCTAACAAATCTTTGAAAGCTGAGCATCCCCATGCATTACGATGCGAAAAGCAGGACAAGACCGGAACTGGTCGCCAATTGCGAACTCATTGCGACAGTAAATTAAAAACCCAGGATTTGCATTGCTACAACACCATGAAATTCACGAGAAATTACGGAGCCCATCAAAGACGACCTTCAATTCCAAATGACAAAATTACATCCAATTCGTCCACAACGGGACGCCACACACCTGTTGAATGAGGTTGAACACATCATCCAACCCCACATTGGACATATCCGACATCTCCCCGTCCTGCGACACAGCTCGGCACGCCCATGACGACGATGAGGGCTGTTGCACTCGCAGAGACGATCGCCGGGCAGAAATGGAAGCAGCTTCCGCGGGTGCGGCTGCTGCAGCAACTGGGACAAGCGCCGTGGACGCCATGGACACCATTCCTGGCAATTCCACGAGAGCGCTTGCTTGACTGCAGTTGAGCTGCAGTGCAAAACAGGAAGGAGCTGCAATTAGGTACAACACTGCTGCAGGGGAAGTGAGAAGATGGGAGATGAGAGATGGACGGTGGAGAGTGAATCCGTGACTGGGAAACGGGATAGGGGCCGGTATCTACGACCGAATTGTTATTGGCTGAACGGGGCCAAAGGGGATCTTCAGGCCACCCTACACAGTGATGTTTTCAATTTGGAGAAGTAGACAACTATTTTTTCAACTCATGGGTGATACTTGGTGATATCTATATCAAAAGTAGGTGGATACCTAGGTAAGATTATTGGTCTTTAAAAAGAGCAAAAATTTGACTATTTTGACTAGAAAAAATGAAAATTTCCTTCACAGAAAATAGCCAACATTTTTCTATTGTAGCCACCTAGCAAAAAATTGTGCATTAAAAAACAAACATTGATCCTATAATTGTCATTGAGTAACCAACTGCTCTAAGGCTGGGATTTAATTTTTTAATTTTCAAGGACCTACACTTATCCTATCGGTGTATGTGACACTAATTCATCAAAGATGCACTATACTCAAATGGTTATTTAATATGGTCTAAACTATTTATCACATGGTTGCTATTCAATGATGGTTAGAATGGGGGCATTGTAGCATTTGCGGTGTGCATGGATGGCATTGTTAAATTGGTTATACTAATCTTCAAACAAACCAATCATTCACCCTTATTAAGTAAACATTTTGGTTTATTGTACCTAGTGGTTGGGGTCCACAATAAAAAAATTCTTAATTAGATGCCAAAATTTCAAGGATTTTATTTTTTTCAAAATAAATAATTTTATATAGGAAAAATAATAATATTTTTATTTTTAGTCATCTATTGAATTACATTTTCTATCTTTGAATAGTCATTCTGCAAGGATCTTGAACTTGACCACCTAATACGATAGTCAACTAGAAAAACACTAATCAATGAATTCATACATTCATTTTGTTCCTACAATAGCCTTTTGAAGTTATGCATGAAGTATTTTTTATTTTTTTTCAACATTTCATGATTGAAGTTAGCACATGGTGAAACATGAATATATTGTGTGATTTCTTACAACCAAAGTTGGGGATGCTAATACTAATTTTTCCAAGTAAAGGCATTAGTTTTGCATCTTTTCTAATATAACAAATTAGCTTAGTAATTTGTGATCTTAACTTAAATGATGAAGCTACTTTCATCTATAGAAATTTAGATTATAGACAAAAACATCATTAATTCATCCAAAATTATATACATTCATCAAAATTATTTGTATATGTAATTATTGTTCATCCTAAATTCACTCATCTAAATTTTTCAACCTTAAAATAGTGCATCCTAACAACATGCCTACTTGTCCTAAAAATCAAATGACATGTTGCATCCAACATGAGAAACTTGCCCCACTTGACCTGAAAAGAGTAGATGGCATGTTGAAAGGCCAACCTCAAACATACAATCATGCTTGAACAAAGCTCATTTTATAGGCATGTAAATTGACCTAAGAACATAAACACTTGAAAAATTGCTTGGCTAATTCTACGGTTGATGTCTTAGTACATTTATCATCCAATTTTGGAGCTTCTTCTACTAGGCCCCATGATGATGCTTGTATACCAAGAATCCAACCTCAATATTCTTTGCTTTGTATATTCTATTTTGTCACTATATGTCAATGAAAAGTTCTTTAATTTATTTTTCAGAGAAGACATCTCATATATATTGTCAATATGTCTAAATATCCAAAAAAAATTGATGAAAATATTATGAATTTTAGAAGAATATTGAAGAAGATAAATTCAAATCAAATACAAAAAAGGCTAAAAAAATATTTGAAAATACCATTGCTATACATTTTAGTCAAAACATCATGGTATAACCTAAAATACCATATCATTTTATAATTAGAAAATTAATAACCAAAGTTCTAAATTGAAATTGCTACAAAAAGTTCAATTCTGTGGATTTTACAAAATTTCAAATCACAGTAGAAATTAGACTTAGAAAGCTTCATTTTATTAGTTGGGTTCAAATTCAAAAAAGATTATTTTAATCTCTAAAATTCATATCAAGAACAAGGATGTACATGTTGCCAAAATACACTAATAGGGCATCTTTGTCATTATTGTAGCATATTTTTATGTAAAGAGGTCAATGATACCTCTTTCAATCAGGGAATTTCTACCACCATTCACTATATACACATTCAAAGAATTCTATTACCAAAGCAGATGAAAAATCTCAATCTTTCATCAAGAATTATGTCTCTAAATAATTCATGAAGCTACTTTCTAGCTCTAGACATGTTTAAGGTTTGATGATGGTGTAGGTTGGACAATGCACTTGTTGAAGGGAAAAAATATGTTAGGACTCTATAATGAAAACAAACTTCCTCATCAAAATTATATTGGTTCTGTCCTTTGGACAAAGCCTATGACATTGACTTTGATTTCTAAATTCCAATTTCCAAATCCTATCTACAACCACATTCCCACTTCATAATGCAATTAGAGTTTGGTTGGAATGGAGATGTGGGGTCAAATTGATCAAGAAATTAATATTGTTGTTAACCTATCACAAAATCTCATCCTTACAATTTTACATTGTTCTTGTTTTTCCATATTCCTTCCTTCTTAAACATTATCTTGTATTGTAAAGATTGGCCAAGGTTGGCAAACTAATATTTTAATAATGGATCCCAAAATTTTGATAAATTATTTTCCAATCTTTGAATGGAAGAAAATGGATCTTACAAAATATTTTATTTTCACAATCATCAAACATTTGTTTTTGTTCCTCCACTTGTCCTTGACAGGGATACCCAAGGTGTATAATTCTTGAGCTTATTATGCCAGCTTACCTTGGTTGTTGTGTCATGTTAGCCCAATCACAACCCTTGAAGGCTGTATGTTTAAAAAAAAACTTTTCTTTTTACTTTTTATTAGGAAAAAAAAATTATACAACAAAAATTTCTATTCAACACCAAGTATAGTATTAAAGATGCATCAACTCAACACCTATGTTGGATTGGTATAATGCATCAAACCATATACAATTTAAATCACTATATCCTCACGATTATATTTTACAAGCCATTTGATGCCGTACCATTTAACCCTCAAAGGACAAGACCTATCACCCCCGCTATCACCAAGGTACTCTGTAAAAAATGATCACATTTTAGTATAATTCAAATGGCAAACACACAAATTTCTGTCGTCACATGCAGTGTGAAAACTCAGGATTGTTGTACTGCACGTGATGAGCACGCAAATTCAACGTTTCTGTACAAGGTGCAAACTACATATTTATAAGGCTAATTACCAACACGCAACCTAGTCAACCCCACCACCACCACTTTCCTGCATGATGTACTCACTCTGGAGCCAAGAGACATATCTTCGGCACACACACTACAGTAACAACATTCAGAGGTTGATCTTCATAAAATGATACTCGATCCTTGATGTTGCATTACTTTGGCCCACGCCTTCTCGTCCCTTCAAAGTTCTCGGAATTGGACGACTAGACAGGAGATATCATCCTCGCTGTCCCTATTTCGTGCCTCCGAGACCAGTTCTTGGGCAGCTGTCCTGGGATCTTTCGTCGTGAGCACAATGTCGACGATTTCCTGGTTTGTGAAGACTGCCCAAAGTCCATTACTTCCAAGAATCAGAAATTCACAAGAGAGGTCAACGACAACATCAGCCAGGTCTGGTCGGGCACTCATGTGCTCCTTCAAACTTTTATCGCCAAACGCTCGTGCAACAGACACCAGCCCGTCCACTCTCCAATGATCACCTGCATCAATAGGTCATAAGAAACGAATTTCCCCTGGCAAGAAAGCAATATGCAATTAAAAGTATATGCAAACAAAGATTAAGGTAATAGTCTTCAACAATTCCGAAGTTGAGGATCAAGGTCTCTCATTTCCATGACAAAATCCTATGCAATTCAGGAACGTGCAGGATTGCTATGATCTGGCATAACTTTCGCAGTCTGAGCATAAAGACGTCACGATGTAATTGTGGGAGAGGCAGATGATACAATACTACTGTGCAGTAACATAATTAGCAGGGTCCATTTGTCTCCCACAGAAATAGGGATCCTACCAGTGACGAGTCAGTAATCACTTTAATCGGAATAAAATCCATCCCCGAGGATACAGGGAAGGGCTCAGCCGTCTTCTGGTGACGTGTCACAGAAGGCCTGAAGGAGAAAATCTCTGAATTATAGAGTGTTTTGAATACCAGAAGGCCAACTTTCACCCGACACATATCTAACAAAAGTGCAACAGCCTCGAAAGTTGGGGTTCTGAGAAACTCCACGCTTTAGGCATACCTGGGATTTGGGTGACTATGCCTCCCTTTCGCTCCACACTCGCCCTTTCGGTGGGGCTCCCGGGATTATGGTCCACTGAAAGCTGCACAGCTCTCCCATTCTTCGCAAGAATGGCTCTTGCGTCTCCCACATTCGCCACAATTAAACGGCTTCCATGTTCCACCAGCATAGCAGTGACAGCACTGCATCCCCCTTCCAGTGCAGCTTCCAAAATATTTCTGTCAGTGAGGAGGTATCCATCCCGTGTTGCACCTGCTGGATCCAAGCGCACACCTCCTTCGTTCAAAATATTATCAAAGAGGTGATGTTGCACGTAGTTTCCAACCACACGTCCATCGTGCGAATCGATGATTCCAAACAGGCCAATCTGAAAGAGGATCAACGCACTGTCCGCTCAGCACAAAATCCATGCAAGGGCTCCAGAAAGACAGACCAAAACAAGAAACTGTACATCCTTCAGTTCAGAAATGAAACAAAGTGACCTGACTAACTGAGGAGGAGTCCAGAGCTGAGACCAATCACGCTAATATTATACCAGCCATGTTTTCATCCGTTGTTGCAAGCCTTGCCGTTACAGAAGTAAACAGCAAGGGAATTCCACCTTCAAATTGCCGTTAACCAAGGTTTCCAGAGCCTTGACATTGATTGAAAACGCAGACAATTTGAAAGGAGGTGGATTGATACCTCCTCGCCCTCGATCTCGCGAAACTCTGCCACATGAAAGTCTTCCATGGGATTACCGCGAAGGCCCTGCAAGAGAGAGAATCCGTATATGGCTTGGGGCTGCATTTGCCCGCTCTCCCCACCCCCGCAGTTCATATTCTCAACCCTAACACCAAGCTTCCCGCTACCATCACTTTCCGGCTCCACATTTCCCGAATGCACTTTCCCTCCCATTTTCGCTTTGGACCTACTCCAATACCTCTAACCATGAGCTCCTGACGCTCGGGAATGAAACCTGACAAACTCTAAAACTATTCACTATCACTCTTACCACAAGAAAACCGGCAAGAACAAAGAGTACCAAAACCTCGCTACTAATGTCCAGCAATAAAACCTCTGCACCACAAAGAGGAGAAAACATTAGAAAACACTATTTCGAAAAGTAACAAATTAGGATGAGCTCCAAATAGCCAGAAAGGCAATTGACTAACGTACACCACAATCTTGTCAGCCGAGAAACAAACACTCAGTAGTTTAAGCCAATAACAACAACCCTAACAGGAACTGGACGGTAAAGCGAATTGCTAACCAGACATTCAAACGTGCGCAGAGAATAAACATCTAAAGCACACTCTCCAAGAACAAGTAAAGACCACGCAATGAAACGTGAATATTAATCCTCTTCACGAAAGTTTCACGACTCTAACTAGTATAAAGACTCCAGCTCCGTCAAAACTTGCACAAGCTTCACACAACAAAAACTCTAGATCACTCCGATCCTAGCTAATACTACTGAAACTGAGAGTCACCTTCTCAAATCTCAACACACATGCAGTTTTCCTTACTCCAATCCAACAAGAATTCGACAGCACAAAGCAAGAAGAAAAAAAAAAAAAAAAAAGTCACAAAAAGCATTGAAAACACTAATCGCTAGAAACGATTGTGAGAAAGCTAACGCCAATTACAAAAAGCATGGATAACGAATGTGGGAAAGCTTCGATGCGGCGATTCTTACCGTTCTAAGCACACTTGGAAACTTCCGTATGAAACATCTCCGCAGGTAAAGTTCACAACAGCAAGACCTGAACAAGCGAAAGAGAAGACTGGCGCCAGCTTCCTTGGATTTCTAGCATCCTCGGCCAGAGAGACGACGTATGGAGAAGGCGTATTATAATGAAGTCGATAATGTATTGTACTGCAGCTCCAGTTGGGAGCATGGTGTCACAGTGATATACGTCACGATGTTAGGGTGCTATACGGTTCGAAGATCCGACGGTAGTGTGTGTGAGCGGATATCGGGAAGAGAGGGGCACGTCATCGTTTGTTCTATCCAGAATCTTTCTCTGGGTCCACGCAAGCAATCCGAAGGTACGAGTGT
This sequence comes from Antitrichia curtipendula, assembly GCA_951230915.1. NCBI lineage: Eukaryota > Viridiplantae > Streptophyta > Bryopsida > Hypnales > Leucodontaceae > Antitrichia > Antitrichia curtipendula. The sequence goes on along the minus strand of OX579634.1, from coordinate 29,563,568 downwards.
TCACATGGCTGGAGTGCTGGAGTCAGCTGATGTAGTCTGCAGTTTGAACCAATGCGGTGCATCCACCTGCCGGTGCTCTACGGGGTTCTCCAAGTGGAGGGAGGTCCATGAAGCAACCATTTAGCATCTGATTCGCAGTTAGGGGGAGTTTTATTTCTTGGAATACTTTTCTAAAAAATTTCCTCAAAAGACGAATGGAATTGGCATCTAATCCAAGTTGTTGCATATTTTTGGGACCTTTGTGGAATTAGTTATGGATTTCAAAATCAAAAGTATATTCTAGTGTAGGTCTTTGGAAGCATTCACCCCTGATATTTTCATTGTCGATAAATTGGCAAATGCAATCGGTATATTCTCAAAAATAATATAAATATGTACTTTTGTAATAAAAAAATATTTATCAAGCTTGATTGCTTTATAGATCTCCTATCCTATGTGTCGGCACTAAACTCCCTTATTTAGTTCATTCATGGGGGAAGGGGGCTTCATGATGTTGTAACACTATAAGAAAACCCCGTTTTTGCTATCGTTGGACCGAAACGTGCCATGTTTGCTGAGATGTCACGCATTAAGCAGTGAACGGGTGCAAAAGAGTGAATTTGATTTGATGTTGCAAAAAACATGTGCGACTAAGCTGGAAAACAAGTAGATGTCACCGTAGGCAGAGATGTTTTTAACAATGTTTAAAAAAACAAGCTCATGTTTTGTTGTGACATCTCAAAAAACATAGATTGCCACGTCAGCATGAAGTCCACTTTCATTATGGATAAATTATTAAAAATTACTAGGGTCAATAGAAAAATATTGACCTTATATAAAAAATTTAGGAAAAAGGCAATGATGTGGCATGCTTTCCAAAAAAAAGAAAAATGGATGGATGAAAATGGATGTGTTCCATGGCTGAAAACATAAAGTCTTTATACAGGTGGGGAGGTGGAAGAGAGACAATTGATATGGGATATATAAAAAAAAAATTGTGTTCAAAGTGAAATGTCCACAAAAACGTTGAGATGTCTGAAACAACATCTCTATGTTTAAAAGAACATATACACGTCAAAAACAACATCAACATGTAAACAAGTGAAATAACCATATTTTACTTATCCCATATTGTTTGTCTTTCCATGGGCAGTGAATGGATATAAATACAATGTCCTTATCCTTCATTTTTATTAACTTTTAATGAAGTAATTCCTTCATTTGGACATTAAAAATTCTCTTAATGGTTGATGGTAAGTTTTCTTCAATTTTTGTTGAATTCAGAATTTTTTTTTGTTCATTTTATTTTTTTAATTTATATTAAATTTTTATTGATATTGCCTTGTAGGTAGGGTATGTAGCAATTGATGTTTGAAAAAACGTGTAATTTGACGTTGCAAAAAATGTCTAATTTGACATCTCAAAAAACACCATTAAATTATTCAAATGACACAAAAATGAGCTAACGTGGCCTCCACGTCAGTGACCACGTTACAATTTCCCGACTCCACGTCAAAGACCACATCAACAACGGCATGGATGGAAAAAAAGATGACGTGGCAATGGTTGAGCATGTGGCGCTGACATGGCGCTTATGTGGCCTCCACATGTCGACCTCTGCAGACCTTTGTTCACCTTGTCATGTGCGACATCAGGAAAAAACAAGCTTGAAAACGACGCGTTTTTTGTGATTTTTGCACGTTTTTTGCCCGTCAATTCAAACGGATTTTAGCTGACATCTACGCCGATTACTTCCGCATCAAACAAGACGCCGTCTCATGTTTTCTGCAACATAAAAAAAACCCATGTTTTCTTATAGTGTAAACACAAGCAATTCACAATCGAGGGGGTGGGTGGGGTGTCCAAAGTTAAATGGTTTGTTTTTTTAAAAACACACAACCTTCGAGGGCTATAGCAAGGATAGACCTAATACTACCATGGCAATCCATGGAGCTAATCCATGTCAGGGACAAGTGGAGGGACAAATCCCCTCTCCTCATGCGCCATCACCGAGAGCCCCCGCCATGAGCAACATCAACATGGGGAATAGAACCGGGAACTTCATGGATTCCATCGAAAGTCCCTACCACCTATTTATCACCTAGGATAGTTTATGGTCATTTGGGACCAACGACAAATAACTTTAATAATGCAAGCAGTAAGATGCAAGCCTTATTATTTGAATTTTTGCATTTGTTGTATAGGTTAAATTTAAATGCGAGGAGTTTGAATCGAAAATGAGAGGTTCCAAGGTTGGCTTAAGCTTGCGTATTCTCTATGTGTACAATGCTGAAATACTTAGTTCAAAGATATTGCACTTGCAAAAATTGTAAGACTTTTGACAACAATAATCTATGCAATGAAATTTGGGTCAAATTTGTGTTCCGTGTTCACAAACAATTAGACTGCCTCTCTTGTGTATATCTTCCTTGTGCTAATTGTATATATGACTGTTATCCTCTGATTTCAAAATAGCTCTAAAATGCTTGAAGATAATTCCTTAGTAAGAATTTCTAGCATCACTTACAGCACTGGCATATTGGGCAAGCTTGATGATCGTGAGTTGTGACCTTATTTGTGTTGAAGATCATGTACATATTAGTATAGATCATGTACATTCAGCCCTAGGAGTAGCATTAGACTCTTAGTTAGACTTAGAGTACATTGGATATTGCTTGTAGTCAAAGGCAACCCATAGTTATCCCACATGGTTTGTGGATAACTAGTGAAAGGCTACCTTATGTTCAGCCCACTCATGGGCATTGGTATCTTCCTACCATCTAAGTAAAGCCTTTCTTCCATTCATACCTTTGTAATCTCAATAGGTTATGGGCCCACGCACTTGGAGTTACGCTTGAGGGAGAAGTTCAAATCATTTGGAGGAGATCTTGGAGCTTGGAGGAGCAACTAGCCTTTTGTCTCTTTTCACCTACAAACCCTATGGTGTAAGTCATTTTTGTTTGCTGGCTGGTTTGTGAGGTTTTGAATACGTTTTGGGTGAGAGGCTGCTTATGGTACTAATCAGATCTAGTGAGGGCTGGTTGCATGCTCCTATTTTGAGTTTGCACTTAGAAGTGTACATTGGGAGGCCATTGAGGCTGATTGTGCACTTGGGTGCATTGTTGATTGTGATTGTGCCAATTGCAATTTAGTGAGAGTCCTTTGTGAGCCTTGGAAGCTTCATTGAGTTGCTTGAGGCGTTTGCCATCCATTGAGGGCTGATTTGTGCTCTTGTGAGTGAGTGAGGCAAATTAGTGGGTTTTGTGAACCCAAGAGGGCTGATTTGTGCCCTTGTGAGTGAGTGTGGCGAATTAGTGGGTTTTGTAAACCCAAGTGGACTGATTGTGCCCTTGTGAGTCTTGTAGAGCCATTGAGAGCCAATTGGAGTCGTTTGGTGGCTTGGTGATCCAACTAGGGCTATTGGAGGCCATTGTTGTCCTTGAGGTGCTCATTGTGAGTAGTAGCTTCCATCTAGGGCTGATTGGAAGACTTGAGCACTTTGTAGTGTTGAGTATCCTATTTTTGAGGAGCATAGTGAGTTGGCTTGTTGATTTGAAGTAGCACTAGCCCGTGACGTCCATGTGATGGATTGAGCTTCATTAGGGTCTGAATTGGTGTTGAGAGGAGGTGATGCACTTGTGAGGAGTGTTGGGTCGTTCTTAGGGTTGGAAGGATCTTGGAAGGTCCTTGGAAGGTCCTTGGAAGGGCTGATTGGTACCATTTCAGCTCAATTGGCTTCTAAGTGGTTGTTTGGAGGCTGAATTGGGTTTGTCAACTCCAAGAGATACTTTGGGTACTGCCAACAAGTGGGAGGTGCTTCACCATGGCATCAAGTGGAGGAGAAGGCGTGTGCATCATTGACAAGTTCAATGGGGAGAACTTTGGCATGTGGAAGTTCAAGATGGAGATGATTCTTGCGGAGAAGGACTTGTAGGAGGTGGTGGATGGGAGTGAGGAGCCTCCAAGTGAAGATGCTAATCCAAGCACCAAGAAGGCGTTTGAGAGGAAGGAGAAGAAGGCCTTTGCTCTCATTGCCATCAACCTTGTGGACCGGCAAATTGCACATATCCGCCATTGCAAGGGACCAGCCCAAGCATGGACCACCCTTTGCAACATCCATGAGACCAAGAGCCTCTCCAACATCCTCTTTCTCTGGTGCAAGTTCTTCACTAGCAAGATGCAAGAGGAAGACGACTTGTTGGATCATGTCAACAAGATCAAGGCTCTTGCGGATGAGTTGGCTTGTTTGGAGGCGCCCGTGACAGATGGAGATGTGGTGATGACCTTGTTGGAGAGTTTGCCACCATCTTATGAGTTCCTCATCACCGCATTGGAGACAAGGCCTATGAAGGAGTTGACCATGGAGTTTGTGACCGCGCTTGATGCATGAGGTGACCAAGCGCAAGGAGAATGAGGCCCAAGGGGAGGGATCAGCCCTTGTCTCAAGATTTGGCAAAGGAGGCAACACCAAGGCATTCAAGGAGACAAGGACATGCTTCAAGTGTGGCAAACCGGGCCACATTGCTAAGCATTGCAAGGGCAGCCAAGCCAAAGGCAAGGAGAGTGCACACCAAGCTTCCAAAGAGGAGGAGGAGGAGTTTGCCTTTGCCACCCAAGGAGGAGGGGAGAAGGCCAACATCTTTACTTGGATTGTGGACTCGGGAGCCACTCAACATATGACCAGCCATCGGGATGCCTTCCACACCTATCAGCCCATTTTGGGGAAGAAGATTTATTTGGAAGACAATGGCATGGTGGAGGCCCTTGGCAAGGGGGAGATCCATGTGGAGGTGCAAGTGGAGGGTAAAACCAAGAGGATTCAAATCCAAGAGGCCCTCCATGTCCCCAAGTTACATGCCAATTTGCTTTCGGTGAGCCAATTGTCTTTGGAAGGTTTGAAGGTGCATTTCAACATGGTGGGGTGTGTGGTGAGGTCACCACGTGGAGTTTTAATAGCATCAGCCCCTCGTGAGGGCAACTTGTACCTCCTCCACTTCACCAAGGTGAATGACACTTCTTTAGCTTATGTTGCCCAAGGATTAGCTCATGAAGACCTTGTGGAGCTTTGGCATAGGCGGCTTGGGCACTTGATTGTGAAGAGCATGAAGAGCCTCCAACACAGAGTGAAGGGGCTGAACCTCTCTTCTTGCAAGCATGATTGGAGTTCTATGGTGTGCAAGGGGTGCATTGAAGGCAAACAAGCAAGGCAGCCCTTCCCCAAGGATGGGGCAACCTGTGGGCGCAAGATTATCCACCCTTGGTAATCGGGCGAACACCGACCAGGTTCTATGCCTTTATCCACCTTTTTAAATATAGGGGAGTGTTGTGAGCGCGGTCCACTGTGCCTTCCAAGCAATGGATCTTTTGTGCTAACGTTTTCTGAGTGTCGTGGATGGCAACAAATACTATTAGAATTGCATGGATAACTCGCAAGCTGACTGTGATGAGCAAAGGTGATTGGTAATTCCTACTTCCTTAACTGTCTATCCTATGTATAGGATTGGCTGGGTAGTTAGCGTCATTTCTAACGTCCCTAACTACGTGAGCGGGGAACCTTTACGTTCCTTCCATGAGTGTTGAAGACTATTTTTTGGAGGGTTGACACTTTTCTCGGAAGTTTCAACCCTACGGCTAACCCTAAGCTTAAGCCTTTCCTCTAATTCCTGACTTCTAAATATAACTCTAGATTTTTACTCCTAATTATAACTCTAAATTTTTACTCCTAAACTTAACTCTGGATTTTTACTCCTAATTTTAACTCTAAATTTTTACTCCTAATTTTAACTCTAAATTTTTACTCCTAATTGTAACTCTAAATTTTTACTCCTAATTGTAACTCTAAATTTTTACTCCTAGATTTATCCTGGGTCACTATTCACTTGAACGGCTAACTAAGGGAAAAAATCAATGCTAATAAGGAGAAGCACCAAGTTTGATTCAAGGACTTACCTCGTCACTACCGGTGTTGGAGATGCGCTCGTCCACATCCGCGCGCCCATTTTCATGCTCCATGGTGGTCCGTAGGTCGTGGGAAGTTTTCCCCAAGTCTACCGCTTATGTTATAAAAAATTGTGGATACCGTGTGATCTAACCTCTTTATTTCCTTTCTGCCTTCTTTCCTTCTCCTTTTCTTTCCCTTTCTCTCTTTCTACACTAACACTATTCTACCTAAGCTTTGATGGGGTGTCTTACAACTATAGATTCAAACCCCAAGAAGTTTTAATGTCCCTCCTAACTTCTTACACAACCTTGTCTTCGTGTCATCCTAATCTTACTTCCTAATGGTCACTATGAATCCTCGAGATTTCCTTTCTAACACCTATTTAGCTAAGCCTAGGGCACTATTTATCGTCTCTCTCCCCCTTCTCCTATTTAATTCTATGACTCACTAACCTCCCTCCATTGTGTGTAGTTGTGATTTTGGTGAGAATTGAGAGTTGTTTGATGCAGGTATGGAGGTGCGACTTATCCCTTCTTTCTCCTTCCCCCCATTCTCCTTCCTTTTGTGTTTGTTTTCTTACCCTTGACTTCAACCCCTTTAACCTTCCCCTAACCCCCACTAATTCCAACCTTTCTCTTTGTTTTTTTTGTTTTTTTTCTCTCACCCAAGCCCTAGACTCCCTGGACTCCCTGGACCAACTCGGCTGTGACCAGCAACCTGCCCAGACCCCCTCCAGCGACTGTCCCAACTCCCCAGCGACCTTTCCGACTCCCCAGCGACTGGCCCGACCCCCCAGCAACTAGACCAGACCCCCTTACAACTGAATCCACTTTTTTGGGTTCCTTAAGGGAACCCACCCAAGCAAATCTAAACCGGACTTTTGGTAAACTTTCCCCGGTTTTTGGTGTGGTTTCTTGTTTTACGGACGCCGGCTCACAAGGGGTGGGGTGACTCTTAATTTAGACTTATTCTCGGATGCTAAACCTTGGACTTTTCCGAGAACGTCTCGGACTCTAGACTTTGGAACGAAAGTACATAGGAGTTCAAAGCTTCGCCGTAGAATTGGCTTTAACACCAACTTTAGGACTTATGATACCCCTGCGTTCAAAGCTCCGCCCGTCTAAGGCTTGTTTTTAACACGTATTTTAGGACTAGGGCTGGTCACAGGTTCAAAGCTTCGCTGTTCCCCGAGGGGTGGGGCCCACTCACAACCAACAACGGAAAAGACAACTCTGGTTAGAACTCAATACAAGGGCACACATGCACACAAGGTCAATGATCACGGGTAAACTATCATAGACTAAAGGCCCCCCAAAGCGGCATCACCAAAGTACGGTGGGGGTGACTTTAGGATTAGTACAAGGCATAAGAAGTCACACAAGTATAGGGGAGACCCGTTCAACTCACAACAAGGATGCAAGACAAGGTAAGGTAGAAGGACCCAAAGGACCTTCAAAGAGAGCTTGAAATAGAGCAACAAAGGGAGCCAAAAGTGCTCCAAAAACACCGTAGAGGTTTCTTGGCTAAAACGCCAAAAAATCCCAACATAAGTTGGACCCACGGACCCAAAACAAGATTTGGGGGTGTTCAAGAGAGAAAAATGGGGACCTTAAATAGGTTTCCAAGGCCCCACCTTCCCCTCAAGAGCTCTAAAGTAACCTTATCAACTTGGATTTTCATCCTCATCTTCAAAGATTTTCATCCTAATCCCTAAAAAACTACTTTTACCTTTCTACGCTGGACCAACCTCCTAACTTTTGGAGAATTACTCCAATCATCAAACGGATTGCGCCATTGGCTCCAGATCGCCGTGTTTAGTCCAAGAACCCTCCCATCCCCCGTACCGAGGACAAAAAACCATCGTAGGCTAATTTAGTTTAAAAAACTAAACCGTGGTAAAATCCTAGATATTGGAGGTCTCCTATTTTGAGAAATGTAAATAGCTTAGGGTCTCCGGTAGGTGTGAGGGAGTCGGAAAAGACTCTTGGTTGACTTCGTTCCGCCGTCGTATGGTCCCGGAATGCCGGTCAACGTAGCGGAAATCCCACCACGTGATTAATTCTTGAGGAATTTTGCCGGTTTAGGTACTTGCCGCTATCGGAATGTTGCGAAACTTCACGGAGCGCATTATTAACATAAAACAAACTAGTCTAATTTTTAGTGAGACTTTCTGGCAACCTGGGTAATTTCCATGAAATTCCCGTTGGAGGTTACCAGGGTTGACCACCCGCAAAAGGTTCTTCTGCAAGTTGGAAGATGACGGGATTTTCCACAAGACCTCTCATGAAAGTCACATGAAAGATGTGTAGGTGCGTTTCCGTACCTAGCACAATTGGTCAGTGGAGATGAATTGGTCATCTCCTTGAGTTTATCGATAGTGCGGGAATCTTTTGCAGATAGAAGAATCTTGGCGAATTGATTTTGTCGTTGGACTCCTGGCATGGGATTTACCCTAGGACACCATCCTTGGGCTGTGGATTCCTCCACGGGACCAGTCTTGCGTTAGTGGCTCATGCATGCTAACAATTGGGGTTTTGAGGAATTTCTAAACCTAACTCTAGGATCCGACCTAGTGGCCTCGTTGTGGATCCCTCGGACCGACTTAGCCATGAATTGCCACATTCATGGTGGGATTTAGCCCTTTTGGGCCTATGTGACTTGAATCCTACAAATCCAACCGTTTCGTTCTTTCTACCTATTTTTGGGCCCAGTTTGGTGGGATTCTAAGTCTAAACACAAATCTAGACCAAATACTATAATGGGTATGTTACAACCCTATTTTGGTTCTACACTCTTTTTATGGCTTTTTGTATATTTTTCTTAACTTTAAATTGCAAATTTCCAAAAAAATAATTCTACGAGTCCCAAGTGACAAATTGGGAGCTCACACAACTCGGGCCACCAAGCCATTGGAGCTTGTGCATTCGGATGTGTGCGGGCCAATGAAGACCACCACCATTGGAGGAGCAAGGTATTTTGTGACTTTCATTGATGATTTCTCTCGCAAGGTGTGGGTGTATATGCTGAAGTGCAAGAGTGAGGTGTTTGGGCGTTTTGAGACTTGGAAGGCCCTTGCGGAGGCCCAATCTGAGTGCAAGGTGAAGGTGCTGCGGTCGGATAATGGAGGGGAGTATGTGTCCAAGGCCTTTGAGGGGTACTTGAAGGCCCATGGCATTGAGCACCATACTTCAACACCTTACACTCCTCAACAAAACGGCATAGCGGAGCGTGCGAATCGTACCATTGTGGAGATGGCAAGGTCCATGATTCATGCCCAAGATTTGAAGTTTGAGTTTTGGGGTGAGGCCGTGTCTATAGCGGTTTATACAAGGAACCGGTGCCCCACCCAAGCCTTGACAAGCATGACACCCCAAGAAGCTTGGAGTGGAATTAGGCCCCATGTGTCTCACATACGCATCTTTGGGTGCATTGCCTATGCATTGGTTCCAAGTGCCAAGAGGACCAAGTTGGATGCCAAGGGCATCAAGTGTCTTTTCCTTGGTTATTGAGAGGGAACCAAGGCTTATAGGCCGATGTGTGTGGAGAGCAAGGCCATCATCAAGTGTAGAGATTTGACGTTCTTGGAGGATGGAAGAGCTGATCCCAAACTCTTGGAGATGAGCCCAAGTGAGAGAAGTGGAGGACCAGTCCAAAAGGTGGGCACAACTCCAAGAGTGCACATTGAAGATGAAGGAGATGAAGATGAAGAGCAAGGAGGTGAAGATGAAGACTTGGTGGAGCCCAAGAAGAAGGGGACTACACCCCAAGTGAAGAGATCATCAGCCCCTTCTCCAAGTACTTCACCAAGGGAGCAAGAGCATGATCGACCCTTGGTAGAAGGAGATCAGCCCTTGGAAGAGCAAGATCAGACCATGGAGGAGCCACGTTATCCAACAAGGACCCGCAAGCCGCTTGGAGATTGGTGGTTGAATCACATTCTTTCCCCACAACATGAAGAACAAGCCAATGTGGCTTTCCTTGGAGATCCATCCACACTTGGAGAGGTGTTGAATTGTGAAGATGCAAGCAAGTGGGAGTTGGCCATGCAAGAGGAGTATAAGGCCCTCATTGACAAAGGGACATGGGAACTTGCACCCCTTCCTTTTAAGAGATCAAGTGTGAGTTGTAAGTGGGTTTTCTCCACCAAAAGGGATGCTTTGGGTCACATTGTGAGGTACAAGGCAAGGCTGGTTGCTAGGAGGTTTTCTCAAGTGGAAGGGGTGGACTTCAATGAGACATTTGCCCCCGTTGCTAAGTTTAGCAACATTAGGTGCATTGTGACTCTTGGGGCAGCCATGGACTTGGAGATGCACCAAATAAATGTGAAGACGGCCTTTCTCAACCCCAAGCTAAAGGAGGTGATCTACATGGATCAGCCCCAAGGCTTTGTGCAAGAAGGCCAAGGGCATCTCAAGTGCAAGTTGAAGAAGGCACTTCCCGGGTTGAAGCAATCGGGGAGAGCTTGGTATAGGGATATTGATGCCATGTTTGTGAGGAAAGGCTTCCAAAGAGGCCATGCTGATCACTCTTTGTACACCATGCAAAGTTGTGAGCATTTGGTGATTGTGATCCTCTATGTGGATGATTTGATCCTCCTTGCAAGTAGCATGACCACAATGCTTGAAGTGAAGGATATGCTCAAGAAGGAGTATGAGATGACTGATCTTGGAGAGTTGAAGTATTGCCTTGGAGTGGAGTTCAAGAGGGATAGGGCTGCCCGCACCATCACCATGAGCCAACGCAAGTACCTTGAAGAAATTCTCAAGCGGTTCAGCATGGAGGAGTGCAAAGCCATAGGTACACCACTTGACACTCATGTGAAGTTGCCCAAGCTCACGGATGCTGAATTTGGAGAGGTGAAGGCTGAAATGCAAGGTGTGCCTTACAAGGCAGCGGTGGGTTGCTTGATGTATGTTATGGTGGCCACAAGGCCTGATTTGGCCTTTCCGGTGAGTGTTGTGAGTCAACACATGTCCAAGTACGGCCCAATGCATTGGGCAGCGGTGAAGAGGGTGATGAGGTACCTTCAAGGCACACTTGGATTGGAGTTGCAACTTGGAGGTCCCCATGTGAGTTTGCATGGCTTTTGTGATGCGGATTGGGCTGGTGATGAGGGGGATAGGAGATCCACCACCGGTTACGTGTTTATGCTTGGATTGGGTGCCATTACTTGGAATTCCAAGAGGCAGCCTACCATTGCTCTTTTTACAACGGAGACGGAATACATGGCCATGAGCCAATGCACCAAGGAGGCCATTTGGCTAAGGCAACTCTTGGCTGATGTTGGCCTTGTCCAAGAGGGGAGCACACAAATCTTGTGTGACAACCAGGGGGCCATTGCTTTGGCCAAGAATCCCACCTACCACTCTCGCACGAAGCACATTGATGTGCAACACCATTTCATTCGTGAACGAGTGGAGGCTGAGGTGATTGAGCTCAAGTATGTGCCTACCCAAGTTATGGTTGCTGATGTGCTGACCAAAGCCCTTGGGAAGCCACAACACCAAAACTTGATTGAGAAGATGGGCCTTTGAACCTTTGACCACTCTCAAAGTGGGAGTGTTAAAGATCATGTACATATTAGTATAGATCATGTACATTCAGCCTGCACAAACATGGTCAGAGATAACTATAGTCTGCACAAACATGGTCAGAGAAGAAGCCAAAAGTGCACCATGTAAGCGACATGTGGGCGGGGCAATTGATGTCACATTTGACATCATGCTATCTAAAATGATTAATATTGTTTTCAGCAACATCAATTTAAAAATTTAAACATTTTGGGGGACATTTTTAGAGATGTTTTTTGAGATGTCAACTTTGACATACACCATTCATAATATACAATACATCATACACAATATATCATACAAAATATGCCATACATTGTACATCATACATAATATTTGATATTTATGTTGCATGACTTGAAAAGTCACTTATTATGTGTATATTGACATGAGAAAACAAACTATTTATACAAGTGGGGAGGTAGAAGGAAAGACAAACCACATGGGATAAGTGAATTTCCTAAATTTAACAAAGTTATCAAAGTGGGTGTTGCAATAAAGATGTGAATGCCTCAACTGACTTTTCAGTTGATGTCTTAATTGACATCTCAGTTGATGTAAAAAAAAACAAGATTTGATATTAAAGTTCAATAATAATAAGAAGAGAGCTTAAGTCAAGATTTAAGGTCAAGAAAGGTGTTGTTAAGATTGAGGACTACCTCAACCTCGTCTCCTATATATACTACCAGCTAGAAGGTTCTTTCAGAAACTTTCACTGCTTGGGAAGCTTCCCTCTATCTTGGACATCTATGAGGTTCTTCTAGAAGCTTCCGCTACTTGGGAAGCTTCTCAAGAAGTTACCCTCTAACTTGGAGGTTCTTCTAAAAACTTCTAAAAACTTCTAGAACCTTCTTGTTGTTTGGAGAACTTCTCAAGAAACTTCCTTCAACTATAAGCTTCTTAGAGAGGGTTCTAAACTATGTCCGTGACACTTTGCATGACATAGCTAGAAGAATCTCTCAAAAAATTGATAGTGAAAGATAATAGCTATTTTGATAAAATTCTTTACCAAGAATGCATTGTTCAATTTCTTTGATTAGATAATGAAAAAAGTATAATGAATAAAAGACTACCCTTTGGAATTGAAAGGAACTTGGACTATAGCTGATATCAATTAGGTAGTCAAGATCATGATTCATTTTGAATTTCTAAGCAAAAGTATTACAATGACAAAATTATTTTAAAAGCAATCTAAGAATAAATATTCATTGACGACAATTGTATTTTCTACCTATCACTATTAGTGACCTCCAAAGACATAGAAGTGGCTCTGAAATTCTATCTACTGTCTAGAAGAATATACATTAAAAAAAATTGTTTGAAAACATAAAGGACTTACAACAATGCAAGGTACTTCAACAAGTTCTTCACCACTATCTTCAAAAATACTCTCCACTTGCGCAATTTTCATGTTAAGAGGTTTGATTTGTCTTGGAATGCATTGGTCACACTTGTCTTCTAGGTCCTTATGAATCCGTAAAGTACGAATAGGAGAAGATAGAGCTTTTAGAGTGAACGTGTTTCTTCTCATCCTATATCTTTTCAACTCTTTTGAACTAAAGAATTAGAGTCTACGTAAATGCCTCTTCCACTTTCTCTAGCTACTTGATGCACTCCTAGGGATTTTAAAATTGGAGTGCATTTTTCTTGACTTGTGGACTACAAACTATTAGAGAAATGAACTTTCTATCTCACATTGACTAAATAATGTGCCTATTACATTGCAAATAGAAACTTGACAAAGTAGTTCCTCATTTCACACTTGTTGTCTTCAAACACTAACAAGCACTCTTCGAAGCTCTTGTGGAAGTAGTTCAAAACCATACATAGACCTCATAATAAACTACAATTTCAAATGAGTTTGACTTTTTAATATTTCTTCGTTTGGAAAGTGTTTGTATGTCAACAATTTGGATGTTAGTGGATTCTAGAAATGTCTTCAATGTAAAGAATTCAAATTTCATTCTCAAATCCTAAGTTTGGAGAGATATACTAAATGAAATTAAACGCCAACAAGTGCCTGAGAAAGGAATAAAATTTATGTCTTACACTCACCCTATTCTTGTATTGTTGAAATTGAAGGCCTTAGCCATTTGGTGGTTGGGGTTGTATATATATATATATATATATATATATATATATATATATATATATATAGGTAGGTATTGTATAATGTTAGCGTATGAATGCATAATACATTCTTATACAATGTATTATGTATCTGATTTGATGAACTAATGTACATTTCTAAGGCTAGAAAGCCATCACTATCTTGGGCAAATGTCTTTAGTTGTGCTTTGTGTTTTATGTTTGGAAGTTTCAATTGCTAGTATCTTTTATTTTCTTGTAGAATTTTGTCTTGGTTTGGTAATGGCCTCCATCTAAGCGGATGATCATGAGGTGCCTCATCTTTTCCAAGTGAATGGTGATGGGATGGCTAAAGTTTCATTACATTTATTTCATGTATGATATGGTTTCATTCAGTCCTCCATTTACGTTAAAAAAGAAATTGTGTTTGACTCTATAACTCTTGTTAAATTAGTTTTGATATCAAAGACTAAAAGTAAGGATGGGCCTATCTGGATTCTTCATCTAGGTCATTATAGGGCTTTTGGATTGTCTACTGAACTGTTGGCAGGTTCCACAAATATTTTGACCCCATAGTTTGATGCTTTTGCTGCGCAAATTTTATTCTTCAAAACTGTTAAAGTGGAACCTGGAAGTCTATCAATGTCATGTAATCAGGGGAGACATTACAATGTCTGTACACCCAAAGTGAATGTGTTAAGTTCCATAGTGGAAACATTTAGTGATTTAGAGGAAGAGGCCATTCCAGTAGGTCATCATTCTTCATTACTATCAGTCATGATACAAACTTCTATAAGAATTGACACTCTACAATATATGTAATTAAGGCCATATTTATTATATTCAGACTTTTTGCAGATTTTGAGACATTGTACTAGTTATTGAAAAATTCATTTAAAAAAATAGTAACTCAATTAAAAATAAATAATGCTAAAATAATGATTCTATAATAAAATTTTAAAAGTTGTTGTTGTGACCTATTTATAAAAAAATACTAGTAAAGAGATCAAGCAATTTATCCTTGAGTCAAGGATAAAAATGAGACTGTGAAAATTCTCAATATAACAAATATGACCTTGTCCGTCCCTCAAAGTACTCCAAGTAGTTCCAACTTGTTATGTCTACCTTTGTATCCAACAAATTAAAAGATTTCAATTATAATACAGAGCTTGAAGAGGTTAAAAGCTATGAGAGGCTGTAGGAATGAACTAGCACATATAGATTTTGAGCCAATGACATACGAGAAGGTTCAATTCCTTCCATCAAAATTTGATGGGAACATTATTTTTGAGTTACTTCCATGTTGGTCATTTACCTCCTCAACATCTTCTAAGAATATGAGTGGCATGGATAACCAATATGATGGGCACACATGATCTCATACAATGACATCAATCATTCACAGCAACTTAGAACTGAAGTTTAGGAAGTCTATTTGCGTAGGTCACTTGACATGTTCAAATTATGTATGTGATTACTTAAAGAAGTCCTTAAAGAAAATCAAGATTGAATAGTCTGGTAATACAATGTCTACATTTAATGTTGGAAAGAATCCTCCTAATGATTTGTCATTGGTGTACAAGATCTATAAAGTGACTCCTACTTGTGTAAATTTATGCAATAACATAATTTACTATGTTTTTTGGTGGATCAGACATGATAAGGGCTTGTATTCATCTTAGCAGTTATAAGCACCATGTTGCAGATGGCACGTGTAAGGAGTCCATGGATACCATATTAAGGGTTTCCACTCAAGATGGCAAGAGGTAGAGAAGACATCAACCGCAAAAATGTCAACCATTGCTTTGGATGCTAGTAAAGAATTTTTAGACACGTTCCTTGTTCATGCGGGTAGCAGCCCCAGGGAAATGTTGCAAGGAAAGGCATTAGATGATGTTATAGACAAATTTCAAATCCTCAACTCATCCAACGTTCGGAATATCATTGCATCATTCCGAAATACTAGTAAGGGAGGAGGAGAGATTGACCTCCTTCTAGCAATGAAGAAGCAAGTGAAGATCAAATTCATTCATAACAATGTTTTTTCAGGTCAAGGTCGAGACAAAGTATACCGTTTAAGATGTTGGTTGATGGCCCTAGAAGCGGTGTTGATATGATAAGGAGAATGCAACCAAGTGGGGATCTTGAAAATTGTTGGTTCATGTTTGATCACGTAAAACATGTTGGAGAATAGACCACAATTGTAAATCACGTATATGATTTGGTGTACTGAAAGGTCATGACCATTGCAATATGTGATATGCAATCAAAAGACGCCAAAGGTCAAGTCATTATGTGGAGATTCCTAAATAAATTTATGGAAAGAAATGGCATACATGAGCCCAACTTCAAAGGGTTCATAGTGGACAGTGCTCAAGCCAATTGGAATGATATAAGAATTGTTTATGAATCAAGCAATTTGTCCGCAAAGATCATAGATCGCAAACGCACTTGCCTAGTTCACTGGGCGACATCAATGAAGCAACATACGGAAGGACTTGTCAAACGAGAGTTTGAAAGTCAGCACATCAAGCTCTATAGACACTACAAAGATGCAAAAAATTTAGAGGAAGTTGAAAGCAAGTACTTGTAGATCAAGGTATGGTGGTATTATCTGGTGCAACAATAGTAGAATCTTTGAGGGAGTTGGAGTTGTGGTTAGTATTCTTGCGTTTTAGACATCAATAGTGGGGTGGTTTCAAGGAAAATATAAGTTTGTGAAACCCATTTGTTGTATTTTGTACGTTGTGTACAAGAGCATAATTGGAATAATATTATAAGGTCATCTATAATGTTTTATGCATCTTGAAGGATTTGTCTAAGGAAAAGTTGGTTGATATACCATCTTGCAATTTGTGAAAACCATCCACAACAAGTGGTTTTAGGTGTCTAGAAAATGCGGCACTGACTTATACATCGCCACCTACAATGATTGGCTTTGAGCATTTATGCAAATGACAAACTACGTAGTGTATGTGAACGACAATTTTTCTGGATGCAAACCATTGCGCCATGACTTGAATTTGAAAAGGGTAGTTTCATCAATGGATGGAAAGAAAATTACTGATGCTTTGTGCAGTATGTTTGGCATTACATGAGATTTCACTATTGTAAAAGGCTGTGAGTTCTCTAGAGATCCTAGATTGTGGGAACTCTGTTGTTGCAGTAGGTCGACGTGGCAAAGCGACTGCCATGTGGAATATAAGTATATATATATATATATATATAATTTATTATTCTATATTTTGACTAGTGCTAGCTGGTTCACAAAAACAAGAACATATAATGAGTTGAAGATTTTTGCACTTACATTCCTCATTTGGAAAGAGAAGAAGTCTTTGGTTCATTAAAGTGTAAGCTTGCACTAGAAGAAACCTGTGTTTATTTTGACATCTAAAAACTGAACGTCAAATTTTTTGGACATCAAACATAACATTAGGATGCTAGTTTTGATGTCAAAACTAGCATCCTAATGTTATGTTTGATGTCCAAAAAATTTGACGTCCAGTTTTTAGATGTCAAAATAAACACGGGTTTCATCTAGTGTTGACCTACCCATCGGGTCTGAAGGTAATTTCTATTGCCTTGACAAAGTTAACTTCTCGCATTCCTGAGTGCAAAACAAACCTTCCGAAGTATCCGGTGCGAATGTAATGGATGCCACACCTCCAATGCATCATGTCGAGCATGTTCTTGAGACACATTGCAACATGTTCAAGTGGCACATTGCTCACATTTCTGTCAAGTCTAGGAGGAAATGCCATGCAATTCAGTCACAAATAGAGGTGAAGTGCACAATGTTCATAGCTCGGGCTCTAAAGCCACTGCAGCTCCAATGCACAAGGGCCAAAATTGGGAGTTTAAAGGTACAAACGTGGACACAAATGAGTTATGGTTCTGTCTTGATGAGTTATAAAGCGTTGTGTGATGGATCCTAAGTGGTCTCACATGCTTTCCCACTACAAAATTCCTAATATATGGCTAGTGTTGGTTGGAACTAATTTGACTTCTATTGAGATAATCCTATTTGAAGAGGCTGGATTCTGCCTTCAAGAGAGATAGTTTATGCCTCCTTGTTGTTTATTCACGTCTTCAAGACTATTTGAATCGGTCATATGGACTCATCTAAGACTGCTTCATATTGATAAAGCTCCATCTATTCAAAATGGTAAGTCCATTCGCAAGAATGAGAAGATGCCCACTGAAGATCATCGAAATCAATGGGAAAGTGCAAGAAATGTGACAACAACTATTGTCGGAGTGAACATGTTACTGCATCGAGGTCTTGGGGCTATCATCACTTTGCAGTTTGGTAAAGAACCTAAGAAGAAAGTATAATGTATCACTTTGTGCAATTTTCCAACTTCCATTTGCTTGTACTTCAACAGCATGACTTCAACATCTACTAAAAAACGAGGAAAGTATATAAATTGCAAGCATTTGTATTACATCTTCTATTATATGTGCAAGATGGATTACAAAAAAGACAAGTTCATTCATACACCAAGCTTAAGTATGGATGAAGTGATAACACTTTTCAAAAGGCTGAGATGGTTTCCTACAACAATTAGTATTGCAATAAGATTTATGAGGAGCGCTACAATGTATTCTTTTGTAATTCTGGCCATATATGTATCCAAATAGCAGTGAGTGTATTTACGGAGTTTGGTCTTATTATGCAAATTTTTTGCTCTCATGGGTACTGCATATGTACCTAGAATTCAAAAGGTATAAAATTTTATTCAATGAATGTGGATTTATTGTGCAGCATGACAAATAAATCATTTTAGCACATATAAGTTTCATGAAGTCTATAGAAGCACAAGAAGAAAACGGATTCAAAAGGAAGATTTTGAAATCAAAACTAGCCTATTCAAGCTGTAACATGCGTCTGTTTCAATGCGCACTCCAGTTTTAGTTGCATTGAATGTAGTATATTTGTTGGATAGCATCACACTCGTACATCCCATTTCGTAAATCAGTATCAAGACAACATTAGATGTTGACATGCATGACTATAGGTAAATAATATAGGTCTCTATATTCAGGATTGTCATAGTGGACGGACGTCCGGTTTGCCCGTCCGATAGAGGTCTTGCCCGTCCGATAAGGTCAATACTAAATTGACTTTCTACCATTGAAAAAACAGGTGATGTGGCTACCACTTTGACGCCACCTGGCTGCCAAGTAGGATCTAGGACACGGACATCACCGGTAGGGGCGCAGACGCCAGACAGGGTGGGGACGAGACTGTATTGGGGCGTGGACGTCAAACAGGACGCAAACGGAAGTCAGGGCGCAGACGCCAGACCGGGCGCGGACGGAAGTAGTCGGGGCGCGGACGTTTTTTGCTAGAACAATCTCACCATTGGAATTAATGCATTTTCATTCCATATAAAAGATATTAATATTTTAGATTTTCCTACTATTTCCTACCTATTTCTACTTAACATTTTTTTTAATAATGAAAATGAAGCTTTTTCGAATTTTCTTTTTTTTGCTAGACTCTCAATTCTATTTTCCATTGTAAAGATTTAAAGCTCAAAACTTATTAGTGCAAAAATTTAAAGTTTAAAATGTTCAAAGTCAAAACATCTAGTCGCACAATGTACTGAAAAACTAATTTTTTGTAAATTTAAAAGTAAAGAGGACAAACCTTGCTCCGTGGACCCGTATTTTTTTTCCTTGTAGGCAAATGAATTTAATTCATTTGCTATTAACGAGCACTAAAGGGGCCCTCGTTCAATTGAACCATATTTTTTTCCATTGTAGGCAAAAAGATAATAATTCCTTTTGAATTTATAAATAATAAGTAATAACTTCCAACAAGGGGGACCCTTGTTCATGCGAACCACATTTTTTTAAATTAGACACAAATTCAAGTAATTTTTTTGGGAATGAAAGGGGGCCCTTGTTCAATCAAACCATTTTTTTTCCATTGTGAATTTCAAAGTAAAGGTAAGGGGGCCCTTGTTGGCTTGCTCACTCACTCACTACCTCACTCAGACCCGCTTTTTGTCGGAAGCTTGGTGAATTAAAACAGTTAGGAATTCACTTCATTTTCAGATTGAAGAGTATTATATATTTCAAAGTCATTCCTTCCTACATCATATGGGCTACATGCTACGATTCTTTCAAAATTTTAAGGTGCCTACAGCATCTACCATATGCCCATGCTCTTTTGCATTCAAAGTTGTTTGCTTACTCAACATTCATAAATTCAAAAAAGTCATACAATTGCCATGATGGAAGAAAGACCAAATTCTATATTACAAAATTTTTACCATACATTGGTGTCTTTATGTAGCAATTGTGAAATACATATACTCTTCTAAATACAAAAGCGTTGTCTTTCTATAAATCTGCCACATACTAAACCTGAAAAAGGACAAACTATATACGATAATAACAATTAGGCATAGTCCAACAGTGAGGTGCCTTCCTCAAAGTGTTTAGAACGTCAGGTACAGACATCCTCTCGCCTACATCTACTTTCTAGAGGCCCAACAACTCAGTCCTCAAATTCTGATATTGCTCTGATTTTTTGGTCGTAAAATACTTGGAATCCCATTCTTCTTTCTAAATTTGATATGCTATCCACCCCGTTGCATATGCATCAGCAACCATGGAATACACCTTCTTTTTTTGCATGACTTCAAGCGAGGTCTCTGACCCCTTCTCTTCGTACACGTAGAACAATTCGGGAGCTGCATATTTTCGTTGATTTTTCTTCCGTTCAAGCTCCTCCATGGTTCGATAACCATAACTTGATGGTTCCTTCACTACGACTCAACCAAAAAGCCCCCAGTCGTAAATCCCTATGTACATTGTGTTCTCTTTCCATTCATCAAAATGGAGCAAAACGTTGGATGGAGTAATGTCATTGTGAAAATATTGTGCATCATGGCATTTTTCCACAGTGACAAGCAATGATAAAGCCAAGTTCATGCGATTTCTGCGATAAGTTGCAACCCAACCGAGTTCTTCTTGCATCAAACTTGTATCATGTTGTCTCATGATGTCATCCACCTCTAGTGATTCGCTCACTTTTGAGTTGTACTTGGCTAAAAAACAAATTAAAGAGCCTCCATTCCACCATAGCGTGTAGCCTTCTATTGTTTTGGGATGGATCTACGCAAGTCTTATGATACCAGGATGTATCACTAGACATCCACCCGCCTCATTCACAATATCTTGGCGCTTCTCCTTTTCATTTGAGGTCTTCAAAGTCTTTCCGGTGAAGCAAATCCAACTGGGAATGCTTTGTAGTCTTGTCAGCACCACCTTCTTCACGGTCCCATATGATCCAGTTACGGTCTGATTTGGCATGGGATTCACTTTCACGCAACTTTCTAGCCACTTGAATGTTCCGCTAACGCAATGAGCTTGTATTTGGTCTTCAAGCGTCGCTTTCCATGGTGCTTATTTCTTTCTACGGGAAGAAGAATATTGTTGGGAGAACTTTTGAATCTGGATCAATCTCGAAGCAAATTCCTTGTCATGCGTGTCCCAATCACTAACATCCTCCTTCTTCTTTGTGTGATAACACCAATTTGCCACAATATTGATGGTCAACTGCGACACTTGTTTATCCAACCACTCAGAGTGCAACCAGTAATACTGATAATTGTTGAATCGCTCTGATGCTCTAAATTTGGTCTCCAACTCTCGTTGCACTTCACTAGTCAAGTTGTGGTATCCTTCTTCGTTGTAGTTCATGTATTCTCTGGACATCATTTCAGAGCTTCATCGTTTGTAAAAAATTATTGCTATTGCTCTAGCCTCGAGCACATATTTATGGAGGGGCATGTCTGAATTAGGTTGATTTTTGCGCTTCGACTTGCTAGATGATGAGGGATTGGATGACCCTGAAGCCACTGATACATTCGATGTTGGAGGTACCACCTCAAAATTTGCATCCAAGTCTTCAAATATCAACCGGTGACCCGATGACTCACCTCCTTCTCTTGCCATTGTACAATCTTTTAGAACCACCAAAACTCTGGAAAAAATCAAAAAAACCAGGTGCTATATGTGGGCCAAGCCCGATCACCCACCAAACTCACGTCCAAAGGTTGCTTTCGCAAACCAAGGTATGAGGCGGAGGACATGGACTTGGCAAAGACAAATGGAAATTTAGGTGGGATTTTATAGTCCCACGCCCGCGCCCTAGTGAGGATAGGGTGCTGACGTCCCCGCGTCGGCTCGGGGTGACGCGTGCTGGCCCTGCGTGGTTCGCGTGCCTGCCCCTGCGCGAACCCGTCCGCGTGCTGGCTCGGTCGGGGACGTCCCCGACTATATAAAGGCGTCCCCGCCTCATTCGTCCCCGCCTTGCATATTCCAGATCTTCCACTTCTTCATTGAGCTGGTCGTTGGCGTTGTACAAGGTGACTTATTTTGACATACCGACTTCGAACGTCCTTTTTCACGATGGCGACACCACCGAGCACTAATGAAGAAGAAAGAGACGGTCCCCGAGAAAGGCCGGGAAAGATACATCCAAAGAGATTACACGTACTTCAAAACCCCAACAAACTTGCATTTAGGGGTTGGAATGAAATACCTGACCTATGGAGTATTGAGACTTGCACCACTTACATCGAATGGTGCCACATTGACAAGGCCTTCCCGAAAGAGCGGCACAACCATCACCGCGGGTTCCATAAAGCCAACTTGAAATATTGCATCGATAAGGCCTTCAAACAACGATGCATTGAAGTATATCAAGTGTTGTACAACAAACCCACTATAAGAAGGAATGAAGTCCACATTTTTATTGCATGAGGTGTGCATGTGGAGGTCAAATTGAACAAGTGGGTGGATTGGTCCACCTTGAAGAAGACGCCATCTAAGATCACATGCCTGAAACCATGCAATGGATTCATTGCAAGGGGGGGTATGAGGTATCCTAAAGGAGGGTTGGACAAATTCAACACACGTATTGAGCCGCCCAACACTTATGAGACAATAGACTCTACAATGCACAATGACTCTGATGGGACTCATGAACCAAAGGTATTAACCCAGGGAGGAGAACAACGTGCAAAAAGGCGGAGGGCTCTACGTGCAATTTGTAAAGAACTTCCAAAGCAAGATGCTCATGTGCAATTTTATGGCCCTGAGGAACCAATGATTGGAGTTCCTATAGGACAGGTCCAAGCGTTTGATGAACGAACTATTGGAATTGATGATGTCATGACTGCTGCAGAAGACATATAGAGCTTAAGGGTGCAGTTACAAGACACAAGTGTTGAAATGCATGCTTTGTATGAAGATGTGGGCAACTTTAGGGAAGAAATCAAGCGCAAAGACAAAGTAATTGCTCAACAAGCACGTGAGATAGAGGAGCTTCGGCAATCTCTACAAGCAGTACAAATGATGAACGAAGGTCAGGATCCACGAGGACACGTAGAATGACCTCCTCGCGATTCTCAGGTTCCGGTGCAAAATGTGCACGATGCTACTACCATGTCTACAGAAGAAGATTCATTGGCCTTTCCCGAACTTCCTACCATCGTCAACGTACCAATGCAAACTGAAGTTGAAGGCATGGTTATGGACTATAGCTCTGAGCTGAACGACTTGCAAGCAAAAAATCAAAAATTAAAAAGTCGTTTGCATGCCTTGGTGGAGCAGTACTACCAATGGAAGTTGGCATGCGTGTTCACCGTCGACAAAACTTGGCAATTGGTAGCTGAATTCAAGAAAATGGACCACAGCTACAGTCAGCACAATCAAGAAAGGGTGTTTCGCTTGACTTCATGGGCCCTTGTGGATGATCTTTTCACTCCCAACATGGAAACCATCAAGCTTGATGGAGTTGATGGTGAAAAAAGTCAAAAAACAATCATTGATTGGTCCCAAGAAGGATAGGATTACAAAAATCAGTTTGGGTTGAAATTCAACTACAAAAGGGAGCCGTTGTTGGAGTGGCCAAATCCTTCAAATTTTGTGCATGATGGGACCGTATGCCCCATTTGTATGAATCCATTTGGCCCTGAAGGTAGAATGCACTTGGGCACGTGCAACCACTTGTACCACCCATTTTGCCTCATTAGTTCCATGATTATCCATCGTCGATGCGCATTGTGCAAGGCTCCTTTCCATGAGCACTTGTACGAATTGTTTGGCTTGATCCAATACATGCCACCACATTAGGAATTTCATATCAATAATGCCCCTGATCACTATAATATGTGGAGAACAGACTTGATGTGGAGCTGGAAATTACAAATGACATTGTTGGACAAGACACAGGTCGGTGTTGAAAATGGTTGGGAGAGTGATCCAGATCAAATTGTCCAAGTCTGCCACCACTTGATTCCAATGAAAGACAGGCAGAGCCAAGGACGATGGAATTTTTTCTTCCAATGCTTCAATGGACATTGGGATGAGGTTGGAAAGAAGTTTCATTTTGGACCTCACCCCAAGCGTTGGTTGTGAGGTGTTGATGGAGTCCATGTCACCGATGACGACGGGGTTGGAATTGGAGAGGACCCTGACATGCCCAATCCGGCGGAGATTGTTCAATTATCGGAATCTGAGTGGAGGGAAACTTTCAGAAACGAAGGGCTGGATTTCCTCCTTGAGCAGCATAGCTCGGATACACGCCGAGCGCTAGAAAGCCTCAAGCAGTCGCAAATTATGAGGGCCATTTTGGAAGAAGACGAACCAACAAGGAGAACTGCGGTTCGTAGACTTCAAGTAGGCTCCGTTGAAGATTTTCCCATGCAGCACGGCACACACGACAATGAGGCTGGACCCAGTGGCATTGCAAATAGTCCAATGAACATCGACTGAGTGCATTTTCTAGAGTGATAATTACTAAGTAGCAAATCATATTTTGTGTATATACTTAGGCACTTACCATTACCAATGCTTATAGAATTGCTACTTCGGTAGTTTGGTTTCTTAAATAGTATCAGACAAAGACTTGTGGATATGCATATTTTCTCATGGAAAACGTGCTATATGCTTTTTTAGTTTTGTACTACATGATGCATATGAAATACATATATTAATTAATGATTATTGAACTGTTGAATTCCTTTGCGTGATGCATGTATAATTCCTTGACTAAGAACTTCTTGAGTGATAAGTTTATAAACTTATTATACTTTTATTATGATTATCAACATTTCAATGTGAGAAGTATTTTAATTATTTTAAAAAATAATTACAAAATGTAGTGTAATAGAAAAAAGAAAGCAGACATAATTTTTTTTAAATGAACGGAATAGTAGGGATGCAAAATATATATTCTTGGACATCCCTAATCATTATTTTGCACAAATAAAGTGGTTACAGCCCAAAAAACAATTCAAATTTGGATTTTGAGGAAGTTCTTGAATTAAAAATTTAATTTGGTGCAATTAATCCCTAAGGTAAAAGGCTCAAAAAGCGACCATCTAAGTGCTGATCTGCCTTTTTCATGTATCTCCTCAGATGGAAGTATTTTTAGTTTATTTTTTAGTCAAAGATAAATAGATGAGGAATCTAACTCAAGTTGTTTCATATTTTTTGAAGCATTATTGAATTAGTTACGAATTTTTGAACACAATATGTTGTAGGTCCCTATTTGTAAACATAGGCCCTCAGAAACCCATCCATGCATAGTTTGAAAAAAAATTAGGCCTTGTTCGAAAACTAGCATTGCAACGTGTACAAAGCAACTGAAATGGTTTCTAAAAGCATCCCTTTCTAAATCTGAAATGAATGCTTGATTTAATCATTATTTCAGATTTTTCAATACTTGTAAGAAGGTAGTTGAACAACAAACTTTAAATTTGAATTGAATTAGTAGACACCTAACCACTTAGTTAGGAAAGAACCCCATGTGGCTCTTAAACCATCCATTGAAGAAGTTAAAACAAATCTCATCAAGCTTCATTGTAATTCACATTTCCATTTTCCACAATTCACATGTCCATTTCAGAGCCCCTACTGGATGGTTGAAAATGCCTGGGCCGTTTTAGAGCCCTCTCCCATATAGGTTTATGACTATGTTTTCAACAAAAACGCTCCAAAACTGCCATTTCTAGTACAAGTACCAAGTTTTGGAGAAAAAAACATTTTTGTACACATATAACCATAGGATCTTGTAGTCAACCGGTTTAAGAAGATGGGGAAAAAATTTCAGAAATTTCTGCCTTATAGATTGCAAGATATAGGCGTCTGAGGTGACAAAAATCCCTTTTTTTTTCCATACGAAAATCTGGGCAGCTGCACTTCACAAGGTCCCACCCTTTTTGAAAAAATGTCCAAGATGGTGGTGCTTCTTTGGATTCATTCTTCAAGGCAAGTTGGCTACATGCTTCAAAAAATTTAGATCACTTCAAACTCTACAATATATAGGAAAAAATTTGTAAGTAGAAAGAAGTAGAGAATGATTC
Organism: Antitrichia curtipendula; assembly: GCA_951230915.1. Taxonomy (NCBI): domain Eukaryota; kingdom Viridiplantae; phylum Streptophyta; class Bryopsida; order Hypnales; family Leucodontaceae; genus Antitrichia; species Antitrichia curtipendula. The sequence goes on along the minus strand of OX579634.1, from coordinate 29,537,598 downwards.
AAAATACTAAATTGGTAACATTTTAGTTATAGAATTGAAAAATGCCAATCCCAATGGTTGTAATGTTGTAATAAACTATCTACACCTAAAATTTTTATTTTTTGCCAAAAATATTGAAAATTGAGTTAAATAAAGGACTTCAAAGTTTATTTTAGAGTGGAGATTCCATAACTCCCCGCTAACTACCTTCAACTAAAATTCCTCATAACTTTCATCTCATAACTCAAAATGGAATAATTCAAAGCTTCCCATGTATATATAAATCTAGAGGACCAATTTTTATTTTTTATTTTTTTTAAAAGTGATTTAAAAAAAAGTTTTATTTGTTGTCCAGGTTGCCCGCCAAGCAATGAAAACTACAAATCATACAATAACTTTTTAAACGTATAGTGAAAAGTTATGAAAATTGTTGAGCCTTAAAGCTACTCCTTGGAAAAATGTTTTGTTAAACTTTCAAAAAATAAAAATAAAAATTCCATTCGTAGTGAGCGGCCCAAAATAACTATGTTGCCAACAAACGATGTTTGGTCCTTTAGGGGTTAAGACTTAAGAACACAAAAATAATTGGACTGATTCCAAATCTTTTGGAATCTTCCAAACTTTATGCTAATGTTCCATTGTTTGGTTCAAAACATTATGCTATCAGCTATCAATTATTATATTTTAAAAGAACTGTATATATAAATTTAAATTTTTTTGGTATGATCTTATTCGGTTAATTCTGGCTTTCTATTCCTTCTGTTTCCAAATTTGTGTAAGTTCTAGACAATTTTTTATTTCTCATTTAAAAAAATAAAGAAATACTGCATTTGCCTTAGATTCCAAAACAATTTTTTCCCAAGGGGATAAAAGCACTATTCATCTTCTTATAATTTTTCGTCTCCAAAAGCTGCATTTTTTGCCTCCATAATTGAGCATCAATAATTGTTAAAATCTAAAAATGCAACGGTCAATATCTTTTATAATTAATTCCACACATCCTACTATTCTAAACATAGTAGTCTTCTTTTTGGTATGCTTCTATTAAAAATTTCAAATACATCCCATACACAAATGACCCCTTGAAGTAGAACCCAAAAATATTAACTTGTATTTGAAGGGATTTCCAAATCCTTGTAACCCGAACTTGAAGCCCTTCAAGTACAAGCACATAGCATTTAACTTGTATTTGATTTGAATTTTAAATACTTAGAACAACAATTTACCAACACCATAAAGCCCAACAATAACTAAATAAAACATACCTTCTATATGATTTGAAATCAAAACCCTTGTAGCATCCAATAACAAGACTAAAGCCTTGAACTTGCTTCAAAACCATTAGAACTTGCATTTTGTTTCCTTTCCAAATCCTTGTAGCCTCTATTTTCAAAAATAAATCCTTGAAATACATTTGAATACATTGTAATACGTCAATGATGAGAATTCCTATTTCCAAACCCTTGTAGCCTCCATTACCAAAAATAAACCCACTCAATTAGAATCTTCAAAACATGAGTCGTGTTTGATTTGTTTTTTGAACTCATAACCTTTTCAGTTCCTATTTGGAGAATTCATAAATGCATCCTTCAACTTGAATTAAAAAAAAATATGTACCTTTTCTTTTATTATAAATCCAAAAACCTCTAGCGTCTACTTTCAATTTTTTTTTAATTGAAGCTTGCACGTCAATTTTCATTTTCTGAAATTTCCTTTTGCGGGTTGGGTCCTAGTTCTCAAGTGCTTGGTGAAGGCAAGAAGAAGAGGTCCGGGCCCAAGAAGGGAGCAACATGCTTTCATACATTGTCTTTGAACTCAAAAAGTGGTTGGACCCCTTAATGCAGCCATTGAATTGAAGATATTCCCCTGAAATCAAATTAAAGGTTGGCTGCATTAATGGGTTCCCCCTCTCTATGGAAAAGAAGATCCCATGACCAAGTTCAACTTCTATTTCAACTTCCCCCCATATTGTGGCTGAGGAGTGGGACATCCGCGCCCTGACATGGGTGTATGTAAGGAAATGTATCCAAGTGACAGACCTGAAATCCCTCCAAACCAAGTTTGAACTCCCTCCAAGAAAAGTTTGAACTCCCTCCAAGCCAAGGTTGAACTAACTTCAAGAAAAGTACAAACTTCCTTCAAACCAAACTTGAACACGCGAACTCACAAACTTGAACACAAAAATATCTTAAGTAGTACTTCATTGCAATCCTAAACACTCTAGTAGCCCCTTACCAAAAAAAAGTGTTGAAGGTGAATTCAACAAAAATCTTAACAAGTATTTCATCTCAATGCAAAAGCCTTCTCCGATCCCATTACCAAAAAGTACCGTTGAACTTGAATTCCAAAATAACTTAAGTGGTATTTGATTTATATTCCAAACCCTTCTAGGATCATCCCATTGCACAAATTAAATTTTCAAGTTGAATGATTGAATTCCAAAATAACATGACTAGTATTTAATTTCAATCCCCAAGACCCAAACCGGTTTGATATCCCCATTACAAAAATATACCGTTGAACTTGAATTCCAAAATAACTTAAGTGGTATTTGATTTCTATCCCAAACCCTTCTAGGATCACCATTCTAAAAATACACCGTTGAAGTTTTTGAAGACCCATACCTTTGTAGCCTCTTTTTGCAAAAACAAATCCTTCTAATACATTTCAATGCATTATAATTTTAATTTGATTTCAATCCAAAACCTTGTAGCTATTTATTTCCAAAATAAAGCCTTCAACAAAAAGCCAAAAAAATATAATTCGGTTATGATTTGATTTGTAAACTCCAAACCCTAAATCCCAAATAGGTTCTAATTAGAAGAATAAAAAATGAATCCTTAAATTTGAATATAAATAAATATGTACCTTGTCTTTTATTAGGACTCCAAACCCTTTGGGATTCTACTCACACAAATTTTATCCTTCTTGTTTGGAAGTTCATTTTCATTTTCAAAATTATTATTTTTTGGGTGAGTCCTAGTACACAAGTGCATGGTAAAGGCATGAAGGAGAGGTCTAGGTCCAAAAAGGGAGCAACATACTTTCACACATGATCTTTGAACTCAAAAAGTTGTTGGACCTTTAATGCAGCCATTGACTTGAAGATATTCCCCTAAAATCAAATTAAATGCTGGCTGCATTAATGGGGTCCCCCTCTCCACGGAAAAGAAGATCCCATGACCAAGTTCAACTTCTATTTCAACTTCCCCCCATATTGTAGCTGAGGAGTGGACGTCTGCGCCTTGACCAGACGTCCGTGCCCTGATAGAAAAAAGCATGACGTTCTTAACCAAACCTGTTCTTCTCTGACGTCCCCGCCCCTGCAAAATCCGTCCATGCCCCTGCACTTCCAAGGTATAAAGGCAACCCCACTGTTGTGAATCCCTACATTTGTCATCTTGGCCTCATATCTTGGACTTCAATTCAGTTTGAACTCTTTGTGAGTCTACTTGGGTGGCAAATGGCCCTGGTTTGCTAATGAGGTGATGTAAAAATTAGTTCAAGTAGTAAATTGGCGCTAACTATTATTTTGTTTTTTTCATTCGGTGTGATAGCCTCTTCTGCGTCCTAGAAGAATACATTTTCATTCGTCGTGAACGCAATGGGAAGTCAACGAAGGCAAACAAAAGAATGGGAACCGTGGTATAATTTCTTTGATAATGTGAATAAAGTGAGCTGTGTTTTTTGCAATGCAACATTCAGCTATAAACACGAGCGCACGTTTGTTCACTTTGGATATGGCGTGAAGTCCGAGAGGTCAATTTGTCTTAGTGCGCCGCGAGCTGTGCGCCATCGATTTGCAAATTGTGCAAACTTTGTCCCGCAACGATTGAGCCCTAAGGACATGTACGAAGGAGAATCAATTCTAGGTGGTCCATTGAGAGTGACTCCAGTCGCAAGTTCAAGCTAGTCCATTCAGAACGAAGTGACGAGAGAGGACCCCGTGGGGACCAAGTTGAAGAAGTTACTCTCCTTGATGGGAATGACCCAATACAGAGGTCCCAAAGTCTTGCTGCATCAAATTCCACGAGATCTGGGACATTACTTCAGCAACGCATGAAGGATGCTTTTAACATTGCAAAGAGGAAGGAGTTGGATGACAAGTGGGCATCATTTTTTTACAAGGCAAACATGCCATTTAATGTGGCAAGGAATCTAGCCTTCATTGAGGCAGTGAGGGCAACCTCAGTGGCAAAGTTTGTATACAGTCTACTTTCTTATCATCAGTTCAAACCTAGGTTGATTGAACCTAGGAGTTTGCAAATCGAGAAGCAAATCGAAACCAAAGTTGGTTTTGCAGTGAAGCATTATGGAGTGTTGATATGCATTGATGGTTGGGATGACATGAACCGGAGACCCCAAATGAGTGTGATGATGTCGTGCCCTACCGGTGATGTATTTTGGGGGTCCATTGGCACTACCAACAATAAAAAGGACATGCGCTACATAGCGGACCAGATGAAAGTATTCATTGAGAAAGTGGGTTTGAAACACGTGACGCAGGTGTGTACGGATAATGTAGGGAACATGCTTGGGGCATTGGACAATATCGTTCACATGTAACCCCACATTTTCAAGCAGGGCTGCATGGCACATGCCTTGGATCTCATGTTGGAAGATTGGGCCAAAGTACCTGAATTCAAAGATTTAATTGAGAGGGCAAGAAGATTGTGCCAGTACATTCGAAACCATCATGCGACCATGTCTGCTTTTCAAGAGTTGAGTTTGAACCTTCAGCTTGTAGTGCCAAACGAAACCCGCTTTGCTTGTAATTTCCTCATGTTGCACCAACTAGAGAAACTTCGAGGAGTACTACTACAGTTGAAAGACCATGCGCGCGTTCAAAATTACTTTGATGGTCTACAAAACAGACATAATGGACCGCAAGCAGCTACGACTGCACGTAATGTGGTGTCAACTATTGAAGATGTGGGCTTTTGGCAACGATGCGTGAATTACGTGCACATGACTGAAGACGTGTTGAAGGCATTGCGCATATTTGATGGCAAAGAACCAGCTATGGGTCGGGCGTAGCTCGTAATGCACAATTTGAGAAGCCATGTGTTTTCTTTAAGAGAGCCACCCTTCAACCTACGAGATGACATAGCCACCACCATGGAGGAGTCTTTCTAAACAAGGTGGGACATGGTCTTTACGGATGTTCACTATGCCAGGGCCCTTCTGAATCCGTATCTTTTGGATAATGTGGTGCTTAGGGCTGATGGAGTTGCCCTCCGTGCATTATATCGAGTCATCCACAAAATGGCAAATGTAGTGGGTATACAGTTTAACGACGTGCTGGCGGAATTAACAGAATTCGAGGAGGGCACGGGGCCATATAGTACTGCGGACACACCCGACATCCGAGCGACACAAATACTTCCCCACCAATGGTGGCACATGGTTGGAGATCGAGCACTATCTAAGATTGTCGTGCGTATTCTAGCATTGACGTGTTCAGCATGCTCGTGTGAAAGGAATTGGAGTATGTATTCCTTTGTCCACAACAAGGTCCAGATTCGGTTAGCCCCCCAAAAGGCTGAGTCATTGGTATATATTTATACCAATAGCCGTGTACTTCAGCAAAGACCGGGGGCTGATCCGGTTTGTTGGTACGATGCTAATATCTACTCGGAGGATTCTGACCCAGATGCCCTTGGCCCCATTCCGGTAGATGAACGCAATCATGAATTTGATGTACTGGTAGCTGAAGAAGAGGCTGATGTAGAAGCAAACCGAGCACCCCAAGAGTTCTGACGAAATTCAGATTTGTGGAGGGCGGGGGCCGATCACCTCGAAGATGCTAGAAATTACTACGGAAATGATGATGAAGTGGAAGAAGAAGTCCTCCATGGTCATTGGGGCCCTTGGGGACCCGATCCTCACCAAAGTCCTCCTCCCCTTGGCCCTCAAAATCCAGTTCTTCTGGAAGTACAACCTCTGCCTTCGGAGAGTGATGATCTGGATGTGATGGACCCCGATGATGATAATAGTTCCTCCAACAACAACGATGATCTCCCTCTACAAAATGAAGGGGGAAATGGATCTGGAAATGGTGGTGGAAATGTGAGGAACAATGCAACTCAGAATACTGAAGGATTTGTTTGCAATTGTGATGGTAGTAGGGGGCCTAGAAGAGTAGGTGGTCGCAATCACAATAGAGTTGTCAAAGGGCGGCATGGCTAGAACATTGGAAATATAGGAATGGCACAACTGATCACAGGAAATGTTAGGGGGGGCCCGTAGTGGGAGTAAGGCATTTTGACCCTGAACGTTTAGATTCCAGTGATGTTTTTGCGTTTATTGACCCGCCTGAAGATGAAGACCGTATACCCCCACCGGTTGCAGTGCGTACTGTTCTTTCTAACCGGAATACACCAGTGCAACGTTTCCTTAACCCTTCTTCTCCCGCAACTTCGAGCGTTCACCGTCAACCTTCTTAAGAAGGGCTAGGTTCAGTGAGAAATGTTGAATTGACGCCTTGAAGCATTTCAAATGTTACAAGGGGTGGTAGACCCCCTACCGCTCCTCGACCCGTAGTTCACCACACTATGGGTGAATATCAACAAGGACGTGGAAGGACTATCGTCCATGGAGGAACAAGGGGTCGTGCAAGGACCGGAGATGGTGCTGGGATTAGAGGTCATGGTATTAGAGGTGGACGAATCAACAACAAAGCGTCATCGTCTAGGCCTTCTAAACGCCCTCTCCTAGGAATTGGGGTCAGAGACCCGAACGTGGTGATAGAGCCATTCTTGAATACGTATGTTCTAGGACCAACTTTGTCTACTCCAGCATATGTTGCTCCTCGAGTACAAGGAGGCCCCACTATAAATTCTGACGCGGAGGACCCTAGAGCTCAATGACATAAGAGATTTAAACGCAGTCGTAGGCATGGTGAAATAGCTGTGGAGCTTCGAAATGAGAACTCCGAAGTAGAGGGCCACTACACCACAGACGGTGACGATGGAAGAGATGAACATGGAGCTAGTGAAGGCGGTGATGATGAAGATGACCTTGATTGTGATGAAGCATCAGCAAATGATGATGTGGTCATTCAAAATGTTGCATTAGGGGGTCCGGGTATACAAGAAGTCCGCAGATCAAGTCGTTTCAACAATTGAGGGGCACCTGACACCATCTGTAGATCTTCATTCATCGTAAGTTCAAGACAATTGCACCAATTTAAAAATGAAGTAATGAAGATCTACAAGAACAAGAAGGAAGGTTTGAGATAACCAATGGAAGCAGAGGCGTATCTTGAAAGTATAGATTGATTGTGTTGTAAACTTGTTATTGTACTAACATCACTTGAAATTTATAAATGTTATTGGTTATCTGAAATAATGAAGTCTCCAAATCTCCAATTGTGTTTGCAAAATTATTATATTTGCCAATTGCCATGCATGTAGACTTGTATATGATTTGATTTCCAAACCCTTATACAGTTGTACCCTTAAATTCGTAAACCAATCCTTTTGAAGATGACTACAAAGAAGTCTCTTGTATTGGATATGAATTTGAAACACTTGTAGCCACTATTTTTCAAAATAAAGTCTTGAACATGAACCTGGAAAAGTAGAACTTCTACTTCATCCGAATTAAACTGCAGCGTCCCCGCCTTGACAAATCCGTCCGCGCCTTGTAAAGTCCCCGCTCTAACGATGACGTCCACGCCCCGACTTTCACATCCGCGCCCTGATTCTAGCGTGGACCGCCACCGTAGCAGCAAGTTGTCAATTGGAAAATTGGAAAAATGAAAGGCGTCCGGGTTGTCCGAAACATCCGGTTATCTGGTCCAGTTCGCCCGTCCGTCCGTCCCGTCCAATCACCTGAACCCGTCTACTATGACAACCTTGTCTATATTGGTAAGAAATGGGACTGGAAATATTCTAAAGACTTCGCTCTTGAAAAAAGCAATAGGGCATGGCACAGTTATAGGTCCAGGATTATAGGATCCAAATTTTATTATATTTAATAAATAAATAATAAATAAAAATTTGGTAGCCTACATTCTAAAAGTATTCCAACTTTTTTCATACTTTATAATCTAGGCTTGCAAAACATATGCTTGCAACTCATAAGCTTGCATTTTTAGGCTCACAAACTAGAGTCATTGCCTTTCCAAAAGCCCTCAAGACTAGAGAATTAAGATTAGCAATGGACATTCTTTAACAAAATTTTCAATAGGAAAATCATAATCATTCATTTCTAAAATTAAATTTTAGTGTTGAAACTAAGCTTCAACAATAGTTTCTTTAAAATATAAACTACTAAAAAAATAACTTGGTCAAGTTTTATTTAATCCCTAAAAGACCGACCTTATATTTTTAGAAACATAACTCTTTTGAACAGATATATATATATATATATGAGCAAAAAATTTATTTTTCTTTGCAATTTTCACACAACATGTGAACAAAGAGTAGCTTTAAGGCCCAACAATTTTCATAACCTTTGACTACATGTTTAAAAAATTATTATGTGATATCTAGTTTATTTCTCAGCTTAGCTAACTCGGGCAGATAAGAAAAAACTACTTCCTGCAGAGATAAAATTTTGAAGTTGAATTTGAAATTTATACATACATGGAAAGCTTTGTATCATTCTATTTTGATTAATGAGTCAAAAGTTATGAGGAGTTTTAGTTTGCAAGCAATTTATAGGTTCTCTACTCTAAATAAAATTTGGAGTCCTTTATTTAACTCAAGTTTTAATGTTTTTGTAAAACAATTCAATCATAGGATGTAAATTGGTTATTAATACCACTAGGATTGGTATTTTTCAAGTCCATAAATGAATTCTCAACAATTTTGTATTTTGAAACATTATCTATTTCTTTCTACTTTTTATTTTTTCCTAAATGTTGTACAATTCAAAATGACCTGAAAATTTTCAAGCACGCTGCCAACTTGGTTTGAAGAATGAAACCAAATAAGCACAACCATTTTTGACATTTTTTCATAATGATTTGATCTTGTGAAGTGCAGCTAAACAATTTTTCGCAGGGCCAAAAAAAGAATTTGCCTCTTCAAATGCTAGTATCTTGCAATCTACAAGTGGAAATATCAGAATTTTTTTCCACATATTTTCAAACTAGAGTACTACAAGATCCTACAGTTACATGTTTCTAAAAATGATTTCTTTCAAAAATTTGGTACTTGTATTAGAGATGGCAATTTTTAAACATTTTTGGTGAGAACATAGTTAAGGAACTATAGGTGTTAACTTCAAAGTATTGTTGACACCAAATTTTGGTGCCTCAGGCATTTAGGAATTAAGGGGCTAGCAGACATTGCCCCCCTTATCATCCCTTATTATCCTTATGGTTACTCCTCAGAAAAAACATTAGAGTTTTTTAATTAGCACCTATGATAAATTCAAAAATTTTGAATTCATATTTGCAATTAGAAGGCCCTTAATTAGCTAGGAAGGGTGATTAAATACAAAATTAGAGGGGCAAAAAACATGGGGCAAATTTTACATTTAGCCTTGGCAGGGGCAATCATAGGATCAATCCCCTTTCGTCCAATTTATTATCGTAGAACCATCTTTTCCCAACTAGAGATCCATACTCAACCTATAGGGTGCAATTCTTGGAAGGGCAATAAAGGAGTCAATCTTGTCCAATTGGTTATAGTATAACCACCCATACCTAACCTGTAGGGTGCATTTATTTCCAACCAAGGCTAGAATAAATTTTCAACCAACGCTTTGAATGGTGTGTTTTTTCATTTTCAAGGTTGGAACTAATAAGATCATGACACATGTCCCAAAGTAGTGAGCAAGAAAGTAGGAGTAGTGAACAAGAAAGTAGTTCTTGAAAGATCGAAATTGGAAGACTCTATACATTGGATGAATTTGGGCCAACTTTTGACTTCTTGAATTCATAGAAATTTCAATTCAAGGCTTAAAATTACCAAAAATATTTCAACCCCCATGATTTCTATCTTCTTACATGACAAGAATTTTATGTTCCCTTGCACTACTCCAGAACATGTGCGAAAACGCTTAACTACGGAATTACTTAATTGCATAATCACTTAACCCAGAAATGGACGCCACGGATGTTTAGTATATGATGAATGACAAGGCATTCTCCTGTGTAGGACAGAAATACAACTATTCATCCTTGAAATTAGTTTTGGAAAGTAGAGATCTTCTACATTATTTTGACTTCAAATGAGTTATTTGGATTTTTTAATACCACTTATTCCCATGCTTCCCAAGATGTTTTTGGTCAAGCCATATCTTTTTTCAGACTGCACATGAGTGAATTTTGCAAGACCTCGGATCACAAATAGGTGCCTATGGCAGAATTCTTTGAAAATTAATAAGTAATTCATAAATGCTCCAAAAAATATGAAACCACTTGTGTTAGATTCTGCATCAATTTTTCGTCACGTGAAAAATACGGAAAAATATTTTGCGATATCTGAAAACCATCAAAAAGGAGCAACAACCCTTAAAGTGTCACTTTTTAAGCCACCTACCTTATTGAAAATTTTGTGTTCCAGAAACAGAACAATTATTGATGATCAGCTCTAGATATTGCATGACTTTCCTTAACCCCAAAATGACCCTTAGGACAGAATGTGTTCTCGACCAATTTTTGAAGTTAAATAAAATCTTACCAAATTACTATTTTTAGTAGTTTATATTTATATAATTTTATTTGTGAAGTTTAGTTTTAGCTCCAAAAATCTGATTTTGAAAATGATTGATTATGATTTTTCTAATCAAGACTTTGGGCATGGATGTCTATTGCAATCTTGACATTTTGTAGTGTTAAGGGCTCTTGGGAATGAACCTCAAATACGTTAGATCTTTGAGAAAAAATCACATTAGAAATTCATTTAAAAAAAATGTAGAATAGATTTTGAAAAGTCATAAATTGATTGGGGTTATGCATGTTAGGTCCTTTAACCTCATAATTTTTCGGGGACCAACTTTTTAGATTTGACATGTAAAAAGAGGATTGAAAGATTTCAAATCACTTTTACAATTTTAACACCCTCATGTTCAAACATTATAATCTTTCAATCCATAAGAGATATTGTTGTGTTTTCTTTTCTAATGTGATCTCTAACATGTCTAATTTGATTTTGTATGGTTACAATTCAAAAAGAATTGATATAACTTATGGAAATGTTGGCTTTTTGTTCAATTTAGAGCAAATTCGTAGAAGCTCGGGAAAGTCTAGGGTCATTTTGGGGTTAAGATGCAGCTGAACTTATTGCCAGACAGGGCGAAGAGAGTGATGTAATCGTTAACAAAATATCAAAGACTAGGCGCACTCTGATTACCAGTCGTGCCAGTGCGTTCCGAATGAGCTTCAAATGGCTACTGTACTGAATACCTTTAAATATACATGCCCTACCGAGGGCAATCAACACAAATGTACCGAGAACGGTTTTTCACTACAAAATGCAGTAGCAACTCGTGTATCTCCATTAGCGAGTAAATGAAATGTAAAATGTCCGACTGTTTATTAGAGGAAAACCAGTCTTCAAAATGATACCTCAATAACAGCAATTCTACTGGAAGCCTGTGGGCACAAGTGGTACCCGATGAGGTCGAAGAGATCCAAGACCGTCATGTGAAATTCCCTTCCTCTGAAAATAAAATTCTTCTTCAGCGCTGGATGGTTCATTGTTAGTTACTTTACTATTCCCATAATCTCCATTGTTGTTCTGCAAAAGACAGCTCTAGTGCATGAGATTCAATGTCTCCGAATTTCTGCAAGAACAAGGTAAGTCCCAGCTGCGAAGTTGTCAAAGTGCAAGGCACTTCAGAGAGGTACTGTACCATGAATTCTGGAGATTTGGACGGTTATACTAGCAAAACCCCACCGGTGGATGATCTAATCATAAACTAGATTTCACCAATCTCAATATATCCAGACATGATATAAACAGATCAGATCCAGCAGACTGCTCCATATCTAGGTGCAACGTTGAAAAGTATATTAGTAGGAATACCTTGGATATATTTGGCTGCTGGAACGTCTTCACCTTTGATAATCGTTGCGCCTCCTGTGACCAGCAAGGTGAGTGGAACATACAAGTCAGATCAGGTCCAAACAATCAAGAAATTACGAAGAATCACACTGAGCAGACAAGTAACTCTAAACAGGTTTTACTTGAGAACCACCGCCAGACAATCTGGTTCAACAATTCGTAAGGCGCTGAGAAGCAGTCTTCATTTCAAACCCTTGTTAAATATTCTCAGGGTGAATTGAAGGTTATCCCAAGTCAATTATAATGAAATCATGATAAACAAGTGTATGGAAAAATGGAGACTTACGTGCTGTGTAGCGCTCGCTCTATTCTCCGAATCCATTTTCGGAGCAATGACTTTTCTGCGAAAAAAAGAAAATTTCAGTCTCCAATTCTATCAGAGGCTAAAGGATTTCCTCGTTCATCCAGTAAATTGCTGAGTGACTCGAAAAGTTATCATGGTTGCACACACAGTTGACTTTCCATATCAATTCCCTCACACCGCCAACCCGACCAATTAAATCGATGCAAACCAACCTCAAGATTAGGAATCCTAAATTCATGAGGTTTACACTTTTAGACAGGTTACCTTTCAGGTACAAGCACATAAACATCGTACCTGCTGTCATCGTCTTCAGACATATGCTTGTTCATTAAACTCGCCTGCAACACCGTCGACAAGATCATAACCAAGAAACTTAGCACGCACATGTAGCTAAAAATTTATGCCACATGAACCTTTCATTTACCACCAATGAATGATGATACAGCTTGAAAGTCTCCACCACTTGGTGCTGCCAGAATCGTTAAAACAGCTCGGGTTCCGGAACATTCTGACACAACTGAGGTCTTTAATATTCCTTCTCATTTCAAAATTCAATCAGCACTGTCGTCAATCTAAATATCTGAATTTACTGTTAGTAATAAGATATCAGAGCATGCTGTGGTTACAAAAAAAATTCCAGGGCAAGCATCAGCCTGGCAGAATAATCGGTTACCTGCTCAGAAATAATACTTCGGGCCTCTACAAGCTGTGCTTCAAGAGCTTGCTCACGCTCAGTAGTGTCTCTTCCTGCATTAAGTCCATTCTGACTTTCTTGCAGCTGCATCATACGTTCCTGTGAGGACAAAAGAACAGCAACATGTAAGGCGTGTGAAAAAATGCTACAACTGAAAAATAGAACCAATCATTACTTCACAAACCGCTGAAAGAGCATAATGATCGTAGTCTAAAACAAAGTTACTGGACGATGAATAGACATGAAAGTTTTACCTTAATTGTAGACATTTTAGCACGCAAGCTGTGTTCAATTTGATCCCTTGCCATATGAAAGGGTAGGTCAAAAACATCCTGCACAAAGAGCCCAGCATTCAGGTGGATGATCGAACATCTGATAAAAATAACTTTCAGATGTTGCACGTTATATTGCATTCAGAACGTTCACACTAAATCAAGTCATGTCGTGAGTGATTACTCGATAAAAGTCAGAAATGCCAAATAAATGACTTCGAAAGCAAAGCACTAACTAGTATATATATATATATATATACCGTGCGGCCTCCAAGTGGAGTGGGAGGCGGTTCAAGTTCATGGGAACTTGCTCCAGTACCTGGTCTCAATAGACCACTTGGGGTATTCAGAAAATCACGCATGTCACCCTGCATTAAAAAACATGCATAAGCTCGAACACCAAAATAATAAACCTGGTACAATTTAATCATCTCAGTATCTGTGCCAAATAGGTAGATGGTTGTTCTGGGTCAACAAGGAAATATGCTATTTGCTTAGAGGAGAGAATACTGCAATACCTGCATGGATCGAAGCAATGCTCGCAAATCAGAATTTTCAGCCACGAGCTCTTGCTTCTTTGTTTCATAAGCATCCACCTGCAAAAGAACACTAGATCACTTAGAGCCAAATACATCTTCGCTCTGAAAAGCTCTGGTGAAGCCCACAATAACAGACTTTGATCATAAAACTAATTGGGTGATGAGCTGTCTAAGCGTTAAACTCTCCTCAAGGATCGTGAAAAGAGTCTCTTACAATCATCTTGTAAAAATCACCATCCGCTTTCTTGGTATTCCAAGTGCCCCGTTGTCTTCCCTCCTTCTACTCAGATTTAAGTGAAGATACACAGTTACTGAAACATCCATGGCCTGGTATCTATATGAGAAACGCATACGGTAGCTTTTGTTCCGTTGAATTCAATCCCAGTTTATTATCACAACAATTTCGTTTCAGTAAATTATTAAAATATTTAAAAAAATTGTGAATATGCATAAAACTGCCATGCGAAGACCTGTTCACTAACTAAAGAAGATGAAAAAAACATTACCTGCAATAAATTCATAATCTCAATACCAGTCTTGGATTCTTTCTTCTTTTCCATCATAACTTGGTTCAAGCGTTCCTGTGCCAACCAGGATATTCAGAAAATTTTGGAGGCAACTAAAAATCGGCAAAGAAATTCTTATTCTCAAAGATAAGCCAGTAAGAGCAACAAGTTAAGTACTAGTACTTTACCTGAAGCTTGATATATTCTTTCTCTTTCTTCTTCAATTCATGCATCTGCTGAACTTTCACTTGCTGACAAAACCCATTCCCCATAATAGGTTAGACAAATCCAGGTAAGTGGAAACATGGAGCAGCCAAATGGCTAAGCATTGCCATGAGAAGCGACTAAATTGAGGAAACTTTATATTTAAACCAAAATAGTTACAACTTGGCTGCTCACCTGTGTACTAATCACCATTCTTTGAAACTCATCCTTCTCATGCTGAAGCTTCTCAATCTGCGCCCTGCTAGCAGCTGCTGCCTTCTGCTCCTGTTTCCAAAGTAATATAGTATAGTCAGGACACCAGCAAACCTTGCAAGATTAGACCCGGGAGAAAAATTATACATGTAGGTTTCCTGAATTCCATTAAGGCCATTCAGTGTGAATGTCGGCGAGAATATCTAGCACATATGATCAGAAATCGAGAAGATTCCTGAATCAGCCAATAAAATAGAAGGTAGTAGGTAAGATAATCAAGACTTAGAGGCTTCGACTAATTTCATTGAAAGGTAATAACGACTTCTGAACAAGGCAACTCAGAGATGGATTGCTGGCTCAGAAAACCACTGAATCAGTAGAACCCAAGAACTGCTTATTGGGAAGCATCTGCGGCTTGACAATTGTATGGGGACAAGCTAATCCTTCACTAAGCACTCGTTACGCCTCACAAAACAACACTAGGTCATGAGCAGTCAAGCATCATGAATGCACAGATACCAGTCCTGCAATGAGAATTTTACCACTTCAGAGTCACTGTGAATAACTTAACTAAGGAAATTCTCGAACACATCTGATTTAATGCAGTTAGGCACTGATTGCAACAGTTCGGCACTGATCAAGGTGAAATATCTCTTTAGAACCGGAAATACCTTGCTGGTAATTGCTTGCAGTTCACGTTCCTTGCTGGCCAGTTGGTCAGTCAGTCTTTCAACTTTGGCTTCGAACCTCGACATATCTGACATTAGCCTGCACACAACACTCAAGATTTTCAGCAAGCTTCACGGGGTGTTATTCTTCAGTTGAAAGCTACTTCATATAGGCTTTCTAGTTGAAGTAGCCAAATCTGTGCACTTCAAGCAAGACGGGCGGAGCACATTCATGACTCCTTCCATCTTTCACAGACCATGAACATATCAGCTATACTCGCACCTTTGCCTGGTCTCATTGGCTGTTTCACGATACTCAATGTCTCGTTGCCGCTGCTGAATCATGGCATAAATGCAGTTACATGTTCGTACAACTGAACCCTGCAGAACACCATCATTTGCACACTTTATCAAAGGAATTAAGAACTTGAGAAATGAGGAAGATTTGCCCTACACTCCTAAATGTATAAAAACTACGAATCATGAAGCTCTAAAATAATTGACAGAACTTACAGGTTCACTGGAGTAAAGATTTAGTCCCGATGGAAAGCCAAATGTGACTAAAGACTGGTTAAGGTACTTGATACAGTGGTCCAAGTTGTGAACATCGGCAAAAGTATCATCCCTGAAAATTGGCAATACAAGATCAGCACAATCGACGTCATAGAATAAATCTAGAACTTATCAGAATCAAAAATTAAAACCACATGACGCTACCTCTGACTGACGACACTGTTCCTTTATGAGATAAGCAAAGCGTGATAAAGCTAGTATTCGGTTAGACTAGAAATGATATCTGAAATGATTACAACGAAAATATTTCTTTAAACGTTGATCACGTGTTACAATGATACAAGAGGAAGAGTTAAACATCAAGCTGAGAAGACTTACCCAGAAGTGTAGCTGGTATCGTATGAAGTCTGAAGAGAAAAGTGTTGAAACATCAGTCAAAAATACCTTATTGCACCACGAGATGAAAACTGACCCAAAATTTGACGGGATTGATCGAAGTAAAACTGATTTATAAGTTCTAAAAGGATCTCATTAAGCTGGTGATTCGGTGATGTTGCAATGTGGTAGACACAGTGAACTTTACATTGGCATGCATAGTCAACACACATTACATCTCTGGACGATAGAGGACGATGCATTCAGCAATATGAATGAACACGAGCATGAACATTCTTGTTGAAGAAAATTGTATTAATGAATTCAGTGTAATGCAGAGGACAGAACCTAATTCATCTTTTGACAAGAATTAAGGACGAATCTCTTTATTCTTTCATGCTGATGACCAAAGACCAATTACTAGAAGAAATTCATTAGACCCTCAATTCGCTTTCTGAGATGGAGGAAGAGCGTACCATGTAACCAACGTCACCATCGCTCATCCCCATGGATGCCACTGCCTCTTTGATGTTCAATCACTCAAAATAATGATGAAAGTCACAAGCTTCGCCGGCACGTATTTTAGACGAACTGCAAGCATGGGGATCAAACAAGAATCAAAGAGTACAAGTTAGCACATAGAAGTAGACATCACAGGTGAAACAATCTTCGCAAATGCTTAAATACCGCTATGATAATCACTAAGTTCGTTGATTAATTTACTGAGTAATCACGGGGCAACTTTCGCAATGTGATAGTACCAGGACAAGGTACAGGAACTACAGCTTAGCGTCTACTCTTGACTTACAGCGATAATAGTGCCAGAAGATGCAAGTAAAGGTGATGATACACAAATTCAAACAACTAATGAGTAGTTCTTCAGGGAAACAAGGAACTTCTGGTCGGGTAAACTAAGGAGCTCAAATCCAGAGCACATCATACGAAGACCTAATGAAGGATCTCAGATAGAACATTGGTTAGGCTAGAGAATAGGCTTCTAGGTCCGAAGAGATAAGAACACGGTCGTCAAATCCTTCGTTATCATCGTGAACACCAGGCGAGAAGTGAAGAGAGTATCCGTTGCAACTGAATGCCCGTCTTTCAAATTCTCTCTCAAATTCAGGAGGGAGCAGGGACATTGATTCCACTGCAAAGTCAGGAGGCTTAGAAATGAAGTCTGAATGAATAACGCGGTCCAACATCGAAGATTTAATATCAATTAATGCCCTAAACCATAGAAGTGTCTACATTTTCAAGATTTGCGTGACCTAAATATAAACAGAACATACAGGAAGGATTGCCAACATTATTTCATCGGCATTACCAGATCAGTTTCTCCTTGGTCGGGATAATTCGAAATACGAGACGTATCATGATTGACATTCTTTCATGTAGAAATGGAGGTTTTTAAGACATTGCGTTCTTGAACTCCGATGAAAAAATGTCCTATACTCAGAAAAGAACGACTCTGCTCTTTAATTCTCCAGACATTATGACCTGGTATCGTGCACAACATTTATTTGAGGGAATTGGATAAGGAGACGCTTCTCCTCAAACACAAAAGCCAGCTTTAGGTAATTAAAATCTGCAATTCCTTGGCTACACCGGTGAAAGAAAAATTCACAAGATTTCGGGCAAGAGAGGACACCTGAGCTGACGCAATCTCCCAAACACCACCCCAAGTCGTGCCGTCTGTAAATCTCCCCTTCAACTGAAACACCTCAACAATTATTTGCGACCGTGAAGTGATCACGAACAAGAGTAAAGGAAAATAAAACACGCGCTTCTTCAGAGCCGGATCGGAGATCAGTACTCTTGTGCCAAAAAAATGCAGCACTAAACGCGGCTGTTTCGGTTGCGCTGAAATCTAGTTCCACTACTCGAAGACGGCACTTCCAGAGAAATTCAAACCATTGGCGCTTTCCTTATACCAGTTGCCAAAACGCAATAAACCAGAAGACCGAAATGGCGATGATCCACGCTCACCAAGAGGACACCTAGTTAGCTCCTAGCCGAGACTCCGTTCCGCGTCGAAGCTTCACCTGGTACAATTCCATCAACACGTAAGCAACAGAAGCACAAAATCTCAACACACACGCACTACACCAAAAAAGGGAAAAAAATGAAAAAAAAGGTGAACCAAATCCACGCCCGCGCTCAAAAAGCGCCACAATCGTACACGGAGATCGAGATAACGGACAAAAACCATTCCACGATCACAGCTCCACTTCTCACCACGACAAAGCCCCCGTCCTGAGCAACCTCGCAGCAAGAAAAAATCCGCAACAATACCTGATACCACCACGTCCAGAAACACCTCCTATAAGCGAACAATCAAACACATTCCGACCCCGGAGACATCGAATTGAAGATAACCTGACGACCATTTCCAGGAATAGGGTACAGCTGCGGTTGTAGAAGACGGATTGGTATGAAAGTTGTACCCAAGGAGGCGCAGAAGAGACGAGCAGCAATCATGAGGCAATCCGTGAGCGTCCCGAGCACAAGGATCGACGAGAATCAATTCCGAACTTCAGCAGGCCGGGGAGCTTCGCGACGACGGAAGGCCTTCGCGCTATACAAGGGGAGGCTCTACTGATGCGGGATCGGGGGGCTGGGACGGGTACCGGTCCCGGCACCCGTGCTGGCGCATGGGCAGGGGCACTGGTCGCCATCGGGACGGGCGGGTGTGCCAACGTTCTCTTTGGTTCAAAATTGGTGGGGGCCCCCGGTCCGCGCTCGTAGGGCTCGGAGCATGGGAGGGCGGGCGTCTTGGGAGTGACCGGGCCACGGGGATAGGTAGCACTGTCTGGTTGGTGCATTCAAACTTGCAGGTTTGAATATTTGAATGCCCCTGTTACTGGACACTCTGCAATGCTTCTTATTATCACACTTTAAACTTCCTTAATTATTACGGAGTGAGCTTACAAGAAATCCTTAGCTCAGTGAATAAATGTAAATGACCTGAAAATTCAAGTCAATGTGACACATTCAATGTTACTGTTACACGTAAGGTAAACCTGACTAAAGGTCTAAGGTAGGAGGCTCTGAAAGCGAGCATCTAAGGGCTGGTCTGCCTTTTTCATGTGGGTTCTTGTATGGGATTATTTTTAGCTCATTTTTCAGACAAAGAAAAATAGATTGTGATTGTAACACAAGTCGTTTCGTATTTTTTGAAGCATTTTTGAATTACTTATGAATTTTCAAACGTAATGAGTCATAGGTCCCTATTTATGATCCTAGGTCTTACATAAACCGTTCAGATGCAGTTTCAAAAGAGAAATGGGAAAACAAAGAGAATGATTGGCTCTTGCAATAAATAATATTTCTTTTACTGATCCATTCAATGACCACAGAAGATCCATTTAAAGACCACCTTATGTCCATTTCAGGCAAGTCTACATGAGCAGTTCTAAATGCCCGCTCGCTTTCAGAGCCTCCTACCTTATTCCCACTTGGCGTTTGCAAACACCATGTGATTAAAGATAAAACCTCTGCATTAAAAGGAAATAATTTTTTATAACGGGAGTCAGGTCCGGAACCGCAGTGATTGTTTCTTACTTGCGTGCAGTTCCCACATGGTTCGTACTTCAGTTTAGCCGTCCTGAGGGACCCTTACATATCCGATTACCGTCGCCAAAGTCACACTTGGCCAAAAACAATCAAAATTCCAAAATCTGAATGATTTTGAAAATAAACAAGTCATCTTGTCAAATACTTGGAAAATGAATTGTTAAGAAATCCCCAATACTGGAAAAGATTATCCTAAATCTCTATGCCAACACATGACCTTTGAGCAATGGGTGGAGAGATTGTTTTTTATAAGGAAATCCATTGTCCATTGTGAATCCTCAAAGGATATGGGAGAATTTGAAGATGAGAGCTTGACCACTCATTGTCAAAACACAGAAATTGTGTTCAATGTAGAACTTCAAGCCTCATGTAAGCATAGTAGAGTAACTTTTTTCAAGAAACTTCAAACTAAGAAAATTTGGTAAATCATCTCACTTTAATCTCTAAAAATCTGTTTGAGATTTGAGCCTCCAATCAAAAGTTAGGGACAAAATTCAAAGAGGGGTTGGGGACAAACCCCTAAAGTTTCATTGCAAATTAACCCCTAAATATCGAAGGCCTTTTTTGAGCTTCTTGAAACTTGCTCTAAATTGAACTAGAATATTTTGATAAGTTTTATCAATTTTTTTCAGAATTATAACCATATAAATTCAAACCAAACATGTCAAGTATCACATGGAAAAAAAAAATTAACAATATCACTTATGAATTGAAAGATTGTAATGTTTGATCATGAGGGTGTTAAAACTATGAAACCAATTTGAAGTCTTTCAATACTCTTTCTATATGTCAAATCTAAACAATTGGTCACCAAAAAAATACAAGGGTTAAAGAGCAAAATATGCATAAGCCCTATCAATTCACGGCTTCTCAAAATCTATATATTCTTTTATATTCTTAATAAAATATCATGTAAAACCATGAAATTTGACTTAAAAAATTCACCAAAAATGGAGTTTTGCAAATTTTGAAATTGAAACTTGGAATGCTTGATTGAGATTGTATAAGGATGCAATGATAATTATCTTTACCAAAATATAACAATTATACTCCATGTTGTTTAAAAAGAACAGAATGGCTTAAATTGGCTGGTTGTAAGATTATTGTACCCAAATGTACTCTCCTTTTCTAATAAAATCTTCTTCTCATCACTTCCATCTAAAATGAAAAAATAAAAAATAAAAAACAATCTTATTGGAAATCACAATTTTCATTAATTATGAAATACTAGACAATCCAAAAGTGACTAATGATAATTTTCTAGATCACCGTAGAAATGAAAAATGTAACTATTGGTTCATAAATTAAATCATTTTTGACAAAATACCTTGGTGATAACTCTCTTCTTTTTAGGATTAAAGATTTCAAATAAGTGCACTTTGTAGATGAAATGATGAATTGAATTGCACTTCTTGTTGCACAAAGTCAAAAAAATGATCCTTCCAACCCCTCTTCAAATTTTGTCCTTAACTTTTGATTGGAGACTCAGAATCTCAAACAGATTTTTGGAGATGAAATTTATCTTGATTTACCAATTTTTCTTAGTTCAAAGTTTCTTCAAAAAAGTTTTTCTACTATGCCTACATGAGGTCTGAAGTTCTACATTAAACACAATTCCTGGATTTGATTTAACTAGGTATGAGGCTATGAGCGGTTGAGCTTCTACTAGTCCTAATTTACATATCCCACATGGTTTGTTTTACCTCCCATCACCCCACTTGTATAAATAGATTGCCTATACAATTTTGTACACTCACAGCAATAGAGGTTAACAAGTGAATATGTAGTGGTTGCTAGAAAATTACAATGTCTTTTGATTTTTTTCTTGCCCGATCATGCTCATTTTTGCCTTGGGCAGCCACTATTCCTATGTAATTGGCTGTCGACCCAGCATGTTGCTAAGAGTGGCCGTCAGCAGCTGAAATCTTTATTTTCAGAAGATGTCTAATTTTTTCTGACGGACTACTTCAGCTCTGGTGGGCCAAGCATACAGAAGTAGTTTATGGTTGTACCAGCGCTCTTTGGTCCATGCCACCTCGACTGCCATGTAGGTTCGGCACATAATTGAGCCTCAGGTGGGAATGCACGATGATTTCTATCTGATTTACTGCTACCGTAAGGCCAAGTGGGAATCGACCTTAACTTAATATCATTCTCATCTCAATTCAGGCTTTACAAACCCAACGTGTATGGCATAACCATCCGAACCTGTAGGGTGCAACTATTTCCAACCAAGGCTAGAACAGATTTTCAACCAAATTTTAAAATGTGATTTTTTCTCCTATTCAAGGTTGGGACTAATAAGGTCATGGCACATGTCCTGATGTAGTGAGCAAGAAAGTAGTTCTAGAATGATCGGAATTGGAAGAGTCTATATGTTGGGTATGGATTAAGGCCAACTTTTGACTTCCTAAACTCCTAATAATTTGAATTCAATGAAAAACATTACATAAAATTGGCAATGCCCCTCATTAGAAAAAAATTCAGCCTTCAAAGAGGCTGCTAGTTTCTGATTTTCGGCACCCCCAGGATGCAATTACAGAAAAAAAAAAAAAAAAAAAAAAAAAGTTTGATTGTTTTGTTTTGTTTTTGAAAAAAAAAAATAATATTTTCCAATCTGACAGGGCGCTGATGCGGCACCAACCCAGCTGAAATGGCACCAATAGTGCCACGTCATTTTTCAAATTTTCAAAAAATAAAAATAAAAATTCCCCTAATTGCACTACGGGGGTGCAAAATTTGCAACGTCTTTGAGGGCTAAAATTTCTTGTAATCCATTTCTATCTTTCTATAGGACAAAAAATTAATATTGCCTTCTAATACTTCGGAATATGTGCGGAATTGTTTGAGTGGTTGACTATGAGTGGTTCTACTATATTTACAAAATACATATCCAATGTGTATTACATAATGAAAATGTACACTTCAAGTACATATAGACAAACTATTGGAATTTGAGGTGGGGTGGGCTAGTTTATGTTCTTGATTGAAAAGGAAAGAGTCATTGCACTGACAGACGTTACCTTAAAGAAGTTTAACCCCTGAAGTAGGCCAAGATCAATGGATGATTCTTTTGTTCATTGTAGAAACAAATAAGGCATCCATTGGTTAAATGATCCAAACATTTTGGAGACTACCTTGGCCATGGAGGGCCACATCTTTTAAGAGTTAAGCAACTACCTTACTCAAAATCAAACCATTGCTATAAGAACAAAGTCTTTTATATAGTGTAGTCGTTTGTTTATTCTTTACATTGATGTATTGATCCTATGAATAACTAAAGATTATTAAAAATACTTGCATCTAATAGAATTGGTATAATACAATGAAATTTCAACTTGCAGAGGTTTAAATAATATGACTTTGGCAAATTAATATGGCATGCACTAATAGAATAAATCACTAAAGTGAATGTGCAAAATCAATGTCATAATGAATATGATCACATTTTTGGGGCACTAATATTTCACTTTGCACTAATTGCAATGTATTATGAGTAATGCGACCTTCATAAATTAGTATTACACAAATTAATTAGTAAATCTTTTCAATGAAAACTGATGCAACTTCATGATACCTTTTTGGTGATATTGCATTGCAACACATTCCATTCTACCTAGGTTATAAAATTATATTTGAAAGTCTTGATCAAAAGACTATTTTGTTACTAAACAAAAGGACTTTAGTATAGCCCTATTTCAATACTATCACATTCATTTATTGGGACCGTAGTATATGAGTTTTTGACTTGTAAATTTTTTGTCCCTCCCAGTTTGTATCAATGTAGTGAGGGCATCTCCTACTTACTATTCCCAAGAAATCCCATTGTATAGCACAACACATATTTATCAATACTTTTGAGTTTCTTTTCAACCATGTGCATTTGGGGTGTTTAGGGCATGATAACATAGAGTTTTTCATATATTGAATTTCAAAGTACATCAATACTTCTTTAATACCTTTTTGTCTTAAATCGCATTTTCTATTTTCTTACCAAAGTTTAAGGAAAAAATTCTCGAAGTTTCAAAATTCACAATGTATTTTCAAAACAAGTTATATAAAATGTGATATAAAAAGATTCTTACTAGCCCCAAAAGATTCTAAACCTTCTTCTTAACTTGTATAATGTCAAGTATTAATTGAATGTCACTTTTGCATGCAATATAGTCATCATGTTATAAAACTTTATTCAACTACTTGTATATTAGAGGATTAGCATGAGATATTATAGAAGATTCTAAGTTTTATTTTTTCAAATAGTATAATTAGAAAAACTAGAAAAAATCACAACAAAGAGCTCTTAGAATTGCATGGATTGTTCCACGCAATGATTCTAAGTGCCATTGGCCATGCTAAGTTATCTTCAATATTTTTTTTAACACCTAAATCACTTTCTTACTTATTATATTGTTGTGCAATTGAAATAATATTATTTGTCTTAGTTTCATCAAATTAGTTATTAAAAATATCGTTTTTTACAGATTCAAATATAATTTTTGACGAATGATATATTAATTGGACAAAGCATGTCCTCGAGGTGCTTCATCCGGCTATAGAAAATGAACTTTGGAGCCTTTAGGGATTAAACTTAATTTAAGGAGGATGAGCCAATTGTGGACACAAATGAAAGAATGGATATTATAGAAAAATTACTATTGGTGGTATTCATGTCAAGTTGTGAAATGTAAACCACCTAGACTATGGTTTTGCCCACAATAGGCTACACCTTATCCATATGCATATTAGGTCTATTTGTCCTAGTTCAAAATTGTTTTTGCACTTATAGGGATACTTTGTGTGGGTGAGCAAAGCATACATTATCCCGTGCATTAGAGTTGTCTAGGCCTACCAATTCCTTTGACTAATTTTAACTTCTGCAGATTCTAATGCACAATTGCAAAAGACAACCTTATTTGAAACCACATCATCACCATTCCACCAAAAGGAATTTTTTTCCAAGTTCAAAATTGTCTACACTAAGTTTCATGATGTTTCCACCTCTAGATGAGCAAGGAAAATGACATTTTAGATGTAGCTTTGCCAAACATTCTAATTATCTTCTTGAAACTCATGTAACTATTGGACATTTTTGTGTAGAATTCCCAATTTTTATTTTTTTTGGAAAGTTTTGTTAGTTTTGGATTTATGAAAGCTTGCTCTAAGAGCATCTGGCTACCATGCAGCAACCAAATTGCAACAGTGAAGCGGTGATGGCGGGCTACTCTCTTCTTCCCAAGCATTGCGGCTCTCTAGTTTTCCAACATGCTCTAACTAAAGGCCTCCTATCATGTAAGTTGGACAAGCAAAATTAGTTAGGAAGTTACACGGTCCAAGTTTGCAAATGTATTGCCATGTAACAAGTAATAGGTCTATAAATCGCCCACCTAAGAGCTTAAATTGAATTTTGGGAAGGCAAACTTCTTGAAATACTTTTCAATAAAATTTCCTTAAAAGAAAAGTGGATTTGGCATCTAACCTAAGTCATTTCATATTTTTTGGAGCTTTTTGAAATTAGTAATTAAATTTTGAAGTTGAACTAGCATAGGGCTCCAAAATCGTCCACCCCTGAAATGTCCACTGTTTGGACATTAGTGAAGGCTATGAAAAAACAGCATGTACAAATCGTGTACATTTTACAGGTGGGCGGTTCTTAACCCCTAAGTGCCTAAGCCTTTCCAAGGGTGTTTTTCCTATGAAAAAAGAGCATAGGAGAGTAGTTATCCCCCATGAAGCAAAATTTATTTTTTTCGAAATCTGACCGCATAGATGTTTCTAGAGCTTTCTTGTTAGTATGTATACCAATTTTGAGTATAAAATTCAATAGGAGTTGTGAGATTATAACAAAAGAAAAGTATGCATTCTATTTTTAGTGTGTTGTCCCTCCCCACTATGTTGCTGAAATTTGCATATAAAAGTTTTTTGGGATGGGAGGTGACATGAACAACTACAAATAGTGTTAGTACACTAAAATGCACTTTCAAAAAACTTAATTTCACATGAAAAGCTATCAAACTCATTATACAGTCGACCTTGTAATTGTTGGAATGCAATTTTGTTTGATAAGTGAAAATTGCAAAAAACTCCAAATCAACACTTGCATGTTTAAATTTTCAAACGGTGAAAATCACGAAAACACTTTACTCTTTCCATTGGGACCATTTTCAAAGCAAATGAATATGTGCAATTTTTTAGATCTCAAATCAAGTGAAATTGATGAGCTTTGTTCAAAACCGAGAAATGAAGTAAAATTGGCAAGCTTTACTCTTCACCAATGGTACATATATGTAGTTGAGGACCTCTAGAAAATCAAATATTAACCTTTTTCAGTGAAAAATGAAAGTTTTCAATAGTTAACCCTCAAAATTGCCCATAAATTTTTTTTAAATGGTCAAATGTTTTTAACTGCCCACTGCAAAATGAGACTGAAATTTCAGGTCGACCATATATTGTCGCCCAGGCAGTTAGGGGTTAATGCCCAAACTATTCTCAAGCCTTCTACCTTAGACCCCGTGGGTGGGGGAGTGATCAAGTAAGAATCCCCCACATATTGATTCCCTCAAGATTTTCCAATTTCAACCACTGGATTTTTTCCACCGATTTCAATGAAATTTGAAATCTTCCTTTTCACTCACCAAGGCTGGCAAGACAATAATGTTCACTTCTTGCCTTCTAGTGCATTTTTTGTCAACCCGGCTTACATGATAGGAGGCCCTAAGAGCATCTCTACTCTTGTCCAGAAAAATGAGCATAAGAAATGACCCGTTGTTGGCTCATGAAATGAAGAAGTGGCCGGCACAGAGTATTTCCCTAGCCATATTTGGACGTGGTTCCCAGACTCCGGATTTGAGTTAATTTTCAAACTATTTGGCACTATATCAAGCATTCTCTTCCAAATCAAGCATATATGACAATAATCTTTGTAACTAGGCTCCGGAAGATGATGGTCAAACTTGGATTCTTTTCGTGGGCAGGGTAACGGGGTCTAGCATGGCATTCAAGACGGGGGACTATAAACTGTGCAGACTCAACATACATTAGAAAAGTTGTACTAGATTGTTTTGGTGTCATTTTGATACTAGAGGTCACATTTTTGACAATACAAGGCATTTCAGTTTCATTTTATTCAATCACTTTGATATTGAGTTGGCATGGAAGTTGGCACCAAATTATCTTGATGGCATTTCAATGCACCATCACGACATCATATTCACATGCCTTGAAGTTCTTGATGTATGCGGGACAGGACCCTTTCCCGGGCAAAGAGTGGAGATGCTCTCAAAGCCTTTGGGGACGATGGCAAATTGGTGCTAGTCCCTAGGTGCTGAGGCTGCAGGTATTAATAGGCCTTACTATAGTACAAGGTGCCCAATCCCTGCTGCTAATGCCGCATTCAAATTTTCCCATGTTGAATGGTTTGAATGCCCATGTCAGGTCTGAGATGACTGAGTGGAGACACAACTGCTCCCACGTCCCAAGTGCCCAAGAGCCCATAGCTCTGAAGTTACGTATTTCTGCATCATTCATGGAGTTTGGGGCACAACTGGTTCAGACTCCAAAAAGGGTAAGGTGTTGTCTCAGAAACCATGATACTTGCTGGACAGAGATTTGACGCTTCTACAGTTCTACATGACCAAATTATGACCAATATCAAATACTGGAAATTGCAAAATCTCTTGAAAATACTCCAATATCATATACAGTAGGATAAGCAAGCAGTTACTGAGTTTCTGAACACTGCACACAGAGCTGTAACATAAGCACTGCAAATTTGAACAATATCTTGGGTATAACACTTGCTAAATAAGGTAAAATGACCCACTGTGGTCAGAATTAGGAGTCTGACCTTGTGTGGTTGCTGAAAATTTTCAATTTTTTTTTCCACAATAGTAAAAGAAGTGCAAGAAAGAGTGAGAGCAATTGAAATTATGTTTTCTTTTGACAAAGTATGAATTTTTGGAGTGTTCAATGCATCATGGCTCAAAAGAGTCTGTAGACTACCTTTAGAACCAACAAAACCTGAATCCATCGTGTTTATTTTGCTCACCTAACATAGTTATGATATTTTATAACATAAAAATCTTAAAAAAATTAATTTTTACAATAAATTTACACTGAAAAATTAAAATTTTTCTAATGAAGTCATTAATCACTCCATTAGTATCATGTAAGACATGCATTGAAGTCAAAATCTCACAAACTGAAAAAAATCATAATGGAACCATTCCCTATGTGTCCACTAAAAGTCATTTGACCACAATGGGCTGTTTAAATAACTACTTATATAATCTTTCACGAAGGCCATTACTGTAACAAGAATAAGCTCAAGTTACCAATTGCTGCGATGCCTGTGCCAGTTTGGATCCATATCTTGTAAGTTAAGCTTGATGTGATTCTCTGTACTGTACATCAAGAACTTGATTGTACACCTGAGCCTGACTTTCTGCAGTTAGTACTGTTAGTATGATTATGTGTGCACCAGCAATCCCAGGACCCTTTTGTAGGAATTCGGGGAAAAACTAAGGTAGTCTGCTCTAAAAGCGAGTGGGCTTGAAAACCGAATATGGCAGAGAGGTACATTTTGCTTTCTTCAATGTATCAACAGTGTACATTTCAGGAGGTGGTCGGTTTTAGTGACCACAGCGTTTTAACTTCAAAAATTTGTAACTAATTCCACGAAGGTCCAAAAAATATGAAACGACTTGGGTTAGATGCCAATTTCATTTTTCTTCCTCTAAAAATTAACTGAAAATTTCTTCAAGGAGTTTAGGTTCCCCGAAAAGGCAAACAGCTCTTAAATGGTCGCTTTAAGAGCAGATTACCTTATACCTGTGTGAAAGGGCTGGGGTGAACTGCCCCCTTGTTCATCCCCGGATAAACCCCTGAAATTTTTTATTTGCCACACATGATAAAATTTGCAAATTTCGAAATCATATTTCCAATCAGAGGCCCCAAAGTAGATAGGAGAGGTGTAGTAGATAAACAAGACAAGCACAATATAGGGGGCTTTTTTTTACATGCACTCCTGGAGTGACCTAGATGGGATGAGCGAGGGGGACAATTCTCTCCAACTTGTGAAAGGGGTGGGTGGGGTGGTATTTCCGTGATAGTAAACTTTTTGGGTTAAAAATGGCAGATAAAAGTCCAGAAAAAGAGGGGCAGTTTGTCTAGATTTTTTTTTCCCAATATAGTGAAATTTGCGACCTTGGATAAAACTTTGGAGTTCAAATAGGCTACTTGTGGTAGTTTTGAATGTGTGGAATTGCTAAGTGATGCAAGTGTGTGAAAAAACTTTGGCAATTTTGTGTGCAAGTGCTAAATTGTGTCACTGTGTGCAACTGAGGTTTTATTTTTTATTTTAATTCTGATGTCAGGGAGTTGAACCCTTCTTGCAAAATGCAAGACTGCCCAATGCAGTGTGTGTGTTTTGCACTCAACACAGACGCTCTGTGATTGGAAAAAAGCACCAACTCACCGATTGATTGTTTCTGTATCCGTGTCTGTTGTGCTGTCACTGCGTTTTGGGTCCGATGGATGGCTTTCAGCTAGGATTAAGTTACTATCACAACACACTGTCTCCTTCAAACGTCAAGAACAACCACTGGGTTGGCCAGGGAGAATTGACCCCCTCATTGCCATTGCCCCAACCAAGGATAATTTATTAAAAATTACCCCCCTGTAAATGTTCACCTCTCCGACCGATTGCAAATATGAATTCAGAATTTAAAAAAAAAATTGTACGTTGCAAATAAAAAATTGCAGTGTTTGCGCCAGTGGCCTTGAGTCGGGTCCATTTCCGCAATTCACCCTGGCCCACTCGGTTCCCCCCACGGAAGGCCACATCCCCAATAGTGGCGGGGCCTAGTCTGACCTACGCCACCAAGGCCAAACCGACTTGCCTAAGACCTAAAAGAAAAGGAAACGAAGGAAAGAAAGGGAGGGCACCTTTGAAAGAGCACTGGCGACGCCATCCTCCCGGCCCCCTCCGTCTGGCCGAGTGGCTGTCTCCTTCCTCCCGCCTCCGTCTGCTGTTTCGAGCCTCTCGCTGTCTTGCTCCTCCCAGTTAGCGGAGCTCCAAACCCTAAATTCCAGAGGAAGAGACGAAGGAGAAGCGTTTTGAGCAAACTCTAGAGGGAGCGCTTCAAACCCTAAACCCTGAGAGAGAGATTCAGAGGACACGCAAATGGACTTGTAGGCTGTAATTTGTTGGTGTTGCTTGTCCACGTTGTTGTCGCGGACGTCTGGGCACCATGAAGTTGGATGTGAACGCTCTTCGCTACCTCACGAAAGATGAATTTCGTGTTCTCACAGCTGTGGAGATGGGCATGAAAAATGTAAGTTACTATGACTGTTTTCTCCAATTTTTTTGTTAATGCACGCTTTAGAAGCCTTCTCTTAGGTTAAAAGGCGAGCGAGCTTGCAAATTGCATCTTTGGACTCATGAAATTTTACCGGTAACTTCCACTTGTGCAGCACGAGATTGTGCCTGCGGAGCTTGTGGATCGTATTGCTGGCCTCAAGTACTTGCTAAGCCCTACCCTGACTTTCGCAAAACTCTATGAAACTCTACAGGAACTGTAAATTTAATAGAGCACTTGCAAATTGGGCTGTTGCAATTATAGTGTGATTGAATTCTGGGACGGATCATGCTGTTGAGCGTACTTCGGATTATGCATTTTTGCTGGGGGTCATCGTGAATTTAGGGTTTAGGATTTTATGCGCTTAAAATCTTAATTCTGAGATGAGCGTTTGCAGGCATGGGGGAGCGTACAAGAACATGAAGACACTACTGAGACATAAGCTTACGCATCACGATTCTTCCAAGTGTACGTTTGGGATGTTTCCTTGAATCCTACAAGGAATTGATTTCTGGGCTTGTATTTACTTAGCGCATTGAGCCTTTCTCTTTGTTTAGGATTTAGGGTTTGGAGATCTTTTCAAGTGTCGTTCTGAAAAGCACCTGCTTTGTATGCAGACGATGGATTCCGTTTGACAAATCTAGGCTATGATTATTTGGCCATCAGGACGATGGTTAGTCGGGGACTTATATCTGGCGTGGGTCGTCAAATTGGAGTTGGCAAGGAATCAGGTATTTCTATTCAGATTTTGCACATAATTTGTGGACAATTTGGTCCTGTTAGATTCTGCGTCTATTACATCGTACCAGAACTACTACCATCGGCCAAGAGTTTACAAATCGTGTTCGAGAATTGCTCGACTTCTAGAACTGAAAGCTCATACTGACACCCCTATTATTCACGCGGTTTGGGGTTTAGGTTTTATCTTGCATTTTTGTCTCACCCAAGTTCGTGTTGAACTTTTAATCATGTATTCTTGGTGAGTTTGTACTATAGAGGACTTGGAGGAAGGAATCCAGCATACTGTAGGGATTCTTCCTCCAATCCTGATGCTTTAAGACGCCGGCTCCACCTTCAAGGTGCTCTTTGAAGACACTTGTAAATCACTAAACTTTCATAGCAGAGCAAGTAGGGTTTGTGATGAGACTATCCCGCTTACGGACTAATAGAGAATCTACAAATAAGGGTCCCTACGGGTTGATCTCTATGACCTTTGTTTTTTTAATACCATAGGGTCCGCTATTCTTTTGATAGGACTTTGTTACCTTCGATACTCTATAGTACTCATGTCCCTTGCCTGAGTACAGAATGATATGTATCGTATTTGTTAAAATGATTTGAGGAGAATTGTAGGACTTGTGGTGATTATTTTGCTACCGTGGGGTGTGAGCAGACATCTTTGAGGTGGTAACTCCAGAAGGGGAGACGATGGCGTTGAAGTTGCATAGGCTAGGCCGTACGTCCTTTCGGGCCGTCAAGACAAAGCGAGATTACTTGAAACACCGCAATAGCTACAGTTGGCTATATTTGTCAAGGCTGGCAGCCCTTAAAGAATATGCCTTCATGAAGGTGAGGTCCCCTCAAGATTCTTGTTTAGTCTTGAACTGAGTTGAGTTTTCTCTGCAGGCAACACAAACTAGGCCGATATTTTCAGACACTTCTTCTCCTGCATGCTTTTGTTTGTGTACTTAAACTTCTTTGTCATTTGAATTGCGATGTCTTGTTGCACCTACTATATCTAAAAGTCATGGGTCTGAAATTTATTTTTCTAGGCGCTGGGAGAACATGGTTTTCCTGTTCCAAGGGCCGTAGATTGGAATCGCCATTGCGTTCTTATGACCCTTGTCAAGGGATTTCCTATGTAAGTACTGCCTCCTTGTTACAGTAATGTCACATTCAGATGGTTGTACTTGCACTGTCTTGGTTTGCAAACTGCATTTGTGCATGTTCTGTTAAAGCATTAATTCTTCTGGGTCATTTACGATATCTGAACCTCTGCACACTTTGGTTACTGTAATTTTTCACGTCGTACATGGTGTTTGAGTATCATATTGATTATTAACACTGTAATTACTTCTACAAATGTGACATAGGTTTCCAATATCAGTTTTGTTCTTTGGTTTTACAATAAATCTCTTATAGATTTTATGAACACATAAAAAATGCAAATAGGTACATTTACCCAGAATTGACTCCTTAGTCCTTCTGGTGTTAACTTTTGTATGGATCGCTATTTCTTGTGCTGTATGGCTTGCTTCGATTGGTTGCATGTTCCTGTTTAATAACGTTTGGTTTGGTTTGGCCTTCGTGGCAGGGTCCAAGTGAAACAGCTCTCGAACCCTCCAAAGGCTTTTGAAACAGTTTTAGGACTTATCACTCGGTTGGCACAACATGGACTAATTCATTGTGACTTCAATGAGTTCAATCTCATGGTATGCATACCATCTACTATCTACTTCAGTTTAATTTCCTGAAGTTCACATGGACGTCGACCATTTTTTTGCATTGACGTACTATTGATGAATTTGCTATGTGTTTCATTTATAAAAAAAATTTGGGTAGAATTGGCTCATCCTCTTCAGGACATCGTTAGTGCGCTAAAACAGTGTCTTGCAGGTGGATGATGATGAGAATATCACCATGATTGACTTCCCTCAAATGGTTTCCATCACTCATCGCAATGCAGAAATGTAAGTCTCATTGTCTTTTATATCGTTCTATACCTTCACAGCATTGTACACTTCCTATTTACAACTTGCGTTGGAGCCTTGTCATGAACCCACTGACATGCAACCATGTACTTTCATGCCTACATCAGATTTTCATTTTTTCGTCACTCAAACAACTTTATAGAAAAACGAGAGAATAATCATCATGGATTCGCAAGGTTTAGGGCATCATGGGTGATTTTAAGTGATTTCAGAATCCTGCTTAAGAATTTTACGTTTTCCGGCATGCACTGTAGATTTCTTCATCCAAATATGTGCGTTACGTTTACGGCGAGTGAAGTGGGGCGTTACTCTTATCCTAGTTGGCTTGATTGATATGTTTGGTATGTTCTTGCAGGTATTTTGACAGAGATGTAGAGTGTATATTCAAGTTCTTCGGGAAGCGGTAATTGGACACAGTAATCCGTATTACTCTTTTCGCTGGTTCTCAGTTACACTAGCCTCCTAGAATCATTTCTGTTGATGGTAGATGTGTCATTACATATAGATGACGTTTTGGTTGAATACAGGTTCAATTATTCTCCACCAGGGATCAAATTATCAAAGGGTGTGTCAGATGCCGAACATGTAGATGGTGATGATGAAGAGGGTGATGGACGTCCAGACTTTGAGGCAGTGGCTGGAGGAGAAGAATCCCTTGACAAGGTTCTGGAAGCTAGTGGATTTTCTCGCAAGGATCAAGAGACCTTGGAACAGGTCAGTAGTTTCTCCAGAAACGAGGTTGCTGGAATGCTGTTTCCATGGATTGATCTTTATTTGGATTTCTTACTTTCTTGTAACTATATTGAGTTGATGATGCTGCAATCCTAGAAGCATAATAATTAAGCTAAACGTGAGTATCTGATTTTTTTTTCGCAGTTAATGTGGGTTGTCAAACGTTGATGGTGTCGTACCAATCTCCAACTTTGCTTTACTATATTCTAGAATATGCATGGGATTCATAGGGAAGAGTGTCGAGTCCTCCAAAACGAACTTGGCTTGATTGGATACTTTTTTCAAAGAGTTTATATCCATTCCATTTACCTCTAATTATTTACATTTGTGTACGGGACCCTGATTCGATGTGCTTACTGATGATTATCCTGTGCAGTTTATTGAGAAAGCTGATGGCGACGAAGCGCTCTCGTCGGAGGAAGAACTCTCTGACGACGAAGATAATTCTGAGCATTTGCAAACCGAAAGGACTGACAACGGTTCTGATGCTCTTGAGTCGTTTCAAAAGCTTACAATAGATGTCAGATTAGATGAAGGGATCGAACCCTCAAGTGCTGCCCAGACGGTTCCGGGATTGAGTGAAGTAAATACTGCAACTGTGCCAGTAAGGGCTCTTAACCTGTCATGCTTCTGTTGCTTCATGTCAACTCGCTGACCTTTTAATAGATAGAGTACGGACAGATACTGATTATATCTCATATTATTAGACTGGTCAAAATTTATTATTTGTTTTTATTAGCAAATGAAGGATCCAAATTTACCAAAGAACGCTTTAGTTGGTTACTGTCTGCCAAAGTTCGAACGTTTCAAAGTTTTATTGGTAGATGATTTAAAACATAAACTCTTTATTCACGTGAGAGTAAAACCTATGTTATTCTTCTTCTTCTGTTCTAAAACTAAAACCAGCCTTTGAATAGATGTTTAGGTGGTCTAGATCCTCATCCTAAATATGTTCTCATCGTCTTAGATTTTTAAATGGCAATTTTGGGTCAGTGGCGCGTTTGGTGTTCCTACCCTTCTGACTTGTGAAAGTTCAGTACTGAGTATTGATGACACCGTCAGCGTTGGAATGTTTTTACGTGTTTAGCTCACTATCCATGAGTTTTGAACATAAGTTTAGACATTGATATTATCTGCACCCTGACCTCTGTAATGTGACTGCCTTGGGTCCCCAAATAATGACTGACATAGTTTGAAAATAAGACAAGTGATGCTGTGTAGGATATTCCAGAATATCGTTTTAGGTTTCATATTTGAAGAGGTCTCATTGTATTTCCAAGGCTGTATTACTATTTAAGAACTTGTCTGTTATTTACGCTTGCTCTAAAATGCAAGTACTTCGCTTTCCAGGAGGAAGATGAGGTGTCGGAGTCGGGCAAGGAGGATAACCCCAAGTTGCAGAAAAGTCTTGAGAAAACGAGAAATCGAGCAGCAGCTCATGTCAAATCAGGTGGGAGGTCACGCAACTCTCGAAATGCCTCCAAAGACAAAGGTGGTCGGAGGTCGAAGCATGTTAGCTCATCAAGCGGATACGAGATCTAGGGAGTTCAATCTCTCTCTCTCTTTCCTTTTTTTGTAGCTTCATTTATACTTTGACCTTGTTGATTTGAATGCCTGGGGTCCAAGACTATGGCATAGTTTGAATGGGAGGCACGTATGCTGTAGTCAATGATATTGTGACAGTGTGCAGGATATTCCAGGATGTTATTTAAGAGAGGTCTGAGTGTATATTAGTTATAGTTTTGATTACCGGCATTGGATAGAGGTAGGATGCGTGGGATGCACACCTGCAAGAGAAAGAAAAGGAATCCATCTTTAGACGCTTTGGTGGTTTTCACTTTAGGTGAACAAAGACATGTCTCCTGCCAATTTTTTTAAGGACGCCAACTTTGAGTAAAGTCGACGTATTTGGCAATCTTCAATGTCTCTTTGCCACTGACCTTTGAATGGCACCGGCGATGGTCAGTGTTCAGCTACAATACATAGGTTGAGAATACGGCACATTACAGGCGGTCAAACATGTTTGCATTGTGGACCCAAGGGGCAACTATTCTTGTCCTTGTGGATGTTAATGTGGCTCTCTTATTTCTGTACTCAAGTTCAAGTGGCAATCCAAATGTGTCCCTTTGCATGTGTAGAAGGTTGCATGATGATGTTCATTGAATTTCTAAAATGACAACTTCTCAACCTAATTCTAACCCTTTGAACTTTAATGCTACATTGGGGTGCAAGAAATCAAATTGGGTTCTAAATTAGGGATCAACATGATAGGGTTGGAATGCATAATGGGTTTACATATCTTGAATGGTATGTATCATATTCATGCTCATATAGTTCATTTATTGGTTGTGGATCAAATGAGAGGAGACTTTGTGTTGACAAAAGATACATGCTAGGAAGTTAGAATAGGACCTTATGTAAAAAGGAAGCTAGTGCTATAAGGAAACAACATTTTGCAATGTACTTAGAAATGTGTTCTTAAATTTTCTAAAAAATTTATTAAAAATTTGTTTTTAAATTTGTTTTGCTTCTTCACTTAAAAGTCCTAGTTTCTCTTGTCATTTCAATTGAAAATTGCTTCTTTGTATTTTGAAATGTTTAAATTTTAAATTTAATGTCTCAATTTGTTTCTTCATTCTAAAGGTGATATTAAAGCTCAAGCTCATTTATGCATCAATATATGTAGGATTCATTTGTGAATTTTGAGGCTAAAGTTCATGACATCCATATAGATGACACAACATTAGAGTATTGACATAAAATTGTAAAGTCACTTTATTAAAGCTCCTTAATTTTGAAGTTACAACTATTACAGTGCTACTTTTGTTTGTCTAGCTTCTCGAGGTGGTGTTTATCCTTGTAGCTAAAGGTGCATTTAGACTCTATT
This sequence comes from Antitrichia curtipendula, assembly GCA_951230915.1. NCBI lineage: Eukaryota > Viridiplantae > Streptophyta > Bryopsida > Hypnales > Leucodontaceae > Antitrichia > Antitrichia curtipendula. The sequence goes on along the minus strand of OX579634.1, from coordinate 29,501,050 downwards.
GTGTGGTTGCACTCCCTTTGACACTTCAATTTAGGATTTATGAAGACATTAATTTATTTGTTGCATTAGGTCAAATGAACATCTTTTGAATCATTTGAGTGAAAATTTGATAATTAATTTACAAATATTATAGATTACAAATTTACTAGGGCTTTGCAATTTTTTGTGCTACTAGTTTTGACCAAGTAGATAATTAAAAGCTTTGTTATTCTCCATGGAGTTTTCTTAATCCATTTTCAAATAATATTTCTTCTTTGTGATTTTCTTTTAGTTTTTTTGCATAAAATAAGACAAATTCACAAATCATCGTAACATAAATTTTTTTAAATTGGCATTTTGGCACCTTTCAAAACACCTATTATAAAATATAAATCCATACCCATACATATAAGTTTCACTTATTGGTGTTGGAATCACACAATTTTAACAAAATTAATGTTCTGGGTAGTGTATTTATTTTGGTTGTTTCTATTTTGATCAACTCTCAATGGTCAAGTATATTTTTATTAAAATAATACAAATGTTATAAGTTATTTAAAGTTGTAGTCGTAACTTCAATTATATGTCTTCATTTCATGACTTTGGTAGTACATATTTACACTCAATGCACTCCAAATTAATTCATCAATTATACAAACATATTCATTTTTAAATATAGTGTATACAAATTCTGATCTAAAGGTTGTTATTTAGTAGCATTGAGAACAAAACAACAAAACCTAAGATTGATGTTCAATTTGAAGATGTTCTTAAAAGATTGGGTAGGCTAAAGTACTCGGTTTTGATTTTTGAATTTCATATGTATGGTTAGACTTACAATTGTTGTCATCATTTGAAAAATTAAAAGTTGAATATTTTTTAAAATTAGTTATTTCACAATTCTACAAATTTGCAACTAAGTGTTGTCATGCCCAACATGATTGCTGATGTTCAAAGCAAATTAGAGAGCTTAAGGGTTGTTTTGTTAGACAAGATTTTGGGTTTTCATGTCTAATAGATGTCTAATGTTGCATGTTGAGTTGTCGAGTACGGGCAACATGGGCATCGTATAAAGATATAGAATCTTAAAAGTTATTTATCCCTCGATAAAACAATCTGTCTTATATGGTTGGCCCTCAATTGTGATGTGGCCAACACCATCATGGGCATCTATGGGTGGTACGCATGCGGATCCAAAGTGAGTGACCAATGCCTTGAATTTGCACTAATTGTTTTATCAACCTCAATGTATCAATGGCTCGATCCATGTTAGAGCAAGGTATTGCACTGCAATTGTTGTTTTGCTTGATGGACAATGATTTTGAGTGGAATTACTTTCTCCCATTATAAACAGGTAGACAACATAGTTCTTACGTTTCAGATTTTGCACAATCATGTCATGCGTCTTCCTAATATGCTTCTTCCTTGCTTTGTTGAATGTATCCAATCCACCCAATGATTCTTCAAGGCCAGACATCACCGAGGTTGGAATGGGTTGTGAAGCCATGTACCCCTTCATTAACAGTCTGCTCTGGACTGCAATACATTGGCGGCCCTGTAGGAGGAATTGGTACAAACCTCATAATCCTAGCAACGCTTGTATTGGGCTCTTCAAATGTAGCCGACTCTACGATTCAAATTCAAGTCAGTTTGCAATGGCAAATCTGAATCATATCCCAATTTTTTTTTGCCAACTAAGGGTGCTATCTGTTGCTGCTACGGAACGCCCACAGGTACAACCTCTTCGGCATGTGATATTTCCTCTTGCCTTTTACTTTCTATAATAACTCGTGTAGTGCTACGGAGATTCATTGGCTTGCTTGAGGACGGACGTGTTGGTATTAGAGATCTTGCAAACTCCACATCCTCTGGATTTGGAATATTTACGCCTTCATTGTTGTCATCAGAAGTTCTTGCCCTTGTCGAGGATGGAATGATTACTAGAAACGCATCCCAAACAAAGATGTGGAGATATTCCTCTCCATGTCGAGGCTCCACCTCTGAAGAATTGATGCTACTGTCATCATCTACAAACGTCTTTCGATATTGCTCTTACGGAGGATTGGGAGGTGGGGAACCAATCTAGACCATCTATTTCCATGGATGTATTCCTCTTTTTACCTTCTAGAATATTTGTACTAGAATCTAAGGCAATTGTAGTATTTTTAAAATATAAAATAATTTAAAATAAATAAATTTGTATACATTTTCAAATAGGAATAGAAAGCCAAAACTAACCAAATTGAATCCTATAGAAAATCTAAAAATTTATATATGCATCAATTTTTGAAATTTTGCAATTGATATTATTGGCATATTGTTTGTGGAACATCTTTAAAAAATTCGAAATCCACATTGAACCTTGTACTTTTAAAATTGCTAAAAATACAAATTTGAAACTTGTATCTCTAGACCTAGTTTAATTTTGCAAAGAAAAGACTAGAAATGTCCGAGAAAAAGTTTTTTTCCATCCCTACTATTCCTTTCATTATAAAAAAAATTATGTTTGCTCCCTTTTTCTACTAGAATACATTTCTTAAATAATTTTAAAATACCTCTCATGTTGAAATTTTGAAAATTAAAAATGCAGTAAACATGTCAACTTGTTATTTTAGAAGTCTCTAGTTACAAGATATTGAAATTTGTTTCACCCTATTGAGAATTTGCCATTGAAAATTTAAAAAGGACACATTATGTCTTCTTAGTTTTTGAGGGGTTAAACACAAAAGACTTGGTATCCAAAGATAAAAAATTTACATGGGTTATATAAGTTAAGCAAAATCCATCTAAGTGGAATTTTTTAAATAGCAAGTAAATGTATAAAATAAATAAGTCAATTGTCTATAATTAACTGAAAACTATAAAAATAGAGTTAAAAAATGTGCATCTAATCTTTCATGTATGACTATTAAATTCCAATAAAATATTTGATAGTCTAATTTAACAAATCAAAGAGTGAAAATAATGTATTAGTCTATACTAACTAATTAGTATTTTCTAAAAGTTTAACGTAGGATATTTTAAATCTTGAATTTATTCCTAGATAATTTGATTTAAATTTAAAAAAATTCAATTACAAACACTAGATTATTCATACTAGTCATTTTAAATCTATTCATTTAATTTTCTTGAAAATTTCAAATAAAATATATAATTTATAGAATAATAAAAATATTAAAGAGTATTAAAAATATAGTTTGAACTTAAAAATTATAATGTAAATTACATTGTACAAAAGAGAGCATCATCATTCAAAAAAATTATAAATACGTGATTCAAAATTAAACAAATTTTGATTTTGATTTCACAAATACCAATTTAGATTTTACAAAAGAAAAATCATAATAGCAATACCAAGCTCATCAAATAAATTGCTTTTGTCACTTTAAAGTAATTACTATTGTAACAAAATATGTAATCTAGATACTTTGTTGATCATATAAGTAGAAAAGGATTTTATGATTAATTAAATCAAATATAATCTAAACAAATGATATAGAATTTATATGTATTATTTTAGGTGTTATGTAAAAAAAATTGAAATGAAAAAAAATTAAGATTTGGAAGTACCTTTGACTCTGGTTCACAAAACCAATATTCTAATTTTGATTTTCTTAGTCATCTTAAAATAAATCATATTTGATTTTTTTTTCTCTAAGTGTGATATTTTATTTTCAATTTTTTAATGAAAATGAGTAAATTCTTGAAATAGGATTATAAAGTGGGGATTAAAAGGTTGGCAAAAATTACATTATGCATTTCCGTACAAAGAGTGGAAAACCAAGTTACAATAGAAGAAAAACGTGTCCGACACAACCGATTACTATACAACTATCCTGCAACTATATCCTCTCTATATGCACCAAATCTGACAACTAGGTTGTTTAGTCGCAAAGTAGTCGTAGAATGAAGTATAGGGTTACAGGATTGTAACAGAGTTGGCAATTAGAATTACTGTGAGGTATTCTACATCTAGTTTTCATCACAGTTGTTGATGTGGACAACTCTACGCATCATGGAATCCACTGTGGCAAACCACAATCACATATTATCTAAATTTGACCACAATTCGATTAGAAAATGACTAGAAAACAACTAGTTTGCGACTAGAAACAACTATAGTTTGACTAGAAAACGACTAGACTGCAACTAGAAAACAACTATAGTTCGACTAAAAAACGACTAGATTGCAACTAGAAACAACTAGAATTTGTAAATGACAACTCTGTTACACTCTTGTAACCCTACACTATTACAAAGCTTCTCTGTGACTAGATTGCAACTAGAGAATGACTAGAAAACAACTAGAATTTTCTAGAATTCTTTTGGTTGTTTTGTAGTCATTTTCTAGTTGTTTTCTAATTTGTTTCCCGATTATTTGTCTTATAGCAATTGTCCCATATCAATTGTCAAGAGTACCATTAGGTTAGACATATAAGACTTGTAAGTTGTTGTATTCTTATGTAATGAACTCCCTTAGTAGAATTTTAAGATTTCTATAAGGTATAGATTTCTACAGTTTGTAGATTTCTACAAATTGTAAAAATCCAAGAATTTTTAAATTACATAATTTCCTAAACCAATGAAATCTTTTAAATCTAAATATCTGAAATCTAAAATAGAATTTAGATTTGTAATATCCGAAATCTACAAATCATTAAGATTAGAATTTTAAAATTTGCAAGTTGCAAACAAGTCGCAAATGAGTCGCCAACAAGTCGCACAATTCATCGATTGAATGACCGACATCACGTGGCATCGAATACACATAAGCAACGATGTCAAAAAAGTCCGTCGATGAAGTTCAAACTACGGTGCCGGATGAACAACAGATTCACTTCATTTTGCGACTCTAATTTTCCATGCCACTTGTCCACTGCAACTACGGACCTCTAGATTATCACATGTTGCAAATTAGTCATACAACTCAAAAAGTAGTTGATCTTTGCAGTCGCAGAATCCCTCATTTTCTTCTAGTGTTAGAACAACAATATTGGAGTGGCATCTTATGTTATATAAATAACTAAACTTAATGGGGATTTTAAAAAATTGTTAGAATTTCCTGTATTTTAAAATATACTTTTGTGACAATTATATTTTTGTGAGTCTGAAATTGGTTATCCCAAAATTCAAGCAACTATTTGATAATGTTTATATGGTTGAGGTCAGTAAAAAAATACATAGGTTTGTCAATTATAAATGGAGCATATTGTAGATGAAAATTATATAGACCTCAAATGATTTTGAATATATATAAGTTTATCTTTTTTAGGTCACTATTTTGAAATGATATAAAATCACTTCTAATTCTTAAAAACTTGATTTTTTTGATGAAATAATATTATAATGATCTTAAATATCTTATGTTCATTTCACATGCTTAAAATATGATTATTTTTAAAACCATTTTTTCTCCATATAATACAATTTTGTTTTGAAAAAACCAATTTCAAATAATTTTGGAATTTGTGATAAGAATTGTTTTGTATAAAATGTGTTGTCTACTTTTACGCTACAATATGTCAAAAGAAAAACAAAAAGCTACTTTGTATAACTTGAATTTTGAAATACCAAAACGTCCTAAACTTCCTTTGTCTCAAAATAATACCAGTGGTTCTTTTGTAAAATACAAAGAAAACACTAGTATTAGTTTAAGATAGGGGGAATACAAATTAGTCTTTTAGTAATTGGAAGATTTTTTTTTAATAGAAATTTGGATTAGAAATTAAACTTGAAGACCTTTACAATCCAATTTAAATTTGGATTTAAATTTTAGATTAAAAAAATTCATTTGATTAAGATTTACCCATCTTCATTCATCCGATAGGATTTTTGTAATACAACACAACTTGAATATATGATTTACGTATCAAAAGCCAATTATCTTAGAAGTAATTTAGTGTTTAATTACTTGCAAATTTAGTTTTCATCTATGCCTTTCTATATTCATTTGGTATACTAAAAAATAGGCAATTTTGTCAATGTTGTTATATTATAGATTCTTGCTCCTTGCTTTTTTCCAATTTATAGCTTCTAGATTCTCACAAGTGCAGTCTTGGCCTCATAATTACATTGGTACATTGGCAAACAAATGATCCTTAAGTCTTTAGATTCAAGAGGTGCTATAAATAATCACTCAAAGCATGCACTTTCAAATTACATGAATTTACTTAACATCTAGAACTTCGAGCAAATTGGTTTGGCATTGGAAATCTTGCACTATACCAAATGGTACAAAAATTGGTGCATTAAAATTTTTGGGAGGTCTCCAAATTCCACAATATATACCTGTACTAATGTGTCAATAATATACTAATATATCACAACTTAAGCTGATATGCATAAATATATTAGTGCTTGTTCATAATTTATGCAATTAAGTTTTTAGGTTTTAATATTTGAATTCTTGAACTCAATGTTTAGGGTTTAGAAATTGGCCTTCCCATCTTGTAATAAGTACATGAATTAATGCTAGAGGTGGATATATACCTACATCCTAAAGTGTATATGGATTACTTTATTTAACTTTGAAATGCACCAAAAACAACTATTATTTAATCATATAAATGCTTGCAATGTGTTGTCCATAACTCAAGTAGCAATGTCTAGTTTCATGTTCATGATTGCCATGTTAAAAAAATTGATTTTAGTATTGCTAGGAACATGAAGAGGTCATTATTGTAAGCAATGCACAAACATTCTAAGCCATGTGTCCCGCAGTACACAAAATCAATTGGAAAATATACCTTTGGATTTATACCAAGTTTGACATACCATGTCATCACCTGCCCAAATTCCTAAGAGGCCCTTAAGGGGACTCTTGTCCTTTAGGGGGTATATTTCAAAACTTTGGCTTAAAGGGGCTATTAAGCTAATGTAAATATAAGATATTTAGGCAAGTCCAAAAATACAATGCTATTTTTGTTTGACAATTTACAATTTAAAACTTTAGAAGTAAAACAAGGTCTTCAAAATCCATGTAGAAAGTCATTTTGAGATCATATTTGAGAGAAGTAAGTGTGTCTATTTCAAACATGTTTCTTATTATTGCCTATGATACCTTTTGGACTCGTATAACTACCAAAAAAAAAAAGGTGCCTCCTCTAGGTAAATATTTTGATAGAACTTAAAAACATTGAATCCAAACAAATGTTATTAAAAGGACCTTGTTGTGATGTTTCTTGCAATGTCCAATTGTAAGATTTCTATTTTATTAGGCTTAAAAATTTATTGATTTTAATTTTATCAATATTTGTATTGAGCTTGGTTCCTTGACATTGTTTTCTTTTCCACAACAATTTATAATTTATAATTGTGTTTTCTACAATAAAAATAAAAATATTCTTTTTTATTTTGTCTTTTTGCACATAGCCATAGGTCTTCATTTTGATTTGTATGAACTTGGACATGATTATCTGGTTGTATAGCTTTGAGTCTATTATTTGAGGAAAAAATTGATGTAGGTCATTGGTCAAAGATGATTTAGGTTACTTTCTTCATTTGTCCTTAAGATTGAATTTAATTGATTGTCACATTTGACTAAAAATACATAAATATTGACCTTTGACAAAGATGTGACATCTTTAATGTAAATAATAAGAAGTTTATATCTTCATGTAATTTCCACTGGAATTGACAAATTAGAGCCATCATTAGATGCCAATGAATGTCAATTGATTATATTTGCCTAAATTTAGAGGCATAGAGTGAATCTATATTTAGCCATTGGCCAAGACTTCTTATATCTAACTAATGCTAGTCTACAAATTTTAACTAAAATCTTGGACACTAAATTAAATATGTCACAAATCTTGTGTCTTTTTAAATTTTTGTGCAACCACATAAATTAAATAAAATTGGTGTAGAAGTCAGTTTGTGAATTTGATCTTGAAGTCTTTTTTCCCAAGATTTTGAAGAGATATATTTTACCCTCAAAGGTTTCAAAGTCATTCCTAGAAACATATTTTCACTTCTATGCATAACTATAGTCATTTGATACTATTATATTGAGAATACAATAGTACATATAGTATAACTTCATACTATAGTATATAGTGTATTAAACTAGTGCAAAATCATATTTCAATTATAGAATGAAGATTTTATGGGAATTTATATAGTGCATATTTATAAGGATATACAATCCCTATATTTGAGCATGGAGTAAGGCTTAGATGTTACAATGATATCCAATAGAAAGATGCTAATGTTTGAATGATCAATCCAATGGTATATATCTTGCCTTATTTTAGTACATAAGTTGTATTCTAGGCGTCAAATACGGTACCAAAGGACCTTTGATGCCCTAATGACCCCCTAAAACTTGAAAATTGAAAAAATCTAAAGCATTATTTTTCCTCCAAATGATCCCATTTCATTTTTTTCATGTTTCATTTTTATAAAACCTCTTTTTCTATTGGTTCTCCTAAGATAGGTGATTGCCTCTAGAATTTTGCGTTTGAGATATTTTTTTAGTTTTCGTAGCTATTTTTTTCTAATTCCTTTATTGAACCAAATTTTCTAGTACCAAGATCGTTCTTTTCTCTATTTTTCACTCTCAATTGAAATTTGATATTTTTTTTCACCAGTTGCCATCCAATCAGTTTTCAAATTGCAACCAATTTTTTTTCCCAAGTTCCACCGGCTAACAATGATCTAAGCTACGATTCTCCCCAAACATTGCTCCAGATTTCCTTGTTACAACAAATTTGTAGATGAATCCAGATTCCAGATAGGAGCCCACACCCAATAATGGAAAGAAGTAAGTAGCCCATTGCCTATACTGACAATGAAAGAGAATAATTTTGTAGATGAAATATTGTACCAACAGCCGCTGAGGAGGATCAAGGTGGATTGACCCCCTCGCTCGGCCTTAACAGGGGTGCATGTAAAAAAAAAGACCCCTATTTTGGGCCAATCCAAGGTATATTCTTGACTTCATTTAACAAATTTGGGGTCTTTGATCTCAAATATGAATTCAAAATTTGCAAAAAAATCATGTGTAAAAAATAGGGTTTGCCCGCAGGGCCGAGCAAGGGGTCAATCCCCCCCCGGCCCTGAGGAGCCGATTAAGTTTTCTTGCAAACAACTAAAATTGCTGTGGTAATTTACCATTTGATTGAGTTCAAAGTGTTTTTTTTTGTCTCAACCTGAGTTCAGTTGTGGCCAATTTTCATGAAGAGGGGGTTCCAACCCCTCTCAAGTAAGGGTAGGAGGCTCTAAAATGGAGCGGCCATTAACCCTTAAACGACAGGCTCATAACGGTGGAAATCATCTGTTTTGACACCGTGTGAATTGTTGGATTAAAATGATGCAAAAGCACTCATTGGAAGTCAAACTATTGTAGATGGTTTTCCCTTTTCCCACAAAATTGGGAGGATGAATAGTTGCACTTCTATCCTACACAAGAGATTCTGTTGTCATTCATTGGCCGCATAACGTCCACCATGACGTTTAAGGGTTAAGAACAGACCCTACAAATGGGTGTAAAGTGGACATGAGTTGGTTCTGAAATTGACATGTATAGTCACTAATCGAATCAAGGAAAAAAACATTATCAATTGCAAGAGCCAATCATTTGCTTTGCTTTATCCATCTTTCTTTAGAATTGCAAGTGAACTCTTTGTAGAAGACCTAGGGTCATAAACAGGGACCTATGATCCAACTCGTTTGAAAATTCATAAGTAATTCAAAAATGCTTGGAAAAATACGAAACCACTTCGGTTAGATTCCTTGTAGTATAGGTTTTGTCTAGTTCACCAAAAACCCAGGACTAAGTATAGGGGTTCTAAATTTCTAGGGGAATGGTCAAATCGTCTATCGTTCTGTGGCTAAAGTCACATGTACATTAGATTTATGAGAATATGTATAAGTATATGTTATTCAATTTTTAGAACTAGGTTATCACTCTTATTCCCAGGGATTCAAATTTGGTTTAGTCCTTTACAGATGTATGCAGACACAATGAATGACGTCACAGTCCTATATAGTGTCCTACAGGTGGGCAATGAGTCTGGGCAATAAGTCAGGTTGGGCAATTTGTCTTACGCAATGCATGCACTAGACCTAATCACACAAGATAATACTTTGAAAATAATACACGTAATTCCTTAATTAAACCTTTTTATGTTTAGGGCAATTGGTCCAGTAGGTGCTCGCCATGAGCAAATCCTATTACCAAATGTCTATGTCTGTCTCTGTAGGGCAATTTGTCCAATAATGTAAAGAGTAATGAGTTTAGGTTTCTTACTGAGTTTTGCCTTTTTCCTTAAGATTTTCTCCAGCTTTTAGGGCAATTAGTCAATTGGCAATTTGTCCAAACCACTGTTAATACACAAACAAAACATTGGAACAATTACAACATAAATCAAACTTAGAGAACCTAAGACCAAGCACTTTCAAATAATAATGAAAAATTCTTAGATTGTTGAACTGGTCCCAACCTGTAGCACGGCCCAAGGGCCGTTCGAAAAATTTGGACCCTTAGAGCTCAAATTTCCACAATCAAGCACTTAATAATTTTATATATAAAAATAAATAAAATAAAATAAAATTTTCAAACCGTGGACTGCTCCCCTAAAACCATTTAAATAAATTTTAAACTAGTAACAGGCCCTGTGGCCATTCAAACGGACCCAAAGCCAAGCAGAACCAGTCCCAACTCCCAAAGCTGTGCGACCTGGCCTATAACCAAGTCCGTACCTTGTCACCGTGACAAGTGACCCGTGACCGCGCTAAAATCTCTAATCATGTAAGTCGCAGCTTCCGTCGCCGGTCGCAAAGGAATCACGATTCTCAATTCACCCCTGATTTCTTCATGTCTTATCGGAATTTGGTCAATTTGGCTTCTGAAATTTCTCAATTTGAGGGTGAGAAATTCGTGAATTGTGGACACGTTCCAACTCGCAATCTTCCAACTCTGTATTCGCTTGATGGTGGTAATCTTCACAGTAAATCCTCTTCTTCTTCGGAACTGCTCCAATCTTTCTTTCTCCCGATCACGCTCCTGGATTTCGTATCAGGCCAAGCAGGTAGTAAATCGTCTGGCGTAGAAATTCCGCTGCAGCAGCGCCGAATTCTTGCCGCTCTGACTCCAGATTGCCCACCGAGCTCTCTTCGATGCAGGGGCAGCGATCAAAATCTCCACATTGGGGTCGTCCTCTGGCTTTGAAGATTTCTGAATCCACTCGCAATGATCGCACCAGGTGCTGGATTTCGAATTCGCCACCAATCTTCAATCGCAGATTGATCAGAGATTCAGCCGCGCCTCACAATGCACGGCCTAGCACCTTCAGAGACTTCATCGATCTGGCGTCAATTGTCTCCGTTTCCTAGTTCCAGTCTTCAAAGCAGGTTGCAATCACGAACCCACAGCCCAAGCAATTTCAACAATCCATCCAGAAATTCACACTGGAATTATCAAATACTGCATCAAGTTCAAAATGACAAACACCCCAGTTGGGATCTTCACTAGAAATCAACTTGTTGATCGTCCTGCTCCTCGTCGCCCGTCTTGCTCAATTTTCTTGAGAATTCAATCAGTGCAGGTTTGTATTTTGAGCAGATGGAAAAATCTCGGCACTCTCAGATATCCAGAATTGCGACCCATTTAATGAACAGGTTGTTTCCCAGCAAATCGCGACATTCAGTCACCCAGTAATAGGTAGAGTTTATAATCAATGCACCCATCAATCCCAATTGCTCTCTCAATTACACTCAGTTACACTCAATTCTGATCATTCTGCAATGTAAGCTTCCGTTTGGCCAGATCCTTACTTAACAAAGAATGTTTCCAATTTGATGTAATACAGATTTCACACTTTCAGACACACAGGCACAAATTCCTCGGTAAAATAGCCTTACAGAAAGATTTCGCCAGAACAAGCACTCAACAAGGCAAACCCTAAACTTCACAAATATAAAGAAATTTCACAAAGCAAGAAACACAAATTATATAAATATATAATATAACGCAAATACTTACATATGGGTCATGTTCAAAATGCCAATTTTTTTATTGTTTTCAAAACCTATTTATAGTTTTCTTGGCACCCCTTTCCAAAGGGTGTGTCTTTCTAATTTTTTTTACTTATACTATATTTTTTAATTTTAAAAAAAAAATTGAATTTATTAATTTATTAATTTAACCCTATTTACACTATAACATATAAATTAACTTTATATTTAAAGTGTTTTCTACTTTTTCCTAATAAGGGGCCCCTAATGGCTCCTAATACTCTAAATTTGCTATTTTAAATTTAAGATCTTGTCTACATTCCTCCTCTATTTCTCTTTGTCCGAAAAATGAGCTAAAATTATTCCCGTCCAATGAAATACACAAAAAAGGCGGACCAGCCCTTAGATGTGCCATTTCTGAGCCTCCTACCTTATTGGTAGTCTACTTAGTTGCAATTCCATGCTATCATCATATGGACACTAGGTTCTGCAATGTAATGGTATGTTCCCACCTGGCGTTTGCAAACACCAGGTGCTAAAAGATAAAACCTCGGCATTAAAAGAAAATATTTTTATTTCTCAGGAGTTCAGGTTCGGAATTGTAGTGATTGTTTCTTACTGAGGCGAGTTCCCACATGGCTCGTACTTTATTCAGCTGTCGTGAGGGACCTCATGTCCCCACGCACATCCGATTACCGATTTTGATCCAGTGGCCAAAATTAATCAAAATTTCAAACTTTGAATGATTCTGAAAATTCACGAGACACATTCCCAAATCCAAAGAATTGTGAAGTAAATCCATGTATCGAAAAAGAATTCAATACAATACAATTCAATTCTAGCACATATATATTACGAATTGGGTGGAGATATTGTTTTTCTAATGAATTTCATTGTCCATCATGAATCTTCAAAGGATATGGGACAATTTGAAGATGACAATTTAACCACTCATTGTCAAAATGCAGGAATTGTGTTTAATGTAGAATTTCAGACCTCATGTAGGCATGTATAATAGCTTTTTTCAAGAAAATTTGAACTAAGAAAAGTTGGTAAAGTAAATAAACTTTCATCTCCAAAAACCCATTTGAGATTATCAGCCTTCAATCAAAATCTTAGGACAAAATTCAAAGAGGGATTGGGACAAACCTCTAAAGCTGTATTGCATATTAACCCTTAAATGCCCAAGGCCTTTTCTAAGCTTCTCAAAACTTGCACTAAATTAAACCAAATGTTAACATTTTAATAAGTTTTATCAATTTAAAAAAAATCATAACCATACAAATTCAAACTAAGCTTGTTAAGTATCACATGGGAAAAAAAACTTAACAATATCACTTATGATTTGAAAAATTGTAATGTTTAATTATGAAGGTGCTAAAATTATGAAACCAATTTGAAGCCTTTTAGTCCTCTTTTTACATGTCAAATCTAAAAAATTGGTCACCAAAAAAATATGAGGGTTAAACGGCAGAACATACAAAGCTCCAATCAATTTACAGCTTCTCAAAAAAAATTATTTTATTTTTTTAAAGGAATTTTTCATGTGATTTTATCTTTAAGATCTAGTGTATTTGAGACCCTTCAACACTAGAAAATCAAGATTTGCAATAGATTTCCTTACTCAAAATCTTGAATAGAAAAATAATAATCATTCATTTTTATAATTAGATTTTTTATGCTGAAACTAGATTTAATTTTTTTTAAGAGAAACTATCAAAAATAGTAACTTGGCTAGGTTTTTATTTAACTTCAAAGTATTTTTGACAAAATAATTCATTACCTCAAGCATTTAAAGGATTAGAATAGGTATCCCTCAAACTAACACTTTTTGCTACTCCTCTTGGTTACTATTATTATTAGATGAGTCAAATTTTCATATTTTCTTGTTGGCAAATGAAAGGAGGTTCCAACACATTAAAGAATGCAACATTTGAATATTGTATGCAAAAGTAATGATGAATCACAACTTTTTATTTATTGATGTTATCACATTGTAAATTGAGATCACATAATTATGTGCAAACTCTCATTTATCTTGCAAGGGGACAAAAGATCCTTCAAGGGTTAAATATTTTTTCAACAAATAATGTTGAACTTGCCTTCCAGATATTCTAGTTTAGTCTTTGGTCCCTTCCTTTGCTTGTAGGTTAAAACTATAAAATACTCTTGTTTTAGTCTTCTTCGTACTCTCTTTTTCTAATAGAATCCTCTTCACATCACTTCCATCTAAAATACAAAATAAATTAGTAAAAAACAATATTATTGCAAATCATAACTTTCATTAACCTTGAAACGCTAGACAATCCAAAAGTAACCAATGGATGACTTTCTAGGTCATTGTAGTAATGAAGAATGTACCTATTGGTTCATACATTAGATCATTTTTGACAAAGTACCTTAGTGATGAGTCTCCTCTTTCTTGAATTAAAGATTCCAAATAAGTGCACTTTGTGTATGAAATGATGAATTGAATTGCACTTCTTGTTGCACAACTGAAAGTCAAAGAAAATGTTCCTCCCAACCCCTCTTTGAATTTTGTCCCTAACTTTTGATTTAAGGCTCTAAATCTGAAACGGATTTTTAATGATGAAAGTTAGCTTGATTTTAAAAAAATTCATAGTTCAAAATTTCTTAAAAAAAGTTATTCTACTATGCCTACATGAGGACTAAAGTTCTAAATTGAACACAATTCCTGCGTTTGACTTAACTAGGTATGAACGGTTGAGCTTTTATTAAACCTAATTTACATATCCCACATGGATTGTTTTACATTCCATCACCTCACTTGTATAAAGAGATTGCTTATACATCCTCCTGTACTCAATTTAGTTGAGGCTTTCAGGAATTTCTGTGAGGTGGTTGTTGAGAAATTTCAATAATTCTGATTTTTCCACGTCAGGCCCTGCCAGTTTTGGCCTTGGGCAGCCATTGTTCTAACGTACTGGGTCATCAGCCAAGCATGTTGTTAAGAGCGGCAGTTCTGTGTTCAAATTTTCATTTTAAGAAGATTATAAAGTTTTTGGTACTGACTACTTTCGCTATGGTGGGCCAACGATACAGAAGTGATTAATGGCTTAGGAGCGCTCTCAGGTCCATGCCACCTCGACTGCCATGTAGGTTCGGTAGATAGATGAATACTCAGGTGGGAATGCACGACAATTTACAGCTGATTTACTGCCATCGTAAGGCCAAGTGGGATCATACCTTAAGTTATCTCCAATGGTAGATGGATTGTACTCACCACAGATGTCTACATGCATGTAAATAATACATGATTGATGGAATGGTACAAGCCTACTTGGCCCAATAAAATTGAGCAAACAACTTACAAACCTAGTTACAAACCTGATTTTGAAACTTGAAACAACTTAAGTTATTTCTCTGGCCGGGAAGCTTAACAGAGGTTGTTGATATTAATGTGCAGAAGAAGGATAAGGTAGACAGCTCGAGAACAGTTCGGGCATTAAGAACCGCCCCTATAAATGGCTCTTGAATGGAACGAGGTGATCTTTAAATGGAACGAAGTGATCCTTAAATTGACCGTTATAGTGCTATGAATGAATTAGAAAAAAAAGGGTCCCAGCCAATCATCAGCTTTGCTTTTTCCCATCTTGCAAGTGAGTAGTTTATGGAAGACTTAGGGTCACAAATAGTGACCTACGATACATCTCCTTTGAAAATTCATAACTAATTCAATATTGCTCAAAAAAATATGAAACCACTTCTGTTAGATTCCTCATCTATTTTTCTATCTCTGAAAAATGAATTAAAAATACTACCAACCAAGGAAGCATATGAAAAAGGCAGATCAGCCCTTAGATGGGCAATTTAAGAGCCTCCTACCTTAGTTGGGAAGCGGAGGAATGAAACATGCAAAAAAATGACACTACTCTTGACCCTACAATGATAAGGAAAATACTGGAAATGAAGCTTTATCAAACTTAGGGAATCCAAGTGTGGGAGGCGTGACCTCTTTAGAAGTTTTTAACCCCTGAAGGACTACGCTTTCAAATTTTGAACAATGGATGAACACAAAATCAGCTCGAGCACGCAAAAATGCAATTTTTCATCCATCATTATTTTTGAAGTTTCTTGTATAATTGGTTCTAAGTTAACATTTGTACGATATAGATTCTCAAGATTTTGCTGTACAAAGATTCTATAAAACAAAGAGTATTGGTAGGTTTGACCTTAGAAAGTAATTTTTTCAGTTCAAAAAATTATCCTTTCAAAAATAACTTGAATAAATTAAAAAAATCTTTTCAAAAACCACTATGATTAGAACTTAACATTTTGAACTTAGAAGGAAAAAAATTGTTGTAAAAATCACAAGTATTCTACCTACAATCTATTCTAAAAGGAATTTTTAATTTTTAGCCTCAACTTCAAGAAATGAGTCAATGTCCTTGTCAAGAAGCTTCATTTATGGCTGACTTGGGAAGTAAAAGGTAGCTGAATCTCCCCCAAAGTTTATATTGTGCCTAATGCACTCTAAGTATATTCCACATAGCACTTTGCCTAAATAATATCTACGTTGTAAGTTAGAATCAGAAATATGCATGTACCCTCGTAGACTCATTTTTTGAAGCAAGGTTTCAAGCAACTTTAGATGAGTGTAGAACTTAGAGAATTTGTGTTTTTTGGTGAAATTTTTTATTACTTATTTTATTTTTTGTAGAACATACTATGTAATGTAGGAAATATAATTGGCATGATGAAGCCAATTGCAAGAGAGAAAATAAGACATATTGTTGCTCTTTTGATGAAAGGTAAGAGTACAAGAGTGGTTGCAAAGTCTCTTGGTTTCTCACAAAATACAATTAGTAGAATGAAGAAGAAACATTGTAGTAGCTTAGAATTACCAAAACAAGGTCGTCCAAAGATTCTTACCACTTCAGAGAAACGACATGAGGTCTGGTTGGTCATGGTTGGAGGGTTGGGAACAACATACATGTAACAAAAATGTTAAGAGTGGGTAGAGAACTCAAGTAGAATTTTGTGATAACACAATGCGGTATGCTTTGAAGGATGCTTAATTGAGGATTTGTGAGAAGGTGCTAAAGCCTTATTTGTCACAAAAAAATATACAAGAGAGGCTAAACTTTGCAACAATTCACAAAGATAAATCATTTCAATTTAGATGGGAGGATTTGGTGCTTGTTCAATGACAATGAGAGCTTGCTTGATCATAAAGTGAAGCATATAGTGAGGCATGGTGGAGGGTCTTTGATGCTATGAAGTTGTACGATAGCAAGAGGTCTAGGTGATTTATAGAAGGTAGGATAGGAGTTTAAACGCAAAGGACTATATTTCCCTCTTACATGGAGATTTGTACTTAAATTTGGAAAGATTAGGATACTTCAACCTTGATGAAGTCATTTTTCATCATGATAATGCTCCTGCACATGGTGCAAAGATTGTTAAAAGATGATTTTAGGAGCAACCATTCACTGTATTAGAGTGGCCATACCACTTCCCAGACCTTAATCCCATACAATTCTCAAGCATTGTTTGGATTCCTATCCAACTCTTCATAGGGTCTACACCTGAAGGAAAGCGAAGCGTTATTTAAGGTAAATATGAAGGGTTAACTTCTATTACTAGCTAGGACCTTTTGGTTTTATTATAAAAAATATAAAACCCTGTTGGCATTGCAACTAGAAAAAGTGCAAGGCGGGCGGGCTTTTGAAAATTTCACTCCCCTGGCTGCTGGGCGGAACCTCAGAAGGCCTTGGGACTTCGGGCCAAGGGCCGCCTCCCCTCGGCACTAAGGGCTCCTCAGAAATGGGGAAGCGCCTCGCCTGCCCGCCACCCTCCCTGCCCGGGCCAACCCTGTTTTTTGCACATTATTTTTTTTGCAAATTTTGAATTCATATTTGCGATCAGAGACCCCAAATTTGTTTAATGAAGTCATGAATATACCCTGGAACGGCCCAAAATAGGGGGCTTTTTTTTTACATTCACCCTTGGTAAGTTGGCCCGGGCAGGGAGGGTGGCGGGCAGGCGAGGCGCTTCCCCATTTCTGAGGAGCCCTTAGTGCCGAGGGCCGCCTCCGTCTGCTGTTTCGAGCCTCTCTGCTGCTTTGGAAGCCTTCTTTGCGAGCGAGCTTGCAAATTCACCGGCACGTACAGTATTCCGATCCGGCGTTTTAAATTAGGGCTTAACGCCCCTTGCCTTCTACTGTAACCTTCTGCCGTTATTCTCTCTCTTCATTCTTTCATTGCTGCATTCGTTTCCCTCACGACCATGGCTGTGGTAGCTGTGTCCTCTCAGGGCCCCGCTGCTGCAGTAGGCGCAGCTTCATCTTCGAAGCAGCCGTCTTCCTTCACATTGGCTTCGTTTTCTGGGAAGAATTTCGTCAGGTGGACGCGTGTGAAGGTTGGAAGCAATGGCACAGGAGTTGGATGTGGGGTAAAAAGTTGCGGTGTGCGGTGTGAGGCGCAGGCGATTGAGAGGGAGTCGCTGAAGGTGGAGAAGGAGAAATGATGTGAGGACGCGTTCAGTGGATTGAAGCAGGTGTGTGCTGTGTTGGGGACGCAATGGGGGGACGAAGGGAAGGGCAAGTTGGTCGATATCTTGGCCCAGCGCTTTGACATCGTGGCTCGATGTCAGGTGTGGTAATCATTTTCCTGTTCCTCTAGGATTCTCTTCGTTGCCGACTCGTGATTTGTTGTTGCGATTTTTGTATGTAGTAGGCGTTGCACGCGCAGACTCTTCTTTCACTTTGTCGCCCGTCTTTAGTTCTAGGGTTCTCTTTCGGTGTCACATTTGTGCATGACATGTGATATAGAATTGTTCTTACTTACTGTTTGTCACCCGAGGCATGCTTTTTTGGACAAGCTTGCAGTTTTTTGGTTTCGTCGCCCGAAACGTAGTGTGGGTCTGTATGGAGACTGTGGGTTTAGGGTTTAGGTTTTACCTTTTGGGCATTTCTTTTTGGCTAGAACTTCTTTACCCCATCAAACCGTCTCGCTTTGTGATCGATTGCAATACAGGTCCTGAGGAGTCCAATGCAACCGCCTGTTTCTCTATTCGCTACCGGTTGTGTAGGAACCTCCTCTTAGAGATTTGCCTACTGTTGTAAATGATTGCCGAGGCGCTACGTGAGCGCGGGTTCTTGATGCCGAATGTATGTCTTTCTAGTTTCCGAAACATGACAAGGGTGGGGCGCATGACGATAACTTCTCGATGATTCACCTGAACCATGACCACATGTGGTCATGCATGATCGACACTTCTGCATCTGATGCCTCACCGATTCACTTACGTCTCTTTGATTTATCTTCCTGTGGTATCTCATAAGTCGTGGCTTATGACGATCTTCCCTTGATGATTCACTTGAACCGTGTCCTTTTCTTGGCTTGCATGAATGACAATTCTGCAGCTTATGCCTTGCCAACGTACTAGCTTTTCTTTTGAGACGAGTGTTTGGAGTCATTTGTTTTCGATTGTTGGTGTGTGGCGCTTGATGATCGCCTGAATCGTGCTCCTCCGTGAACATGCATGAATGACTCTTCTGCACCTGATGCCACGTTCATGTCCATAGAATACCGAGCGGTAAGATGAATGTTCGTGGAGTCGCAGTCTTTCCATATATCATCAGCTTATTATTTGCAGTCTCTTTTTAGTCTATTTTCTCTGTTATGCGTTTCTGTCGTTCAGAGTTCAACTCTGGTGTATAACATACCTGTTTTTATTCAGGGAGGTGCAAATGCCGGTCACACGATCTACAACGACGAAGGGCAGAAGTTTGCCTTGCACTTGGTGCCGTCGGGGATCCTGAACGAGAAGACTGTGTGCGTGGTTGGGAACGGAGTGGTGATCCATCTTCCAGGTAGTCTCACGTCTGTGAGCGACTACATGTCGCTGTCAGTCTCCCTGTGTACTCCAATTTGAGAGAGCCAGCAGGTGGATGATAACAAATATGGCATCGAAGTTGTTAAGCATCGTCGTTTGTGGTGTGTTCCTGTTCTCCCACACCTTCAGTAACAGCTTCATCGTTGGTGTGTCGCAGGGTTCTTCAAGGAGATCGACAACCTGGAGGCGAAGGGTGTGAAGTGCACGGGGCGTTTGCTTGTGTCGGACCGTGCCCACCTGCTGTTCAATCTCCAACAAGAGGTGGACGGTTTGCGTGAAGCTGAGCTGGCAGGTCAGATGATCGGGACGACGAAACGTGGGATCGGGCCGTGCTATGCGAGCAAGGCCATCCGCAACGGCATCCGAGTGGGCGATCTCCGTCACCTGGACACGTTTCGGGAGAAGTTGGACGTTCTTTACCGCGACGCTGCGGCTCGGTTCAAAGACTTCGAGTACTCTTCTGCCGCTGTGGACGAGGAGATGGAGAAGTACGTGAAGTACGCGGAGAGGCTTGAGCCTTACATCGTGGACACTGTGGACTACGTGAACAGTGCTTATGCGGAAGGGAAGCGGATCTTGATCGAGGGTAGCCAGGCGACGATGCTGGACATCGATTTCGGGACGTATCCTTTCGTGACGTCTTCGAATCCATCGGTGGGAGGCATCTGCACTGGTTTGGGTATGGCACCGAACCGTCTCGGTGACATCGTTGGTGTGGTACGTGATTTCTGGTCTTTGTTGCAGAATTTGTATATACTAAATCTGTGCTTGTTAGTTTGACTTGTTGCAATTGTGGCATTCCGAGCTGCGTGCAGATTTGCATGATTCTGTTTGTGACAAGAGTATCCTTGGCTTTGTGCAGGCAAAGGCATATACATCACGTGTGGGTTCAGGACCATATCCGACGGAGCTTTTCGGCGACGAAGGAGATGAGCTTCGAAAGGCTGGTTTCGAGTGGGGAACCGCGACGGGAAGGCCTCGTCGGTGTGGTTGGCTGGACATTGTGGCCCTGCAGTTCGCTTGCACGATCAATGGTTTCACTGCCATCAATCTGACGAAGCTGGACGTGCTTTCCGGACTGAGTGAGGTGAAGCTGGGCATTGCATACAGGACGACTTCGGGGGAGAAGCTGACATTTTTCCCATCAGATCTCTCTATTCTGGAGCAAGTTGAGGTGAGTACGAGTTGTCGAACTTGGTTTCCTGCTTGTATGGTGTTTTTGGTGAGTTCGTTATTTTTGCGATGGACATTTTGGCACGCGTGGCCAAGTATTCTGTTGTTAGAGATGTTGCCTTAGGTTATATTCGCGGCTTCTTGGGTTGGTGGTGATGGATGTGGTGTGCACATGAGCAGGTGCAGTACGAGAGCTTGGAGGGGTGGAATGAGGACATTACAAACGTCAGGTCTTATGAGGACCTGCCTGCTGCGGCGCAAAGATACGTGGAGAGGATAGAGGAGCTGATCGGGTTGCCTTGTCAGTATATTGGCGTGGGTCCTGGGCGGGATGCTTTGATTGTGAAGCAATGATAGGTAGTTCAGTAGGTGAGGGTAACCAGCTGCCGATGTCTGCATGGAATAATTTGGGCTTGCAAAAACTGTGTATCTCTTGACTACCCTCGAATACTGGTTGCCTCTAATTTCATTTTTGGAGGGTTCTCCTAAGTGTAAAGTATTCTTTCATAGATCGACGAAGAGAATATTGAAAAAGATGATAGACAAATTTAAGTAATTAATTGGCTAGGAAGAATGAAACAGATCTTATAGAAGATCAACTGTACTTCGTAGAGCTATAAAAATAATGGAAAGAATATTGAAATAGACTGTAGAAGAATTCAATGGCTAAAACTTAATGAAAGAAATCCTACAGAAGATCATCCACATCTTGTTCAAGAATTTTTTGTTTCTTACAACAATGTATTGTTCAAGAATTCGTTTTTGCGTTTCAGCCGAATGTTTTCGTTATTTTGCTCGGGAATCTTATGCGTCGCAGAGTAGATGCCCACTTCGGCTCATGAATTCTCGGTGTGGTCTTAGGATTGTGGTTCGTAATTGCAAGCATTGACTCGAATTGAATTGCTTCAATTTGCCAAATCCCTCTCTGAGATCACGATTTCGTAATTACGCTTTGTAGAGAATGGCATTGTTTTTGCTGTGGTTAATTTTGCTACAGGGAAGTGGAATCTGTCCGAATGATTTCTTAACGGCGTTCTGATTTTCCAGCGGTATGGTGCCGGTCAGCTCAATCTATTCAATGAACGAGGATTTTATCAAGCTGTCGCTCTACAAAAGGTGGCATTGCCTAGGAGGGAAATTCAGTGGCGGTTTGCAGCGACCACGGAAGGGACGAAGGTCGGCGGCAAGAGTCAAATGCTGGTATTGCTCTTCATTATTTTCTTGAAATTTTAGGGTTTAGGGTTTTAGTTTCGAGGCCTTAAAAATTAGTGCGAGCTGTTCCCTGCGCGTGTCTACAAATTCTTTCCTGTCTAGTAGAGAGTGGAAAGCAAGATGAGTTGGTTGAAATCAATTTGTTCTCTATTGTTTCAGATCTAAAGAAATCGAAAATGCACGGACTAAGGCTTAATAGAATTTGGAGCAGATTGTCCGGTGTTTTTTTTGGTCTGCAAGAGTTCCAGCCATGCATCTACCTACAGTTTGTCAAGGCATTATTTGCACCTCATGCGAAAAATTATTTGCCCGGCAGTGTTATCGCAACTATTACAAATGATTTTGTGCAAATGTAAATGTTGATGGCAGGTCTATGTGCCGCCGCACTCCCTGATCAAGCATTGGGTTTCCGTCCTTCGAAATGAGTTTTCCCCTCCCCCAATGTTCAGTAAGACCTGCTCTCAACGACATTGTGTTTGGTGACTGCGTGAATCACTGATTTTCTTAGTGTGTTTCTATGAGGTCTTTGTCTGGTTGGCAGGGCATTGCTGAGCTTTCTTTGGTTTGCAGGAAGTGCTATGGCAGAGTTAGGTCGGGTTTTAATTTATGAAGCATCTCGAGATTGGTTGGTAAGTATTGTTTATTGGCTTTGTTTAGTTCGGTCTATTCTCTTCACATTTCTTCTACAGGCGCTCACATTGATTCTCTCAATAGAATGATGCACTGAGACGAGGGATAAGCATAGGGCTGATTATTACTTTTCTATTTTTTGCTTGCATTGATTTTCTTGGACAGCTCACAGTGAGCGGGGAAATGAACACACCGTGTGGAGTTGCTGAAGTGGAGTTCATCGATCCTAGGGAACCTGTGAAGGTCAGTCCTCTCCTATTCTACATGAATCGGAGTTCATATGAACGTTCACCTGTATGTGTTTGTCGTTGACGGCTCGTTTCATCTCTTCATACAATGACTGCTTATTTCATTGAGCTGTATGGCAGTACCTGTGAACTTCATCCGTGGACATTCTGGTCTTGACAGGTTGTCCCTATTCTTCGAGTCAGGCTAGTACTTGTTGAGCAGCCAGGATTTGTATTACCAGACAATCAAACATTTCATCTTGGTAAGCCTCACATACGTTGATCTACTATGAGTTCTTTAGGTTCTGTTGCATCGCAATGTCAGAGAAACTCTCAAGTTGATAAATTCGAGGTCTTCAATTTCTTTTGTTCTGGGCTGACTTCTTAACATCAATTTTTAAGCCTCGTCGAATTATTGTTTCATGGGGTTACCTGCGCACGATTAATTGCCCCAAGTGCTGGGCTTTTAACACCAAGATGAATATCCAGTGAAACGTGTTCCAAACACCGGCGTCTGGCAATCCATGTATCCAAAGAATCTTGTTTTACAAAATTGGAAGAGTATACACTGACAAGGTTCCTGGTGGAATGTTTCGTTTCTGATGCAGGATTCTTTCGAAATGAGGAAACTCTTGAACCCTCCATGTACTTGAACAAGTATGGTGCACCCCTTATTCTTTCAGGAGTCTCCCTTCACTGCAACAGCATACATCATGGCTTCTTCGTATTGGACATAAAAATATTTGAATGTGCTCCTGAGGTGGTCATTTTGGTGATGCAGGCTTCCAGAAAAATTCGAAGAAGGTGCGAGGGTGCTGGTGGCCGATCCAATGCTTGCTACAGGTACCGTGCACCTTTTATTATTTATATTCTACGTTTTTATGACTTCTTGTGACTGTGGAATTTTCTAGGACGTTGCAAATTTGCAAATTTTCTATTGCATCGAGCTTTGTGTTTAAGGTAGTATTGACCACTCATATAGCAGCAGTACATTTGAAAGCTCTACCCGGACTTATGCCCCCCAATTTCCAATGCTGCTGTGAAAGTGAGTCTGTAGCTCCCACTTTCACATCCCTAGAATAATTTATTGTTGTCTCACGATTTTGAAAATCTTTTCTTTGATTTTGACAGGTGGAACTATAGTTGCGGCTCTTGAGAAACTCACGAAACGTGGTGCTGATGTTAGTCTAATTCGTGTGGTGAGTATTGAAGATATGTGCTATTTGTTTTGCAAGTAATCGCAAAATGTATAGATTGGATGTAACGTTGGCCATCAATACTTGAATCTAATAAAGTAAATCAGTATGTTAATTCTACACCTGCATGATTCTTTTTATAAGTTCTCATTCTTTTTATAAGTTCTCTGGGTCTCCATTCTAGATAATTCACAGCTGGTCTTTAATTCTTTGAGGGGTTTCAAATTGTCAGTATAACCCTAATTTGGTTGTGGTTTGAGTGGACTCTGAATGCAAGTAGATCGTGAGAGATTTCTTGTGGTAGAACCCTAGAGTCTCCATTCCTAGATAATTGACAGCTGGTCTTCAATTCTTTGTTGGGTTTCAAATTGTCAATGGATCCCTAATTTGGTTGGGGTTTGAGTGGATTCTAAACGTTGGTAGACCGTGAGAGATTTTTTGTGGAAAATCCTAGAAATTGAACATTTTTATGGATGTTTCTAGATTGTGTTCTTTTGTGGATTTTTATGATTTAAGGGGAATTGTTAGATGAAGATTTGTCATGATCTGTTGTTGTTGATGTAAGGCTCTTGTTGTGGAGAACCTTCCTACTAGATAGGAGCGTGGCAATAGTAGTAGTGCCGAAGCTGCAACTGTCGGCGCAGTGGACATAAGAAATATATGGATCGATGACAAGGCGCATTGGTCAATTGAAGTCTTCGACTTGTCGGTTAACCCCTCATTGCGAGAGGGGACAAAATCCATCCTCTACAAATTGGGAAAAAGGTTGTTAATTTCAGAGATGATTGTCAATCATTGGTTTGAAGGCTAAATTCAATATAGGGGCAGGGACTCTTCTGCATGATCCGAGAGCGGATCTCCAATCGTGCAAGAGAGAATTCCAAAGCCTCTAGATTGCACGGACCCCATGCTATTGTAGGGACAGTTTGTTCTGGACAATGCAGGATGATTGGGAGATGCCGGTTGCAAACCGTTGGTGTAATACTAGCTTTGGATTCCATTCTACAATGTAATCAAGTAGATCAAAGTGGATCGCCCTAGAGTGATTGTTCAAAGTGGTTGAGTGGTCCTCGCAAGTTTGTACCGAGCTTCAGCAGATAATTTTATTGCACGTCTTGAAAACTAAGGGAGAATAGAGACTGTTTTCTGGAGAGGTTGATCAATTTCAGTAGTGGTGCCACCCTTGGAAACCATCAATCAAACAATTGGTTGTCTTGTTTTGCTACTAAATCAATGTTGGTGGTGGAAGAACCACTTTGATGTTTTGATCTCCTGCAGTTGTGGCTATGCCACTTTTTCCACTTCACGGTGTTGTTGAGAGAACAAGACACGTCGTTGTTCGCACGTAAAATGGACACTACTTTACAATCAGCCAAGGCTTCCATTGAGGAGTTGTAGAACTTCCAAAAATTTCTGTTTCATTGGACAAGACATGAAAGTGGTAGCGAGGTTGTTGCCCAAGCTGTTGTAAATTCCTTTCACGAATAGTACTTGTTGGAGACGTAGGACTGTATCTGCAAACAACATTTGGAGATCATTGCGGCTAACCCGACTTGGAAGGTTTTATTCTATCAAAGGATTGCTAAGTTGTTGGAGTAAAGGAATCGGGTTGAGGAAGGTGATCTCTGAGGAATCCCTCCTCTAGTGTATGAGTTCATTCGACACAATTTGTAGCCCGATGCAAGCAATGAAGGCTGCAACCCGCAACACGGCCGTACCACGCCTACAAGAGAGGCTACCGTAGAAACAGACGAGAATTCAGCAGAGCCACACGAGAGCATTGCGTAAGAATCACACACCTGTAGTTGGAGACGACCACGACTCTGGGCAGCTCCAATCCGACGTCGCAATTTACAAATACTTGAATCAGTCTGTGACTCAAATGAGGACGGAGGCAATGTTTGTAGGAGTAGGAGTGCTTGATGCCAGGCTGCATTATAGTCCACCACGGGCGGACGGAAGGGAAAGTATTGTTGCAACAGGTGGAGGCGGAGGAACACGACGAAGTTCTCGAGGGTGTGGTCAGTCGAGAAGCCCACGATCCTTACAACAACCGCTTGGGTGGGTTCCACCTTCCATAATGGGGATGTCATGCAGAGCCCACCCTTGCTAAGAAAGAGGCCCATGAGGAAGCCACCAACATCACCTTCCCATCAATCTTGTTCACCACTTGTTACGCCTCCAAATCGTGTGCCACGCCCACGACTAGGTTCCGTTCCACGTTCAGCTGGTGTTCACACTTCAACTACACCTTCAAGTGCACGGCACAACAAATTGGGAATGCTTGCTTCGGGGCGTGTGCTGGAAGAACCACGTCGGGCATTGAATCTGGCAGCGTCCTTCAACAATGTAGTGATGCGGCCAAAGCCATGTGGACCCCAATTTCATTCCACAAGGACGGACAAGGTGCCTTTTAGAGGAGCAAAGCCACTGATATGGAATAAGTTACCTTGCTAACAATCCAGTTCAAACAATATTTGCGGTGGAATGCTCCCTGATGGAATTTGAGGATCCTCAGGATTGATCCCCACCAATCGTGCAATCTCCAAGAATTTTTTGGCGAGGTTGAACAATCCTAGTGGGAGTAAGACATACAATTTTTTGGGTTGCTAATTGATAGACATGTTGGATGGCAACAAGTGAGAGTGGTTGATTGTCGTTGCTTGGACTGGCGTGCTCATATCCATGCTGCAGTTGACCTTAGCCCTACATCCATCGGACCAATGCCATTGTCGCCAACATTGGAGAATGGATAGGAGGTTACCATTTTTCAAGGCTCTCCTTATGAATCGCCAAGATCTGTTGATTTGGAAACACATCCATGACCCGGCAGACAATTGACCGAGCATTGATCGTGGATGACTACAATGCCTTGTCCCACTACGGTGGTTGGACCTCCAATTCTTGAGATGCTTTATGGATGGCCGAGTTTCAAGACTTCATAGGTAATCTCTCTGATGACACAAATTCTGATTGGGAAATGGATGAGGCAGACGAGAGGTTGGTAGAAAATGCTAATTTCGATTGAGAAGCTTATGAGGAATCCTCCTATTTAAATCAAGACCACAAAGCCATGGTTGAGCAAATTCGAGTTATGTACCATGACTCGCAGTGGAGTCAGGTTTTTCCCTGCACGTACTTCATGACCGCCAGCCATTTTGGGTCCCGTGCTAAGCTTGAGCATTGTTTCAAACTATTCTGGGACAATGATATTGTAGAGAAGCTCGTTTTAAAAACAAATAGGTACAATGGACAGCCTTGTATAGTTCCGAATGATCCACGTCGGAGAGGACAATCTATTGGTATGAATGGTGGACCAAGGTGGCAAGATACCACTGTTGTGGAGATGCGTGGATTTCTTGGCATCATCATTGTAATGGATCTGAAATTTACACCGCGAATTCGGGACTATTGGAGGGCAAATTCATTCTGGCGGTGCAGACTCATTCCTGCTGTGATGGCTTGAAGAGCTTCTCCATTGCCTACACTACGTTGATAACTCTGCACTTTGTGAGGACAAGGATGATGAGCGGTATGATAAGATTGGAAAAGTTCGTTGGGTATTAGAGCAATTCGTGCAAAGGTCGCGATCTCTCTTCAATGCGATCTCTCTTGAGGAAGTGATGATTGCCTATCGTGGCCATGTTTTTTCCAATCAGGTAGTACATAAAATCGAAACCTAACCGGTATGGCGTCAAGCTGGAAAAGACGTGTGGAAATCTCCTGACCGGCTGCAGCTATTCCTACAACCACCGAGGATCCCCACCCCTACACCCAAAATGCCTTATTAGCTAATCACTACGTCAAGAATTTAAATTCCAAATTCTAATAAGAGTTCACTTTTTCCTGCAAATAGAGATGTGGCTGCTTCATGAAGCTTAACACAAATTTTAGTCATACACAGAGACCCCTTCAATGTCACAGCCTAGGCTCCCCAAATGCGTAGGGACATTTATGGAGTGTTGGAACATTAAAAAATTCAGGTTCGCTGGACTCAAGAAGGTGGTCTAGAACTCTTTTCACACTTGTCAAACTTCTTATTCACATTCATAATGCAATTTCATGTGACTTGGTAGTGAGAGTACATGATGAGTTTTCAAATGAATAGAATCATTCCGTAGAATTTGGTTAAGAGCACAAAGTATGTGATATTAAAGAAGTTTGCATGTATTGGTGAGTTCAAGTCATCGTATCAAAGACTTAAAATAGGGCGCTCACTGTTACCTTGTGACAAGCCTCAAGAGCTGCACGCATCACTTGTACGGTGCCTATGCACT
This sequence comes from Antitrichia curtipendula, assembly GCA_951230915.1. Classification (NCBI taxonomy): domain Eukaryota; kingdom Viridiplantae; phylum Streptophyta; class Bryopsida; order Hypnales; family Leucodontaceae; genus Antitrichia; species Antitrichia curtipendula. The sequence goes on along the minus strand of OX579634.1, from coordinate 29,472,541 downwards.
CAAAGGTGTAGACCAAACCACCATCGGTCATCTCCACAAGGACCTGGTTCAACAATTTCCAAAATGCCCACAGTCAAACTTCTGATATCACTTTCTTTGAAATCGTGTAGCAAGAAGGAATTTACAATAAAGGAAAGGAAAGGCTGGTTTGCCAGAAACAACCACTGTATGAGTTTAGATTTAATCAACCTACATCTTGAATGGGCTTGTCAAAGTCCTTGGGATTCACGAATTCCGTTGCTCCAAACTTCGTAGCTGTGTAAAAGGCAAACCAAAACAAGTTAATAAGCCTTAGTCTCATGAGAAACAGCTACAGTAGGTTCGAAGTAACACCAAAATAGACTTTCTGTTCACGTACAAAGATCAAACTTTGCAGGGTCGGTATTAATACCAATAATTCGCTTCGCCCCTGCTTTCTTGGCCCCTTCACATACCTGCAGAATATGCATTCAGCTAACCACTAGTTAAACAATTGATGACTAACCGGATTCATTTCAATAAAGAGTTGAACGAAGCCAATTCTCTACTCAAAATCTTAGAAATTTGGAGTGGATGTCAAGAATGCAGTCTTACCGCCAACCGCACTGTACCAAGTCCAAATACAGCCACATTTGAGCCTGGTTCACTTTAGCAGTGTTGAACACAGCACCTAAACCTGCCAACCCAAAAATCAACCAGGAGGCTCGTTAGCCAATATTATACGATGAAGAAAGTCACGATGCACAGAGATGAATGCCCTTGCACCTAACAGAAATAAGGACAAGAGCAGTATAAAGGACCCTCCATACAAACACAACGATCCATAGGATAAGGAAGGCAACAAAGTCCTATCTGAAGTGTAAAGGACCCAAGTTTATATATTACATCCAAATTTCAATTAAAGCAATCCTAGAGGATCCTTTTTCATGAATTTTAATTAGATCCTCAGCAAAGATGGCCATCACAACTATTCCAACCTTATTACACATCCTACTCGCTCCCAGTCTTCAAATGATTTGTAATCAATCAGGGTCTCTAAAGAGCACAGTGTCGCCAGGATTGATGGTCTTGGTAGCAAGGAATGACATGATCTCCAAGCTTCAACTCTGTCACTCCCTCACCTACACTCTCCACCACTCTGCGTCATAGACAGCAATGAAACATTCTTGAGCAGGTGCCTTAAACATCCTTCCAAAACCCTAACCCTAACCCCCCAAAGAATCTAGATTAATTTTGAGTAGCATCAATACTCTAAGACAGAGAAATACATCCCACTCACTAAGCACCATAGGTGGTCTCTGCAGTGAATGTTAGATTATTGAGTCTTTTCTTTTGGTTTCTATCTACAGTGGAGAAGGGTGAGTTCTCACAACTGCTCAAGTCTGTTATGTATCAAAACTCATCACTCAACCCTCGTTCTCATCCCTGTTTCCGAGATCAGTATCATAGCTAGGTATGCAAAGGATCGGCAAAGAAATTTGGGTCAAGTATGTAAGTCAAAGAGGATTTCATAAAACGAAACTCATCATACTCGGCAGCTTCGTGACCCCAAATACAGGGAAACAGTCCTTCTGGATCCTGTATGGCCAGACGTGAGTTTTTTCAGTTTTTTCAGTTTTTTATTTTTTCAAAAGATTGGATTGTCTTTCAATATTTACTAAACTAAGATCGCTAAAGTTAAACAAAAATTATAAGAGAAATAGCACAAAGTGTTTAGAATTGGCTAGTGTTGACAAAGTTAACTTACTATTTTGGAAAAGTATTGGTGTTCTCATTTTTAGATCTCATGCATTTTTTCACAAATCAATAGAACCCGCAATTTTGACCAATAAAAAAAATTCAAATCCTAAAGGTAGAAATTTATATTTTTGGTGAATTTTTGAAGTTATATCTTCAAAATTCATTCGAAGAGAATCAAAAAATAATTTTACAATTCTAACCGTGCAAACACTTTCTACTTTTCATGCTTCACATTGACTTCTTTGATGCAAACTTCAAAAAAGTTATAGAACTTATATTTTATAACACATTTGTGTTTTGTCCAAACCCCTCAGGCTTTTAGGGGTTAAGCTCAGTGAATAAATGTACATGACTTGAAAATTCAAGTCCATGTCAATGTGACACAATGTTACTGTTACATGTAAGATAAAACCTAACTAAGGTAGGAAGTCTGTAAACTATCCATTGAAGAATTGCAATTGAATTTTGGGGAGGTGGAATATTTTTGAGCAATTTTTCCTTCAAAGACAAGTGGAATTGGCATCTAATCCGAATTGTTCATATTTTTTGGAACTTTGTGGAATCAGTTATGAAAAATTGAAGTTAAAATGGCATAGGGTTCTAAATCGTCCACCTCCTCAAATGTACATTGTTTGTACTTTGTTAAAGGCTACAAAAAGCAAAATGTACAAATAGTATACATTTAAGGAGGTGGTCAATTTTAGAGCATGTGCACTTTAGAACCTCCTACCTTATTATCATTCCGATCTAAATTTCCCCCTTACAAATCCAATGTGAATTTCAAAATGACAATGTATACCTCAGGCCACAATATATGAAGGCAACAATAGAATTTGGGTTGGGGAAGGCCAATTTATGTTCTCCATCAAGAAAGAATAGTCATTGCACTGATAGACATTAGCATAAGGAAGTTTAAGCAACTACCCTATTCGAAAAGCGAAAAACTTTTATAAGTTTAGGAATGGTGTAACCGTGAGGCTCTAGCTACTCCAACAAAATCCCAATAATGATGTGCAATGTGAATGCATTTGTAGACAAGATTTGGAAACACGGATTCAGAAACCAAAGAGTGGATGCTGTGATAGTCTTGGTCCAAAGGACATAGCAAACAAATCTCATATAGGGTAATTGTTTGTTTATTCTTTACATGGATTCATCCTATTAGTGACTAGGGATTACTAAAAATAATTGTTTTTAGTAGAAATTGATATAATACAGTCATATCCTATTAGTGTGACTTTGACAAATTAATTTTGCATGCAATAATAGAATAAATCAATGTAGTTAAGAGACAAAGAATATTATTATTAATATTATCACATTTTTTTGTATTATTCCACTTTGTACTAATTCCAATGTATTATGAGTAGTGTGGCCTTCATAAATTATTATCACGCATTAACATGATAGATCAATTTAGTTTATATACATACAATTTTTTTTTTAATTTTAGAAGGTACCAAATAATAATTATGTTACATAATAAGTACTAATATAATATTTAAATAATGTTAAAACATCACTGAATATTAATGTTAAATAAAATCATAATAATAATAATTTTATAAATATAATCTTACGATATATCTTATGTTGCCAATTGTGTTACAATCCATCCTACACATTTTTTCATTCATTCATCCAAACACCTTCTCAATGAAACTTGATGCAACTTCATAAAATGGCTTTTAAGTGATGTTGCATTGCAACACATTCCATTCTAATTAGGCTATAAAATTATATTTGATAGTCTTGATCAAAAGACTACATTACTAAACAAAGGGTTTGCATAATTCTATTTCAATATTATGAGATTCATTTGCTAAGCACCATAGTATAAGTGTTTTTGGCTTGTCAACTTTTGTCCCTCCCAATTTGTGTCAGTGTAGTGAAGACATCTCGTACTTGCTATTTCAAAAACCTTGTTGCATAGCACGGCACATACATATCAATACTATGGAATTTCTTTTCAATCACATGCATTTAAGTTGCTTATGGTATGATAATATAGAGTTTTAAATGTATTGGATTTCAAAGTACATCAAAACTTCTTTAATATTCCTTTGTCTATAATCACATTTTTTGTTTTTTCACCAAAACTTCAGGAAAAAATTCAACAAATTGCAAATTCAAAATGTATAATCAAACCAAGTTATATGAAATGTGATGAGAAGATTTTTTCAAACCCCAAAAGATCCTAAACCTCCTTCACTTGTACAATGCAAGTATTAGTTGAATGTTACTTTTGCATGCAACACTAGATAGTTGCCATGTTACAAAAATTTACAGATTTACATGAGTATATTAGGTAATTAGTATGAGACTTAATTATAATTATAAATTATAAATATTACAAAAAATAACAATAAAGCTTAATTTTTGAATGGATTGTTCCAAGCAATGATTTTTTAGTGTCATTGGCCATGCTAAGTTAACTTAAATATCCCTTTTATCCCTCAAGGACCAAGAAGACACAATGTGTTCTCTTCAAATTTTCAATGGCAAATTCTCAATAGGGTAAAACAAATCTCAACATTTTGAACATTAGGATCTTGTAGAGTAACAAGTTGACATGTTTGTTCCATTTTTTAATTTTCAAAATTTCAATGTGAGAAGTATTTTAAAAATTTATTTAGGAAATGTAGCCTAATAGAAAATGGAAACAAACGTAATGTTTTTCCAATGAAAAGAATAGTAGCATTAGATGTTTTTCGAGGACATTGGAGGATCGTTTCAAGCCCGTTCCCCTTGTTGTGAATCAACCAATGCTAGCCAAAATAAAGAATATTAAAAAAATTTAAAATCAAAAATATAGATTTTTAAAATAATTAAATAATTTTTATTAATATCTGATGTGGCAATCTCTTGGCCACGTTAGTTTGCTGTTGTGACTGAGTTCTCAAAGTCTAAGAACTCGGGGGAACTCACAACCTTTTAAATTAGCTGAATTTCATCTAGTTGGGATAGAAAAAAAATCTTGTACATTTCTAGTCTTTAGTTTGTACAAACAAATTGGCTTTGGAGGTCTTTTTATTTAATTTGTATTTTTAGCAATTTTAAAAATGCAAGGTTCAATTTGGTGTAATTAAGAATAAAAAATAATTAGAATAATTCCAAATTTTTTGAAGATGTTTACAACAACATGCTAATAGTATCAATCATTAAATTTCAAAAATTGACGCATATATAAATTTTATAAGATTTTGTAGGATCTAATTTGGCTTTTATTCCTTCTGTTTAAAAATGTCTACAAATTTGAGAGAGTTTTTTATTTCTAAAATTTTTATTTAAAAAAATATTGCATTTGCCTCAGATTCCAATACAATATTTTCGTTTTGGGTATATGTGAAAAAGCATTATTCATCTTCTTATAATTTTTCTTCTTCAGAAGCTCGGGGAGTGCACTATATAAGGTTTTGGTGGGTACCTTGCGTTCGAGGCCCTATTAGAGGGGGGCTATGTAGGTAAATTTTGGCAATTTATATAGGGCTATGTTTAGGTAAATTTCTAAATTCTTAAGATTAAATTTACCCTATATTTCATTTTAAATAAGTTTTTGTGATATTTTAGGGTACCCTACGTTCATTAGAAATAGGAGTTATTTTTATTAGTGTAGGGTTAAAGGTAAGGGTTGCTGAGAGAAAATACATTCCAAAAACCAGCCTTCTATAGTAAAGCTACTCTACAACAAGTATTACCTTAGGAATTATACTCATGCCTTTCAAACACGGAATTTCAGTAATCACATTTCAAACATGGAATTTCAATAATCACAAAGTAAGATTCAACAAGAAATCTGGAACTCATGACACATAAACCACTATAAACACAAACTCCTTTAACCCTACCATTATTCCAACCAAGCTGCATCAAACCACAATGCCTATGAGAAAAAAACTTATACTAGGTTTACCATACAAAAAAATTTCATTCAAGGTTTACAGTGAACTGTTTGGGAGCAACTGGTTCTATGAAACCTAGTTCTATATCACAGTACAACAGATAACATTTACAAGAATCACAAAAACTAGCTTGTATTCCAAAATACAGTAGAATGCCCAAACTTAGACATGAAAAACTAGAGCAAGGGTGAAAGGGACAAATGAAAATGCCACAAAAACGAACAGCATTGAGTAGCAAAATGGACTCTTCAAAATTCAAGTCATGACTTCACTCAATCACTCAATGTTGCGCACTAATACATTCTGTCATCATGGGTTCCTGCACATCAATACACAAACACTGTAATTAGTGACTACTTACATAAAGCATTCAAAGTTTAGGGTTTAGGAGAGTTTAGGTATCAGACAAGGTTAGCATTGTACCTCATCGAGAACCCGGGGTAATCCAGACGTTCT